>BMAV01010869.1:0-351243 GCA_019973955.1 Trichonephila inaurata madagascariensis | reverse complement strand
GCCATGCTTATGAAAAATCACAAAACCCCTTAAAATTTCGTTGAAATTTTTGGGGATCGGGAAAAAAAGTGGTTGAATTTTTCACTTTCGTATTTTTACTGTAAAATTGTTTATGAGGAAAATTAATTTGATAGTTTTTGTATTGATTTGATTTTCTTACTTAAAATAAGTAGATTTTATTTTTTATTACTTTGAAGCTACTTAGTAATTTAGAATTCGTAGATTTTTTTTTTTTATAATTGTGTGTGTGTAATCAATATATTTTAAAACAATTTTAAAGGGAAATTTTTTGGGACAAGAAAAAATTATAATTTCCCCAACGTTAATTTTTGCATTTATAACTTTATTTTTGGTTTTTTTTATTTTAAAAAATTAAATTCAAAATATATATTATGATATTAGAAATCTTGTGAATGTTGTTTTCTTTCCTTTTTATAGAAGTAAAATGTTATTTTTACCCAAATGGGGAAAAATCAACACTTTATTAGATTGGTTTTTTAACAATTACTTATATTATTAAATATAAGTAAAGCTAAATTGGTAGTTCAAAAATACATTTTCTCTTACATAACTTTTTGTTAATTGTACTAAAAAAAATAATAAAATAAAAAATACGAGTACAAAAAAAAAAAAAAGTTTGCTTGTGCACATACATTCTGACATCTATTTATTTTAGAAATGAAATTTCATTGAAAACTTCAGACTTATTTTTTATTGGGCTATTATTTCTTGCAAGTATTTATTCCCCTGTTATGTATTTAAAGTCTTTGAAAATGTTAGATGTATATTAATATTGATTTATTGCTTAGAGAATAGTGAGAGAAACTTTTTTCTTTTGCAAAAAATCCTAAATTAGTTTAATGCTTTCAAATCTGACTTTTTACATTTAATCTTTAAGCCAGCTAGTGTGCTTAGTTGTTTAGCAACTGGCATTGTATGCCCAAGTTTGTGGGTTCAACCTGGCCAAAGCTGGTGGATTTTCATGATGCAGAATATCGACAGTATCCATGTATGATTATGCTTCATGTTAAAGATCCCTAGAGGACCTGTTTGGCTTGGGTGCACTTGAAAAAATTAAATTCCTAGTACAATTTTGCGTCATCAGAGTTCAGGTGTCTCCCTTTGGGGTGGAAACTGGGGATCAAAATTGTACTGTGTCATTTGGCATCCACCTATATGTTGCCACACTAAAAAGTGACACCAGCTCCCGGGAAATGTGTTTGGTCTGCAATGGTAGTTACCAATCTGTAACCCCATTTGAAAGGAGGGGAAAAAAATGTTTAAGCTTTTACCAAGTTAAGTTGATAAAAAACTTCAATGTATATCTTATATTAAATTTCGTGATAAAGAAATACTTGTATAAAAAAACTTTGAAGATGTATTAAATTTTTAAAAGTTATCATTCATTTTATAATTTGATATAAAATTCTGTACTTTTGAAACAAAAACAGATTATATAAAATCTAAAAAAGGTTAGCATTGTTATTTATGATCTTACATAAATTATTTGTATAGTCACACACATTTATATATGCCAACAAAAGAAAAAGTAACCCTGTTGCCATATTTTACCATTATCTTTTAGTTGTATTCTTATATTTCTTTGCATATAATTTTAGAAGAGTTGATCATATTGTATTTGTTTATTATAATTCTTGATTGTTTTAAGTATTAACAGCAGTTTTTCAAAAATGTAATTAATATTTTAAGTATTTTGTGCTTGCTTTTCATTCATAGGTTCGGAAAATTATAATGTCTCCTATTAAAGATCCTAAAGTAGAAGTAGCAATTGTTGTTCTAATAATACCTTTTATAATCAATGTAAGTAAAAGAAATTTTTAACAATTATGGAAAACTAATTTAGGAGAGACTTGTAATTTTATTTTGGACGTTTAATACATTTTTGTTCAAAAGATTTTCAGTTTTTTTTTTAAAAAAGATGGTTTTATTATTGTTTTTCCCTAAATTTTTACCCTTATTCAGAAATAATTAAATACATATTTTCAAATTAGTGGTAACTTTTGAAAAAAATTGTTTTTAGTTGTTAAAGTCTTTAAAAAATTAAATGACTTAAAGAATATTTTGAAATTAATGCACTCTTTATGTGTGCTGAGTTTCCTGTAGATTTGTATTCTATTTATTTTAATACAATTATATTTATATATTAGTAAATCATGGTCTGTTTTGTTCTTCAGTTTAGAAAAGCTTAACTAAAAAAAAAGGCAGTAAAATATAAATTTTTAGTTTAATTTTTGAGAGTTGGTATTAAAATTTTTGAAGTAAAAATGATATATTCTTACTAATTTTTAATAGACTGATGTGATTTATAATGTGAACTATTTATTCTTAGAAAGTAAATTAATGGATTTTTTAGATTGATGAGTTTTTCCATTTTAAATTATATTTTTATTAATTTTATGTATACAGGAAACTCAGAAATATATTCCTGTACATGCTTTATGTATAAGATTGTTAAATCCAAAAATGTATTAAATAAAAATTCATTTTTTTGTATAATCCATATTTATATAATTTGAAACGTAAAAAGTGGAACCTTTGAAAACATTCTTAAAAATTGTATCTATATTTGAAATAATTTGCAATGATATAATATTATAAAAAATAATTGTTTTATTATCTTACAAATCTGTATTGTTTTCTGCTGTTTTAATTAGCAAATGTTTTTTAGGTATTCATGTTTTGGGTTGTCGATAACTTTCTTATGCAAAAGCATGGCCGATGGAAGCAGTGTGTAGTAAATGGTAAAGTTAAAATTCACTATGAAAGGAATGATCAAGATTCTTGTTCAGAATCAGAAATCCTGCTTTCAGGTGAAGATGACTCTGTAACAACAGAAGTAAATTGTCAGCAAAGACATCCAATGCTTGTTTCAGTTTCATGAATTAGAATTCATGCATTTAGAAACTAACCAAAGCATATCTTTACTTTTAAACACCAAAGATTTATTTATTGCATTTCCTTTTTTCAGTTGCATAGAAATGTTACAGTAATTTTATATCAATATACCAAGTATAAAAGTAAACAAGATTTTTTTCCCTCATTTAAAATTATATACTTTACCTTTTGTTCATTAAAACAGATTAATAATAACAGTTAGGATTTTTTTTTAATCTCTTGAAATTTAGATATTAATTTTTAATACTTGCATACAGTAGACTTGGTTTAATATTTGCAGAACTTCTTGAATTTATTTTTTAAAAAATGATTATTCATGGTTTAATATAAACATTTTTTAAAAAATAAATTACTCTGCATAAATCTATATTCCATCCATTATCTGTGCATCCTGTAGAAGTTATTGTATTAAGTCTGTGTTGTCACATAGTTTTAATTTAATTATTTACTATTAATAAAACCAATAGATTTCCATTTTTGCAATCATACTTTTATAATTGTACAAAGTTACAAGTATTTTATTACCTACTTTATAAGTGTTAATGTTGATATCAATTGTAAATTTTTTAATTTAAATATATAAAACCCTCCATATATTCATCATTGTCAATATCTGTCATCAAGTATCAAAATATTTCAATTATTGGTATTTTATATCTGTATTATAAATATGAATATAAGTGTTATACCATTGCATATTTGCATGTGTTAGGAAAGGTTCCAATATATTTGTTATGCACGTAAAAACCTTTACAAGTAAAATGGAATGTTTTCTGATATTATTTAATGATATTTCTGATTATATACTAAGCATGATTAAAAGAAACTGAATTTTTAAACTCTAATGAATATGATTAAAATTTTACAAAAGTCTATACAAATAAAGTTCTTTAAAAATATGATTATAGTAAAAATTTATAATTTGTTTCATTGGGTAAAATTTCACGTCAGATAATCAAAACTAACTTAATATTAGGAAACCATTTATTAAATGGTGAAGTCTATTCATGTGCAGTATATTATCTTAAATGCAAAATCTAATGAAGTTTTGTTACAATTTAAAAATGTCAACTTTTAATCTCCCCTCTCTTTTTACAGATATCTAAAGTTTTTCTTTAAAAAAGGAAAACTATATATTTTTTTTCTCTGGTCAAATGTAATTACTGTACTCTTTCAGTCTGAAATTTTTTACTTAGAAGTACTTATTGATAAAAAATTTTCAGGAAAAGAATGAAATTTCTGTTAAATTTTATATATAAAAGCAATCTTTGTAGACTTTAATTTGCATAATGTTGTTAATTTTAAATTTCAACAAATGTATTATATCAATATGGAAATATTTTTTTTTAGCAATCTCGTATTGAAAATAATAAAGGATGTATTAGAAGTCGAATCTCTCCCCCCAAAATTTATATTTACACAGTAAATTGTTGTAAAAGCTTTGATATTTATTGCAAATTTCAAGTCTTGATCAAGATAAAATATTTCTCTAAAGTATTCTGTCCTTGCCAGTGAGATTTTTATAACAGAAAACATATGTTTTCTATTTATTTTGATAAAATCTTCAATTATTGTTACTTTTGTTTGCTTTTAGCTTCATTGTGATTTGAAAATTTCAGCATTTTATGTATTCTACATTATATACATTATTGTCTAAGATGCTTTTTAATCTAGTTGATGGAGTAATACTTAATTACAATATATTGGAAAGTTTTGTAGGTTGCAAGTACTTTAAAATTGTAGATAATTTTTTAGAACACTGTTATACTGCAATTTTTAATACTTGAAAATAATATTAGTTTTCAATGAATTGGCTTGGTTGATGCAAAATTGTAGTTATATGAAATTAAAAAAGTTAATGGAAACATCTTTGAGGATAAATACTAAACATATTTCAACTTTTACTTCAGAAAACATAAATATAATTAAAGAATTTTAAAAAACCCATTTTATAATTTTTTATTTTACTATATTCTAGTTTCTCTTATGGGACCATATCTGTATAAATTTTGCTCATTTCATATATATGGAACTTTTTCCTTTATTAATCAAAAATTAAACATACTTTGCCATCTAATTAGATATGAAAAAAGCAAAGCAAGAGCTTGAATTTTAAGTTGAATTATCAACTTAAGAAGCAAACCTGTGATAATGAATATTTTATCCCGACCATTTAAAAACAATCCAGATTAGTTAATGGCAATTAAAATTCTTTTTTAAAGTTGTATTTTGTTTAAAATTTATGAAATTTAATTTAGAAGCAATAAAAATGCATGTTTTTATAAATGCTTCTCCCCTCCCCATTCATATTATGTGAAGTGTGTCAAACTCTGTAATAATTGTTGAAATTCAAATTATATTAACCAAAATTATATGAATTATGCAATTGTTGATAATTTAATGCACATAAATGTGATTATCAAAAGGTGGATATTGGTTTAAGCATAAATTCAAATTTATAAGTAAAGTTAATACATATAATTTCTGGTTTCAATTACTTTCTTTATCTAATCATTGTGATTTTTATGTTGTGAATAGACTACTTAATTGCTTTGTTGTATGTGTATTAAATCTTTCTATATTGAGCTTCCTTTGCTGTGTTTTCTTAATAGAATTTATATGATGTTGTGCTTATTTTTTCTTTTTCTATCCTGAATTTTTTTTTGAAAAGAGCAATAAATTACTAGAAAAGAAGATTGCATAGCTTTTTTTTTAAAAGAAAAATATTTATATAATTTTACATATATTGACATTTTCTTGAATCAAGTTATTTACACAGATTATGAGAGAAAGAATGTAGAACAAATATAGATATTTTTATTTAAAAGGTTTTCATTAAATTTATAAATATGTGTTTAAGGCAATCAACATATAATACTAAAAAATAATTCTGGATTGATATTCATATACTGGTTATGTTTGTCTCAAGTTAATTGAAAATTAATATTTTTCCTAGATTAATTTTTTTAAAAAAACTACAGCAATTTTCAAGAACATTTATTAACAAAACAATATACATATTTGACAATTAAAACTGTAGAGTCTATAGATAATTCAATGAAACAACTGTTTGAAGATTTTCACAAGTATTGTATTTAATTTACAATATTTATTAATTTTAAAAGTTATTCTTACAATGCATCAAGTTATTTATTTATTTTTTTAACTAATGGCTTTTAATGTTTTAAAGTGATACCATTTTCTAAATAAAAAAACTTTGAAATACCTATGGGGTTTGATTAGAAATACTTTAATAATGAGTACTAAATGAGGGAGAAAAAACACCAAAACTGAATTATTCTATGCAAAAGTGCACAGTTTCATAGCCTTTTAAACTTAAGAGACATCCTGTCAAGTAATAGCTGAAAAATGAAATATTTCTTCCAATATTAAATGCTAAAGCAAAATAATGTCCTTTGCTTCTTTATGAAAAAATTGTCTTTTGGAATATGCAACTTTCTCACAATACAAATATATCAGTGTTGCAATTACAAAGTTCAAAAAATATTGCCTCACTAGATATATTACCTTGGATTAAGATAAAATTATTTTCAGTTCATAATTTATCCTGATGGTTTCAATGAAAATGAAAGTTTAGGTCTCACTCTTCCCCTATTTAAAATAACTTGTTGTTCTTCTTTTAATTTTTTCTCCTTTTCTTTCATTAACCTCCTCCTTTCTTCATCAATTTTACGCTGATCTTCAATTATTGCGAGGCGTTCTTCGTCCTATTTAAAAAACAAAAGGCAATAAATTTTTCCTTTTTAATGAGAATATGTGATTAGAGTGATAACCAGTCAATATCCTCATATCTGTTACTATTTGCAATTAAGGAAACGAAACATATTGTATTTCTACTTTTAAATTGCTAAACATCATGAGTGGATATTTTAACTTGGAAGTTCTAGAGCTTATTAAAAAAAATGAATAGATTTTACACATTTAAAAGAAAATCTTGGAATTTTTAAAAGCAAGTGGTTATTTCTAAAAAATGTCAGTTTGATGGCATAGAGGTAGCATGCCCACTTTGTAAGCCAAAGGTTGTGGGTTCAATCCTGGCTAGAGTCAATAGATTTCTGCATGCGAAATAAGCATGTATGTCATGATTATGTGGAATGTAAAAAATCCCATGAGTATCATTTTAGCTCTGATACTCTCAGCAAAATTAAATCACTGCAATATTTAGCACTTGACAAGAGCTTGAATTAAAATTAATTCAAGCATCGAAATTTGGTATTGAGAGTAGTCACTAGACAGTGCCATCATAAAATGGCTCTCACATTTGGGATTTTGTTGAATCTGCAAAGACTTAGTTGCCAATATGCAGCCCATTAGAAAAAACACATCGGTTGTAAAATACAATCTGATAACATTAAATGCTGGAGACAAAAGAAACAAAAACATTTATAAAAATGTTTATAAAACCTTAGCTATAAGATATCTTCAAAAAGTATAACCAAAGCTCTAAAAATAAAGTTTGTTTATAGTTCTTTAAAACTGCCCATTGAAACAACAAATGTTAAAGATATATGAAGTCAAGTTTTTAAATTAAAAAAAAAGAAAAAAATTACCAATTTTTTCTGAGCTTCATCAATTTTTCTTTTGTTTTCTTCTAAAATTCTTTCCAACTCTTCACGCTTTTTCCTTTCTTCTTCCTAAGAAATGATCAGGTAAAATGTTAGGAAAAAAGTGGAGGTCTCATCAAATGACAGTGGTAAAAAAAAAAAATGCAAATGATTGAGAGAGGCCTAGGCCAAATTCTAACAATCAAATTGCAAATCACATCAACAAAATTTAAAATAATAATTAGGAAGTACTCCTAATTCAATGAAAACATACCATCACCCTTTTTGTTGATGCAAAAAGACAACAAAAATATTAGAAGAAATAATTCCATATATACAAATAAAAATCTGATTAATTTGAATTAATTTTTTTTTACAACTACAAAAATTGTGCAAAAATTCACAGTCAAATTTATAATTACAAAAATTATATTAAATAAAATAAATTAGAATCTCTATGATAAACACAAAAATATATCTTAACTGTACAAGTTAGGAAAAATATTAATTTAGGAAACATTTTTAAAATTTTCCATAACTAAAAATAAATATACACATATACATAGAAGCTTTCTTAAAGCAAATAAAAAAATAGAAAAAAGGAACCAATTTTAAGAAATCCAGGAAGTATATTTATTACAATCAACATATTAAATTTATTTATGTAATGGACTTTGCTTAAGCAACTTAAGCAAAATGAAACATCCTGTACAAAAATGTGATTGTAATATTAAAGAGAGAAAAATTAATAAAAACTTGTATTAATGAAAATAAGTCTTAAGCTAATTTCACTGTACTATAAGTTTTAGTTTGTATGCAATTTTACTATGTAGCTTGAGATGCAAAGGCTCCATTTCAGAATCCAGAAACACCAACAGCTGTACCTAAATGCTCGAAAGAAAATCAAAAGACACAAAAGTTGAAGGTAATCTTAAGAATCGAACAATACAAGTAATGTATAAGGAATAGGAAAAGGGGAAACATGCATATTATGGGGACCCCTAATTTAAACAGGTTTTTGTTTCTGTTTTTTGTAAAGCCTTTAATTTAATGCAGCTATTTTTACAACAATTTGGTTATCTATCCCTGGAAAACTTGCTGTTTTTTTCCATTTATTAATACCTGAAATCTTCAATTAATATTCTTGCATTACCTGCCATTCATTGAGAATAATCAACCATTAACATTTATATAATGTGTAAATTACACCACAAAAGAATGAGATCACAAAAGTGGGCTAAAAAATACTGCAACTTACCCAATTACAGCATCAAAGTTTCCATTTCTTTTTTAAAATCCTGACACTTCCAAGAGAATAATGCAAAGTCTTCCTATCTTGAACCTTTCTTTATTGTTTAATTCTTTTTGTTTTTATACAGTTCACTGAACTGAATATTGAATAAAAGTTTTAGAACAAGAAAGTGTTTGTGGCAAGTCAAATTTGAAGGGAGTAGCTTCAACACAGGAAATTTCATATTCTGACTTGTTACATGATCTGTGCAGATGTATCACCAGGAAGGGCACAAAATGTTCGAAAACAGTTTGAAAATGCATTCCAGTTATATTATAAATGTTCAGCTGGAATAAGATAATTTATATAACGATTCTCAATCGGGGTACTTTAAAGATTAATTACCACACAGATAGTATATCATCTTTCACCTTTTTTTCCCAGGGAAAAAAAAGGTGAAAAAGGAATTTTATTTCTGTAATGTAACTGAGTTAATTGATATAGGAATTATACTATTCTAATACTTAATATACATCTCCCAACCCTTTACAATTACATACCTGCCTTTATATGAGTAGTGAACTTCAAGAGAATATAAATTAGCAAAATTAAAAGGGGGAAAATCTTAATATTAATGTATATATTATCTAAATATTGTAATTATATAAGAACAGCTTGTTTTTCACACAATAACTAATAATTAAAAAACAGTTCATGTAACAAAAAGTGAATAAAATATGATGTAACTTTCATTGAATTTAAAATTAATTATTACCTGCAACAGTATACTTTTGAATATATATGTAACACCAGTTTTGATAAATTTAAGATGTGTAGGCAGGTATGCGGAAAAAAAGGAAAAAAAAAAAACACTTAAGTATTTTTCAAGGGGGAAAAGTAATCTTTTTTAGAAACTACTGGAAAAAATTGAACAGTATTAAAATTTTCTTGATACAAAGTTAAATTAATTGATTGCACTTTAAAAAGAATTATAAAAACTTCTTAGCAGGGAAACTTTTTTGAAAGTGTACAAAAATATTAATCCATAAAACAAGTCGAAAGATAATTCTGCCTGTTTTACAATGATGAATAAAAATATATATACATATATTTTAAAGTATTCAAGGAACAAGTTAAAATTTTTTACAAATAGTGTCAAAGAATAAAATTTAATGAATTTTTGTAGCTGTTCATTTTTACGATGAACTTTGACAACTAAGAGGATTTAAACAATTAATGAATTACTGGTATGTTTAAAAAGCAGCTATGAGTATAAAATTAAATAACTTTTCTTTTTTCAAAATTTTAATAAGATCTCAGAGACAGCATTAAAAGAATCCCCTTCCCTTCCTCTGTCTTTCTCACTATAAAATGCAAATTGAAGAGCAATTAGCTAAAAGTAATGATTTTAATATTCCCACAAAATATTACCTGCTATTAGCAAAAAAAAAAGTGTAATGAAATGCAGATACCAGAGTTTTGTGTTGTTTCCATAAAATAGCTTATTCATATGTCTGAGCTCAGAATTAAAAACATTAAATGATATATTAATCTTTACATGCCTTTAAAACAGATATATGAATTTAAAAACATAAAAAAATTTTAATTCATCAATTAACACAAGTCTTTCCCCCTATTCAAATTTCTTATGCCCACTATTTGTTTTCAGATTTCAGAAATCCAAACTAAACACTTAAATTAAAAAAAAAATTAAGTCTGTAAAGATGATCTTTACCCTTAAAGAAGCATTCCTAGTTTAAAAATTTATTAAATCTGATAATAGGTGGTACGCCAAATAAAAGCTTTAACAGTACATTCCCCTCAACAAATCTTTCACAAAACATTAAATTAATTTCAAAACCTAGCAAAGAATATAGCTTACAGAAATAAGATGAGCATAAGACATACAAACTATATATTTGTATGCATTTATTCTATTTAAAAACAAGAAAAGAGTATAAAGAATAAAGACATACGACATCTTTTTAATTTCTAATGAAAAAAAGCTATAAAATTAAAATAATCAATTCTTCACAGAATAAACTAAATGAGTAAAAGTTAGAAAGGATTCAGGATTCTATGGTGATCAGCACACCTCAATTCATATTTCATTATTTTAAAATGTTTTGATATAACCATTTTTTAATTAACTACGAAATATCATATAATGCCCATTGTTACAATTTTTTTTTTGCTGTTAGAAAAAAATTTGATTTATATCATTTTTTTAATGAGTTAAATACTATAATGCTGATATATCTGATGTACAAATAAGGAATTTTAAAGAACAATTATAACTTATATCATGTTATTTCAAACATGAAAGCTTAATTTCACATAAATGCAGACTTTATCAGTTTCATATAGAAAACAATGTTAAGTCTTTTATTATGTATACATATATATACAATTAGTAATAAATAGTTGAATTTATAAAATTATTAAACTACCTACATTTGTTTACATAGAATTAATCAAACTTTTAATTTCAAAAAATAAAATCATTCATTAAATATTGGTTTTCTTAAAGCAACAGTGCCAATTTGAAAGAACAGTCAAAAAAATATTCCATAATTTTCTTTTAAACATTTTGCTAAAATAATAAAAGAAAATGTAAAACTTGTAAGAATTTTTCAATGAATATATTATAATAAAGCAGTAAAAATTTACAGAAAATTTTTAACTCAGACAATGCATTCAATTCTGCCTTAGACCAGGGGTGGGCAAGTGTTTTGGCTTGAGGGCCACATAGTAGAAGCAAAGGATACCAGAGGGGTGCACCTTAAACACGATTGCATTCTTATTTAACTTTGCATCTCAGAAAAGGTGTAAATTGTATAATTAAAATCAATAAATAGGAAATAAATAAAATACTGGCAATTTTATTCAGTGTATTTACTGTGCCAATTTCATATTATCTACAGCTTCAAGCACATTTAATTTTAGAATCAGTTCAAATGTATCCTATCAAACTTTTTTACCAATTTTTTTGAAATCAGAATTGAGATTGCTTGTTGAAATCCTCATTACAGCCTGAAAGTCAATGTCAGTCAACTTGCATATATATTTACTCTAATTGATCTCTTGTAAAAGAAACTGTTTACAAATATATATAAATCCAATAAAAAAAAAGAGAAAATTTTCTGTCTATTTTGTTTTTTGACTGTCTTAGCGAGCTGCATGTGACCTGTGGGCCACTATTTGCCCCCCCTTGCCTTAGACAAATAATGAATAAAGTTTTTGATGAATATTTCACTCAATAATATAGTTTTCACTTCATGCAGGCATTAAAATATACAAGGAATGTAAATAAAGTAGTGGCAACATAGTCCAAAAATTTGGAGAAGATATTGGTCAAGAGAAAATGCAATATGGAAGCAGTGAGACAGCACTTTTGTTAACGAGTAGAATATATAAAGAAGTCAATCTGGTAAAAGAGGTAGCTGCTACGTCACACTAAAGTGGACAGTGTTGTTTCTACTGTTTTAAACCATGTTTATATTGGTGATTAGTGGTTATAAATTAAAATTGTGGTTGCCCATAGCAAAAATGTATCAGAAGATAACGTAAAGCTTGCGGATTTTCACTGTACAAGTTGGCCATCTATTCCTCAACATTGTGAGTGGTCTCTTTTCCAGACTTTTGATGGACTGCATAAGAACTATCTGTAGAAGTTGTTCTAAGTCATTGAAAGGTGCAGCACTTAAAGAATCTTAACATGAGAAAAATTTCACCTCGATGGCTTCCCCATTGACTCACTGATGTACACAAATGATATCTGTATGCACATGCTGATATCCAACTCAACAGTTACCACATGAGTGATGAATTTCTGCAGCATATTGTTGAGATGTGAGCATGAGCTTGAATTGAAGCGTATCAAATGAATGGTACCAACTAAGTTCACAGGCAACACCACAGACAGGGAACCGGTGAAGTGTAGATCATGCCTATTGTGGCATTTGATTGAGAAGGTACCATTTTTATGCATGCTGTACTTCAAGGAAAAACTGTCAATTTTTACAGCTCCATTTGTGTTTTGCAATGAGATGCAAATATTCATGCTTATTATGAGACAATATCCTTAACATGTAGCATACAGTGAGTGAGAGAATATTAAAGTCACACTATTCAGCTACTTGAGGTCTTTTGGCCACAGACCTCATAATTTTGAACCAGGGTCAAGTGACAAGGATGACACCTGAGCTGGCATCCCCTCTCCAAATTTCCACACCACACCAATGGGAGGACGTTTGAGCTTTTGATAGATTTAACATGCATTGCTCCCCTACACGGCAGGTTTTAAGCAGTACAAGGCTCGAACTATCATGCAGTATACAATGCAAGCAATATGTAGCAATGACATTGGGTGGTCTTAAAATACCCTTTGTATACTTCCAACATGAGTCCTTGTAACTTTGACCACTTTTCTCCAAGAGCTTTTCTAAGGCATCTGATTTCCTTAAGTGGAATTTTCAGTTCTGAGCAGTAAGAAACACTGTCAACAGCTAATTTGCAACAGTATCTTACAGTTTCTCAACATTTGGCAAAAAAAGATTAAACTTTATAGATTATATTGGTATCATTCTATATCAAGTGAACCAATTATGAAGTAATTTTTTACTACATGCTTTCCATTTTTCTTATATTTGTTTGGTAGCCAAATGTAAGTTGAAATCTAAAATATCAATAGATGATTTGTTATCCTTTCTGAGTTGCAAAGGTTTAAAATTAGGGGGTGGGGGAGCAATTTTGATCTGATTTGGCTGTACATTTATATGGGTAATTCAATCCAGATTTAAGTTACTAAAAAAAAAAAATCTTGTCATTAAGCTATTAAAATTTTTTTGAATAATAAAACAATATAAACAGAAACTTTAAAAAACCACCCACTAATTGCTATCTTTTTCTATAAACACCCTACAAAATTTGCTCATAGTTTATAAAATGCTGCTATAAATATGTATACCTATCACATTCCCAGATAGAGAAAGAAAAAGACTGAAATAATCTAAACCCAGTTGTTTAAAAATCATGTTATATCTATTGATAGAATTTCAGAATGCCAATACATACATAACATAGTTAATATTTGTTTACTTAAGGAATGTTTTTACAAACTGACATACAAACTATATATGGCAGTCATTTTAAAAAACATTCCCAGAGATTCAAGAGCTTCTTTAGTTAGTCCAAATATGACATGTTGCAGAACATACATTAGTAAACATGCACTTGCAATCAAAGATGTGCTTACACAAGATCATGCTTGCTGCATAGGATCACAATAATCAAGCAACTATTTATTCAATTGCTATATATTATTGTAATCTGGGAAAAATTACATTCAAGTTTTACAGCAATACATGTTCCATACTCTATAATGTACCAAAATCTTTAAAAAAAAGCTTAAACTGCATCTTAAGGAAAACATTATTTTATCTTTGGAAAAATATATTATATTTCTTGATGCTTCAGGTGTACAACATAAAATAGAAAAAAAATAAAAAATCTTGAGCTGGTGTTACCACAAATAAAGGTACTTTTATGTAATAACTCAAAAGAGAAAATGTGATGGTTTAAAAGATATAGCAGCTATAGCTGTTTTTTTTAAAAAAAGACCTTACACAGACCAAATTACAACCCTGGTATAATTATTTAATAAGTGTAAGATAACATTAAATCCATGCCTTTTTTTTTTACTTTCCACAAATGAGGAGTATTCAAATGAATTTTGGAAATGCAAAAACAATCCCAGTAACACTGAAGTTTTTCAGCTTTGTGCATCATTTAGTTATATAATTCTTTAATACTGATGCTGTGAAGACATCAAAGGGAAGTAACACTTGTGTATATAACTAAGTTAATGACTTTGTTACTTGCAAACTGAAAGGAGAAACTGCAACTTTTTTTTGCATCTACATGCTCATGCCCCATCATTCATCATTTGTTTATCCAGGAAATGATCCTTGGATATTTTCCAAGGTAGGGCAAGAGAGAGAGAACAAAATTTTATCAAAAGTTAACCCATGAACTGCGACTGGCCGCACTTATACATTTAACAAAAATTTGAAAATTAATTGCAACGAACACTCTTTTAAAATATGTACAAACATAAAATAATTGTATATAATTAAAAATAAAACTTCAATTCCTCTGTTTTCATGGGTATATAATCCCTCCCTCCTAGTAGTTTTTCTCTTTGTACAGTTTTGCTACAAAATCATTCAAAGAGGGAGGGCTAACAATGTAGCATAAAATATTATAGTTTAAAATACTGATTAATACCATGATATTTCACTTTGTCAAATTCTATTTCCTTGCAGAAAGGTAATTAATTATTTCTTAGCGATTTTATCAAGATTTCAAGCAGAATTTTTATATAGTTAATAAAAATAGAGAATTTGTATATTTATATAAAAAAATTATATTATTTTTAAAGAAATTTTAAATTCTGAATCAAATTTCTCATGCAATATATCATATCAAAGTCTATGATATTCTGAACAGAGAAAGGTACATTTATTTTTCAATACCTTAATTACACACCGGAATATAATCTGTAGAACATTGTAATACAGCAAAAATTAGTAAATTATGAGATTTTCAAAATGTCATTACATGACAATAAAATGATTAAAAGGGAACAAATACAGATCTGACATCTTTCCTCTCATGATACTTTATTTGTACTTAAAATAAAAACAGCAGAAAATAATATGGCAAAAGTCATTGGTTCACTGACATGGAATAACCCACTGAAAAAGTGTAAAACTACAGGTAAGTAACCTTTACTTGCTGAGGAAAAATTATGCACTTTACTCGCCAGTGCCACAGTTTTTCAAAGTTATAGTGTGTATTAGGGGGAAGGAAAAAACATTATTTCAGAGAAGTATTTACTTATTAAAAAATTCTTCACAAATACTGTCACAGTCATTTTGCTAATTCCAAAGCCTTGGGAATAATTTACTAATAGTAGCACAATGCAAAGTATCATACTTTGGGAAGGTATATATACATGCCAAAGGCAGTTAAACTGTATATATATGTACATGGCAGTTAAGGGAGTCAAAAAAAATTTCTATGTTGCCACAACTTACATTAAACTAAATATCCCTAATTTTTTTAGAAAAAATATAATATTGCAAATTTAATATTAAAAAAAAATACATTTAATTTAAAAATTGTTTAAATGCAAATTGTTATTCTACAATAAATTTAAAAATAAATAATTTTTGAACGTATATATGGCTTCAATATAGTAAATTAGTTAAACATTAATTTTACTTGAATTAACTCCTAAAACAATTTTAAAGATAAGAGTCTTTCGTCCAAAATAATTCTCAAAAAGCTCAAACATTCCATTAAGTATAATTTTTTGAAAACAAGTGACTTAATTTTATTTGCACTGTAAAATTAGATACAAGCCTTGATGCCTGTAAAATAAAGAGAAAACACATTTTAATACTTTGCAGAATAGCTTTTACTATTACCTCTTTAGTTTTTTGGGTTTCAAGCTCCAATTTTTGTCGACGTTCCATTTCTTCTAGCATTTGCTTTTCCATGATTCTCTTAGCTTCTTCTACTCTCCGTAAAACTTCTTTTTCAATATCATCTTTCCTTTTTTCTAGTTCCTCTTCAACTCTTTTTTCTACAAGTTCATCAAATCGCTTTGAGGTTTCTTCTTCCACTAACCTAGATTCCATTTCTTTTTGTCTCCTATATATAAGTATAAAAACTTTATTATAGGAAACTTAATAATTAGCAACTTCACAAATTTTGACCTAAAAATAAAATATTTTTCTTAATTAAAAAAAGCAAATTATTAACACAAAATAAAATATCTAGCCATCACAAACAGGAAACTTAAATATATATATCCTACTTACAATACAAATCTTTGATTTTTCAAATCGGATCTTTTAACTTTTTTTTAAAGCTGTGAATAAAAGTAAATGGTAAACATTAAAATCATCAAAAGAGAAATCTGGAAAAAATAAGAAAAATCACAAAAACATATTTCATACACACATATATGAACTAATATGCAATATTGGTATATAATTTCCCCACTTTATGTTACATTACCACCAGAACTTTACTTTATTTTGAAATTTAAAATAAATAACATTAAAAAAAAATTTGAATAAAAAGTTTTTTTGAACACACAAAGCAACATTTTCAAAAGCAGAATTATTATTATTAGAATTTAAGCCATTATTTTAATTCTCAAATCTATACTATACATAACATCATAATGATAGAATTAATTTTATTAGCTATAAAGTATTATTAATTAATGTTCATTCTAAATAGGTTTAACTAGAAACCTTTTACAACCTGAACTTTTTTCTTTTGTTTTTATTTAATGAAGATTATTTAACATAGGATTGCAAACAATTTTTAGATATTTTAAAGACAAAAACAATGTAAACTAGATATATTTTCACTTTTCCTATAAGATAACATGCTCTTTTCTAAAATTTGAATGAAGGAGCTGTTGATTGTTTTTTCTAATATCTGGAATAACCTTTGGCAACTAGTTGTCCTACTAAATTAACAAAAGTTATAATTTTAATTGCAAATAAAAAGCTTCCAACAAATGTAATCTGAATTTTATTAATTTAAATTGCAAATAGTAGGAATAAGTAGTAGAAAAATTAAGAAATATTCACCTTTTATACATGCAAGACTAATAAATTACTACAGAGTAAATTAAAATGCAACATTTTACAAACATTAAAACTGTATCAATAAGATACATTTTGATTTTAATATTTTAATTCCAACAACAATAAAAAGTCACAACATACTTGATACACACATACATAAATTAATACTGAACAAATATACTAGGTTAGTAATTTCTCCACTATAAGTTATATGTTCACTACAGACTTCTTTAATTTTAACAAACTTTTCCTTTCCTTAACTTCAAACTTTTTTTTTAAATTTGGGAGTAATTTTATAAACACTATTAAAAAAATAAAACTGCTAGACATTTTAGAAGTTATATACATATAACTTGTTTAAATTAACATAATATTTGTTTTAAAAATATTGTTTTTTATAATACTAATAATAAGCATATTTATATATTTTTAGCACACTGCATACATAACCCAAAAGAAATAAGTAACTCCCAAGAACAAAATTATACACATAACTGTCTCCTTTCTACAAACATGTTTTATAAAGATTTAATTTATCTGTAAAACATAAATTAAAAATATAAAATTTTTTGAACTTCTGATGAGTATTTTTCTGCCTAAAATAATATCACTTGCCCCACTCAGTTTTTTTCTTTTTACCATCACTTGAAAAGCGATAGACCAAAATGTACCAACATTACACAAAAATGGTGTCATATCACATAAAAAGAAATATGTTCTTCAATAAAAAACATTTTTTGTGTTTAGTGTTATACAAAAGCCACAACTTAATGGGAAAATAAAAATGTTATAATAAATAATACTACAACACAAAAGCTTTAAATACATCTAAAAATAGATTTTTCCCCCATTATAAAGTAGAAATTTCCTCACATATGTTAATTCATACAAAAATTATTTCACATAGAATATTTATTTATTAACTGTAGAATTTTCTATTTCTACAATAAAAATTTTACCCAAAACAAAATAAACATTTCTCCCCTAAAAGTAAAACTAATATCATTACAATACGTTGAAAACAGCATAAAGTACTTGAATGAAACAAAACTTTACCTTAACCTTTCCATTTCAGCAAGTCTATCAACTTCACTCATTTTTTTAAATCGTCTTCGTTGTGAATTATATCCATCCATGTCATCGCTACTGCTACTTGATGATGAAGATGAACGCTTCCTGTTTTCAAACAATAATATTTTTTATTCATTATAACTGTTCTAATAAGTATAAATTTCTCTATAATTAAAATTTTAATTTAATTTAATATGAAAAAAAAATTGTTACTTATTACTTGTGTATTGAAAAAATAATCTAAAATTTCTCTTTCCTCAATAAGATATTTTTAAAAAATTAAGAGCTGGGATTTATTAATGAAGGAAAAAAGGAAAAAAAAAAAGTAAAGTATTATAACAAACCCTTCTCCCCTACTAATTAACTTAATTACATTTTATATCCTTTAATTAAAATAAATCTCAAAAAATGAATCATGCCATTCTGAAACATATCCAAGTCTTTTCTTTTAAATTATGCAATACAAAATGTAGCGAGAACCAGTTTGTATATTTTGCTTCAAAACAACAAACTTCACCATCTGTTTTTAAGCTTACAATTTATTTTACTCTATTATACTTTAAATTTTAACTAATATATATATAGGTAAAGACATAATTTAATGAGGGAAATTGATTTTGCTTCATTTTCAAAACTGATTAATTTGAATTTTAATGATACCATTAAAAAATGTGTAATGCAACTTGTCTCATTTCTATGAAGAATCTACAAATACAGCTGCTTTAAAATTTTTTACATAAAACTATTTCCAACAATAAGATTACTTTCAATTTAAAGTACTTTTCCATTAGTATGACACCAACCACAAGAAAATTGCAAGCATGCCATAGAAAACTACTAACTATATCAACTGTGGGAACTCAAGATTTTAATTTTTCGACTTTTCATTTATCTTGAAGCATTTTCACAAGATGAAAACACAGTACATTTCCTTAGTAAGCTGCAACTTTGGTCAAATGGACACTTTCAGCAAAGAAGCACAAATAAAAGTTACTTATTGTCAATTACTAATTTTACTACAATCAGCAGTGTAACATACACCCCTGCATTGCAGGGAAGGACCCAAAGCCTGACTTTGTAGAGGGGCCCTAATCATCTCAGTTAAGCCACTAATCGCAAAGCAAAGTTGGAGAGGACCTTCTGCTTCAATGGGTATTTGAGTGTGTTCTGTTCATAAAACGAAAGTATGCTTCCTGTTCACCGTGTCACGAAAACATCATTGATGCTAGGAGCCAAATAGGACTGTACAAATGGAATTGGTAAAGAGCAGTGTCATGCAGTCAATAAATTAATTATGTACATCAATTTAAAAAAGTCCTTCCATTGATTTATCAAATAAGTTAGTAGTACAAAGGTCATATAGATAATTATAGATGCAAGGCTCTCATTTCACATTAATAAGCTACTCACTAAACAGTTTTAAATTTTTACCAATTTGGTTGTAATAGGTTCTATCAGTGATTCTTACAATTATCCAGAGAAAATTCTATCAATCATGCCATATAATTATAAATCTGATTTCTGCTGAGGAATCATGACTTATATTAAAGAGAGCTGTTACTTAAAGTCAAGTAAAGTGGGCAGTCAGAGGTTGGGAATTGTTGTCATACCGAAGATAATGTGTTAGTGATAGGATAATTAGATTCCCGGGCTGGGTAAAGTTGACTCAGCTTTTCATCCCTACTGCAGTGGGTCAATAAATTAGTACCAAGCTTGCTTGGGGATTTAAACACTGGGGGTCTTGCTTCAGACTGACAACCTGATCGGGACATCTGCTCATGCACCTCAGCGCCTAATGGTCTGATACTGGGATCGGCACAGTAAGGCCTGGCCCTCATGGGCTGTTGCGCCACTGAGTTTGAGAGAATAATTAAAGCTGCAAGGTTTGAGTAAAAGGATCAGACAAGCCAACTCAGGAAGATTGTTATTGTTGTGGATTTACTCGTTAAAGCTAAGTGTCGAATTATTTATTATAGATCTTTAAGTTAGTAACTAAGCAGACAGCTCCTTTTGCTTGAGTTCAATTTTGATAGTTCATTGGATAGTCGCAATAAAATTGTTTGATTTTATTAAAATGTCTCTTAATTTGGTACACCCACACACATCTGCATGTGAGAACTTCCAAGATAGATAATATGATAGCCTTGAGTCTTCCTGTTTAGTACTGTATTTTCTATAGTGTTTACATATATGATAATTACTTTTTATTATGGTAATTTGATTTTTTTAAAAAAATCTAACCACATTTCTATATTGTATGCTGTTTTTGTAATATTCCTGTTTTATCTTTGCAATTTCTTTCTGTTGAATAATGGATATTTCACAAATTATTATCAGTGAGTTTCAGGATCTTTTTTTTATGAAGAATACAAGCAGTCTACATTTAATTAGTTTGGACTTATTTAATTTGCACTTTTGTTTTCTAGGAGTTAGGATTTCTTTTCTTTTTTTTTCAACTAAATTTAAGATTTTGCTGATTTCAACTGTTATGAAATGTGAAACAGATAGAAAATTGTTTCCTGGCTCTCATACATCTTGGATAAAAAAAAAATTACTGTCTGTCTAAGGCATTTGTTGAGATTTTTATCACACCATGCAGGCCTTTGGCATGTGTATGTGAAGCATACCAACATCAAAATAGTTCCAATAGGATAATGATATACTTAAGAAATAAAATATTTTTTTAAAATGCACTAGGACTTCCTTACATACTATTTCATTTAAAAAGTACAATATTTATTCAAATCTAAGCCCCACCTTAAATTCTCAACAAGTTCTCGTGAAAAATGAAAAATAGTGTAAAATGGTTTATCGATATCCAATTCTACAAACAGCAATTTGTAAAATGAGAGAACTAATAAGAAATGAATAATTTGTTATTTCTACCAATAAGTTATAAACTTTTAAAGGCATATAATCCAGTACTGCTCAATTGTCCCATTCAATGAATTTTTTCATCGACTTGCTTTTAACTGACAAATAGTTTCTTAAATACTTGAAAAGGCTTAGATTTGAATAAATACAGTAAGTAGCATTTCAAAATAAAGTAAATAATAATAACAAACATGATTGACTTAGAGGACTGAATCTTTTCTTTTAATATAAAAATTATTTGTAAAATACAAAAAATAATAATTACCTTTTTTTACTAATATCTTGAGAATGTCTGTCTAATTTATTCAATTCTAACTTTGACAATCTGTAATGAATTAAACAAGTTACAGTTAATAAAATCCTAAAAATATCCAAAGAATAATGCAATATATAACTAAGAGTTATTAAAAATCTATTCAAATGCAAGAAGCAAGTTTTTTTTGCACATTTATTTTTAGGAATTCTTTTCATCATAAATTATTTTATTAATACATCATGTTTAAATGGTACTAGCAACATTTCTCCATGAAGCCGCATTGAAAATGCAAAAGTAAAATGTCGATACACATTATATTGCCTACCAATTTCCTCCAACAAGCATCACTATTAAAACGCTCTTGTACCGCCCCGTGTCATCCTTATTGCTGTGTTTGAACATGCATTCTAACAGGGACATCTCTGGATTTGACAAAATTGGTCAACAGTAAAAAAAGTACCAATATAACTTATATGATACTCCAGTGCCACAAGAGCATCATCAGAGTAAGAAATAGTGACATTACAAGATGCAAGCACATCAAAAACTGTGAAGGTAAGTAAATATATAATTAAGTTATGAAATATTACATATACGCATACCACCCCATTGCAAAAAGTGCTTACCACACTTAATTTATACAATAATATAATACTACTAAATTTTATTACACTTTTATAATACTAAATATTAACTAATGTTCAAAATTTTTACATATAATAATTTGGGCTGCAAAAAATAACAGAAAAAAATAATGTGAGAATTCTGTTTCATTTTGAATAAAACTTGGGTTTGAGGATCACCTTCACTGACTTTCCTCACCTTAATGATCGGTACTTTCATATTATGCAACTATTGGCTTATTACTATTAGGTATTAAAACCGAAGCACATGGATGACATGGGTTCAGTGTGGACTCATAGGGAAATCATGCAGTCAACTGGCGATTGTTGTGGTATATGTAAATGCCTAATAATTGATTCGAACAACGTCAAGTAAGTTTCTCTTAAATCGACATGCAACTGCAAAACGGTAACCTCTTCCACCTGGCTCTTCCAGCAGGCGCTTCCATCGAGTCGGTGAAATCAGAAGCAGCTCTTAACAATACCACATCACAGCAAGCACAACGCTTAATTTAAGTGCAAAATGCGCTTGAATTCTCTCGTTACTTTCTTCTTTTGCACATAAGAGTGTAAAGCTTTTATTACTTTAAAAATTAAAGATAATTACTAATGTGCTTGTGCAGCTCATTTTTTTAACGCTCTTATTTCGCTTATCCGAAATTCCGTTAGACCCATGCTTTTCGATTCGCTTTTGGAATCATTTTCACAGGTAATATTATTCTTTTTCTCTAAAGCATAAATTTTCGCTAGATTGCCATTGTGTCCAGCGATGCTATTAGAGAAAAATATGAATGAAAATTATGATTACTTTCATTAGAAAGGTTTTTTTTTTTAGTTCCGGAAGCCGCCCAGCGCTTGGAAAGGAAAAGCTGTTTTACAATGGTAAAAGAAAGAAGGTTTGACGGACCATCTATATGTATTTCCGCACGGAGAAGTGGAATTGAGAGGAAAGAACAGGTAAGAAAGCAATGATAGCTTTTTGAATAACGCGAATTTAACCGGAAGTGTGAAAGAGGATTGATACCCATCATGTGTTATAGAGCAAAAGAAAGGCAGTTTGAATTGGTTAGCGCGGATATGCGCAACGTTTGTTAGCATACGCGCAAAAATGTCTCTTGGAAGGTGCTTTCAAGTAATATGCAGTCTACACACTGGTTTAATTCCAGTAAGAAACTTCCATTGTCATCATAAACCGCCTGAAAAGAAGCAAAAGTAAAATTATTTCCGCTTCCTTTTGTAAAATGCCTAATTTTTGTGTTACCTTTTCGCTCAAACTTCACTTATTTCTTTATGGGAGAAATTATATGTGCTCCAAATCCAAAATTTTCCTCCCATCCGGCCACCATCGCAGTCTTGGCGGTTATGTTGCAGGCCGCTAATCCAAACACAACATGCAAAATGCACCCAAAAGTAAATTTTCAAAATTTGGGGGAAAGGCGGCTGATTCGACAATTTCACCTATTAATCTTTCAATAGGGAAATAACACCTTATATGCATAAATTTTGCTATAGTTATAGGATTGTACTTTCAATGGTTAATGGTAATGCACTATGGTATTACAGCAGGTGTCCAAATGTGAATCCAAAAAGCATATGAGGTGTTCAGTAAAATCTTCCAGGATGGTAAAAGTAGTGTTATTATGTACACATCGCCAAATGAGGCAAATACGGAAGAGCTGACAATGATGGCCTCATAATTTTAAACATCGGTCAAGTGATGAAGATGACACCAGAGCTGGCACCTCTATCTCAAATACTACAATACATCAACAGAAGACAATGAGCTTCGGCAAATTTGACATGCATCAGCTCCACTACACAGCAGGTCTTCAGAGGCATAAAACCTTTAGATTGAATACCAATTTGAAATACACTAAGAGCGATGTTTATCTAAAAACCGATACAATATAGAACGCGAAATTTGAAAATACATACAAAATAATACTTTTATAGTCACTATTTTGAAAACCTACATTTATTTCATTCAAATACAATTTCATGGTAGTTTTTATAGCTGAAAATTTAAATTTCATAAGACATGTGTTTACTGATCCAAATTTAGTATTTTAACTACAAATTTATATTTCATAAAATTTCAAACTATTTTCTTGCTTTCTTTCAACTTTTATAACAATTTCATAAACATAATTTAAAATGTGTATTACCTAGATCGAGATCTTTCACGAGATCGTGACTTTTTTGATTTGATACTCCTTTCCCTTTTATCTTTAGAATGTGATCGCTTATGAGAATGTTTACTTTTATGCTTGTGGCGAGACGGGGATCTGCTACCACTTCTAGAT
This sequence comes from Trichonephila inaurata madagascariensis, assembly GCA_019973955.1. Lineage (NCBI taxonomy): Eukaryota > Metazoa > Arthropoda > Arachnida > Araneae > Nephilidae > Trichonephila > Trichonephila inaurata. The sequence goes on along the minus strand of BMAV01010869.1, from coordinate 326,732 downwards.
CGTCCCATTTTGTTCAGTTATCTCGAATAATTTTAGAAAACAAAATTAAAATCTTCTATATCTCATAAATTATTGATAGATAAAAGCTAAATAATTCCTGAAAACTAAATTTTTCATACAAAATATACACAATTCTTATTAAACTTAAATCTTTCAACACACAGTGATAACACTACTTAAAACTCCGAAATTTACTTCATGAAATAAAACGATTACAATGAAGAAGAAAATTCAGATTATAATCGATTAAAAGAAAAATGCCTAGATATTTTTTAATAAATACAAAAAAAATATCAAATCAAAATAAATAATTTTTTCCGAGCAAATTTGATGAAGTAGTAAATTTGAATGTGCCAAAATTATACGACTTAGAACGCGATTCTTCTTTACTTTTTATCTTACTATTAGTCAGGAAGAAAACTCTTCAACACAATGCGTTATTTTTAGTTATGTTTTCTGTTTTCTGCAAAAATGTTTGTATTTCAAGTGCATTAAAGAAATATGTTTATTTAATTTGATTTTATCTTTTAAAATACCCTTCAGCCGGGTAATCCGAGGTGTGCATCAGCAGAAGTTTCATTCCTTACATTTTTTGGCGTTATTTTTGTTTGCCTTTTTCCATATTTATTTAAAAGTAGAAATATTGTCATACTTAAAATTCCGGTAATTTTAACTTCTTCGAATTTAAACTTTCTTTTATAAATCCAATGAAGTTTATGAGTAAGAAACTAAATTGAGCTTTTTTCTTCGTGTAGGACATTTAAACCAAAATGCTGGGTCGTAAACAAAGTGCTACAGCGCATTAAAGTCCGCATTATGGTGTGCGGCAGAAAGTCCCTGAACCTTAACTTAAATATCTGGATATGAATGGGTAACAACTATTCAAATTTTAATTGATGCAAAAAATCAACTTATTTGAGCATTTTTCTAATTATGATATTTGATATCACGAAAGGCGTGTATAAATCAAGTACAATACTAGCCATTTTCAAAAATGTTTTTGATCTTCAAGATTTTTTTCTAAAAATGCAGGAATGAATTTGATTTTTCTCTTAAAATATCGCACCACAGTAATAGAAATAATTGTACATGGCGCTACAAATTACACAGAATAAATTAAAATAATATAAGTGCAAAATTTAGATATTTTATTGAAAATTTTATCTTTTTTTCAGAAATAATAAGTTATTTCCTAAAATAACATTGAGATTTGCAGTATTTCATAAGCTAGAAACTCCTGGCCCTTCATCTTAAAAAATTATTTTTTCCCCATTTATTGTTAGTTGCATAAAACATTTATATGTATGTTATAAAATTGTTATTAATTCTGCGATAGTAACTGTCCCTCGTCTCCAAATGTCATACATACAGCTCTGCATAGCATGGCAATTAATTACATGCAAATATTTCGCTTCTTTGATTTTTATCCTTAGCATTGCGTGTGGTTAACCATTGGCTTTTGCCATTATGGCAACCTCTATTTTCCTAGTCACAAAACACTGTTTTAAAAATATGTACACACACCATTTCTATATATTAGATGCTGATATTCCAGTATTGGTATTGTATTTTTGTTACTTCTTTCTATGGAATAATGAATATCTCAAAAATTATTGATTAGTACGGGAGGCTCCATGTTTCATTAGTAAGGACCAAAATTCTGAAATTTACATTTTTAGTCACTTTTGTTTTCTAAAGGTTGAGATTTTTTGTCTTATTTAAGAAATGTGATAAATGTAGTAGGTATGGAAAATTGCAAGGAATTAGATATGTGTGTTGTAGATTCCTAGTGGCAATTTGCTTTATATTATGATAATAATAAATCAGTCAGGCATAATTCTTTATTATTGGTAGTAACAAATTTCCAAATTGTTTTACTTTCTTTTTGTTAAAATGCTTCTGCTATAATTTTTTAAAGGTACCTTGTGAATCATTTGTCTCCTTTCTCATTACTTAACTCTTATGGCATCAAACCAAGCTTTTTAAATTTTTGCACAAAACTCTTAATTAAATTTTTTTTTCTTGGGAATTCCTATAATATTCTTGAGAGCCATTTCGCATCTTCTTGGTACTGGTACTTATTGTGCTTATCTTGTTATTTCACTTAAAAAATTTTTTTCAAATGAATGTAATTCTATTTTCTTCAACTACTTCATCATGTTTGGGTCAGTTTTTATGCTTTTGAACCTATTTTCTTAGTGATAGGTGGCCATTTTGATAGAAAACTACCTACTGCCAAATAGTCTTTAATAAAAGTATCACGCAATACAAGCAAATTTATGATTCCCACTTAAAAATATCTTATCACTTATAAAGATCATGAAGCCAAACTTGAATATGTCGTTCTGATTTCACCTTATTGTGATATATAAGTGAATAATATCACTAAATGTTGTGCTAAGTAAACTGAAAAAATCACCTATCCAATAGTCCAGAACTGCCCGTATTAAAAATGCAATAATTTGAATTAAATAAATTGAAATAATTTCAAAGGGATTATGGGTAAATAACATTATTCTTAATTTAATTTAAAAAATTAAATTTATTTTTCAAAATTAAGATTTTAAATTTCCAACTACATTGTTTCCTTTAAAAAAATATAACATTACATGTAATATTTCTCCTATTGATGATTGATCTAATTTGTATTGACTGGATTGCATATATCTTTCTGGCAACCTTATTAGATTTTCAAAATTTACTTTATAAGATAGGTTTTTCAGTTCTGTTGGCTACTTATCCAAAACCTTTCTCAAAAGGAAACAATATCTGTTTCAAAAACTTTTCATTTGATTTCCACTTTTTACATAATGAGATAAATGTGGAATTATTTTATATTGTGAAATCTATTTCTGTATTTTTTTGTAGCAGCTGTCATAGTTGAGTGCCTATGGCAGAGGTGGCCAACCTGTGGCATGCATGCCACAGAGACACTAATTTGTTAGAATGATAGACACTTATTTTGTTGGCATAGTTGGTCCTGAGTGGGCCCTGTATCAAAAATTGCTTGAGGGCCTCGTTAATATTTTACTATTTTTTGCTTACACATGTTGGGGCCCCATATCATTGATATGGCTGATACAGCAGTAGTTACGCCCCTGTTTGTTAGCATCTTCAAGAACTAATACTAATATAGATGACTTGGTAAAAAAAGCTACAAATTCAAAAGCCACATTAAGCAAGTACTGACTGTTGAATAATAAATTAGAATTAAATGTTTCAAGCAACTCATTTTTATTGTATACCTAAAAAAGTTTATAAAAATTAAGTAAAAAGTTTATTAACAATAAAATCTTAAGTATTTATTATATTATTTTTAAATTTTCACTACTTAGACTTGCATAAAAATATATGCTATTTGTGTAAAATTCCCGTATAAGTCAATAAGTAATATTTTTTCACCTTAAATAACTTTTTGTTTGTTGGAAAAGTTTTAAGTGACATTATGATTTAATATCAGGTAGTGGCACTCTTATCAAAAAGGTTGGCCACCCCTGGGCTATGGTTACAAATTCATGTGTGAGGATTTTTTTTATTGAGTCTTAGATTCTTCCATGTGTTCAAGGTTCTATTGTTTGTGTGGTGTAGAAGCTAAGGTTTCATTCTTATCACAAGATTGTGGCTCAAAATTATTTGTTTCATCATCAACAGTCTAGTGTTGCTTGAGAGTATAATGCTAATAAACATCCTTCATTTTTTGTTTTAGAATGATGTTTAAAATGATTTATGTAACATAATAAAGATAAATTATAATATAAATACTCACTACTAACTTTCTACATGATCTTTTCTTTTTCTTCACAGCTGTGGGTAAGAAGACTGCTACGTCTATGTGCGCTATTAAGTCTGGTGTCAGTGAGTTTGAATACTACTCGTACTTTTGAACGTTACGAGTACTTATTTTATGCCACATTTGTGTGTGATATGATTGTCACAATTCTATTTACTATTGAGATGATTGTAAAAATGTACCTTCGAGGTTTTCTTATGGTAAGTTATTTATTTTTAGTTAATTTATATGAATAAATATTTTTGCCATATTTTTTTTATATTGTTTTATGTTGAAAATCTTGTTTTATTTTCAACAGTAAATATTATCATACAAAAGAGATAATTGTATAAATATATTAAATAATTGCTTATACAATATTAATAATTAATATTATGTCAATTTAAATTGTTGAAATTTGTAATAATTACAGATTCAAATGAATCATGGTTTCTCTTCAAAGAATCGAAATATAAACAAAATATTATAACTAATTTATTATTTTTTTTAAAAAAGCTTAGTATTCAAAATGTTAAAATTTCATTCTTTAAAATATACAATGAGATTATTTTTGAATAAGTAACTAATTGCCTTTGATGCATGAAGAATTAATTTTAACAATATTAATTTTTTGAAAAGTTTTATTACTACTTAATTTTGTTTGATATTATAGAAAAAAAAAACTTTGTTAATTTTTTTGGTAGTCAATTCTAGGTTTAATTTACTTTTTTAGTAAAAAAAAAGGCCTAAAGGAAAAAAATGGCTTTGTTGTTGTTGTTAAAAAAAAACATTTTGCTTAGTAAGAAAAAGTTTAATGTATACATTTAACTGAGAGAATTAATTTCATATTTCAAATAAAGTTGGGAGAGTTATATGATATAAAAACACATGTTCTAAAATGAATGCACAATTCAAATTATAAAAATACACATTTGTATCTCTTTTTATTGCAGAAAAATAAATAATGTTTTAATGTAGCGTATATAGATTAACTGTGAAAAGAAAAGTCTGACCATTTCTTCAAGGGTGAAATGAGATAAACTATTAAGGCTGCAAGCTTTAAAATGCATAATAATCTTGCCATTATGTACTTTTTCTTTAAATCTTGTTTTGAGAAGTACATGCTGCATTCAAAAAAAAGGATTTAGCATTATTTGCCAATTTTAAGTTGCTATTTTGTTATAACTTATTCCTTAAGAACTGTAATTTTTTAAAAACGAATTCAAAATTGAATATGAAGTTTGAATGTCAGTTCTTTGACTTTTCTTAATTGGTAGCAGTATTATAGAAATATTTGCAATAAATTGTTTTTATTTGTTCTAAGATGGATATTACAGATTAATTTTAGCAACTGCACTAATTTTTATTTGAAAAAAAAATTTATAATTCCTTTTCTACAATGGAAGTTATATCACATACAATATATTTTTTAATGATAGTGCTGATTTGTGTGTTCTATAAAAATTGCTTAGAGTTTACTAAGCATATTTCTCTCTCTCTTTTTTTTATGAAAGGCCTTATGCATTTCAAATCTATTGAGGTTTGAAATTCTCACATAAGTGTGGTGGGAAAGTTTAAAGAGGGAGATGTCTGCTCAGGTCTTGTCTTTGTCACCTGACTTTGGCTTAAAATTACATAGATTTATAGATAGAATATTTTCTCCTTGTTAACTAAAGTAGACTTTGGAAAAATATAAATTATCTTTTAACTGGGAATTTCACTATAACATTAGTTTACTTAATTAAGTTTCTGGGAACTCTCTGGTTGCAAAATACTGCACTAGAACATGTTAGTTTAAACCAACCACATTTTAGGTTTTCAGTATAAACTGTTGAGAAAATTGCAGGTGAAGCAAAATACTTATTCAGCAGGAAAACAGTTCATTAATAAAAGATAGAATTGAGATTAGGTAGAAGTTGGAAAAATATACAAAATAGAGTATTTCAACATGTCCTTCTAGCGAGTGAACTCTTGTTGTAGTTTTCTATTTTTTTCCATAGATTTTTTTATCTGTTTTTTTTTCAATAATTCTATATTTGATGATGTTTTAAGTATTTTAAAATTCTAATATATAATAATAATCATTTGTAATTTACTCTTAAAAACTTTATTTCAGGGAGATTACTCATACTTAAAAGATCGCTGGTGCCAATTTGATGCAACTATGGTTTTTTTCCTATGGATATCTGTTATTCTACAGGTTATTATTTTAAATTTATGAATAAAATTCCTCATTTTGCTTTAAAGTTACATATTCATAGTTAGATTTTATTCTACAGACAACTCTTTTATTGTTTTATGTATATTACTTATTGTATTATTATTTACTTTTGTACCATTGCTTTAAACCAAAAACTTAAGAAAACTTTAAATTAAAAGATGAATAATCATTCATTAAAATTCTGGTATTTATCATAAAATTTCGTTCAATTTCAAACTTTCATTTTGTGGAAATGTAAAAGATTTTGTGTTATATATTCATTCTTGTAATTATAATCCTTAATCTTCAATGTAATGTAATCCTATTTTTTTATATTTGAATAGATTTTTGAAATGGTTCAAGTTGTGCCAAAATTTTCTTATTTATCAATACTGAGAGCACCTCGTCCATTAATCATGATTCGTTTCATTCGAGTGTTTTTAAAGTTTTCAATGCCAAAATCAAGAATTAACCAAATTTTTAAGTAAGTTGTTATTTTATTTTGAAAAAACACAAATTTAAACAATCTGTATTTAAAAGATTTTGGATAACCATGTGTTTTATTAATTATTGTAATTTTTTTCTTATCTAAACAGGCGTTCAAGTCAACAGATATATAATGTTACTTTATTTTTCCTGTTCTTTATGTCTCTTTATGGTCTTTTGGGTGTGCAATTTTTTGGGGAAATGTCTAATCATTGTGTTGTGAATGGTACTGATCCAAAGTAAGTACGAATTGTTTTACTTTTCTTTCAAAGATAGTAATTTTTTCTTATTTGTAAGAAATAAGAAAATTAATTATCATTTTTTAAAAAATTAAATAACTTTTTCTTTTAAGCTTAATTTTGTATTTCATATAATAAAGATAAATTCATTCATTTATGAAAGAAAAAAGTGCATTAAACATGCTGCTTTGCTTTATGAAATCATATCTTTCTTCCTTCTTATAAGGTGCACAAATAAGTTTCCACCATTTTTTATCAAAAATTAATGTTGGCATTTTAGTGAAGGAACGGTATATTATGTTTTATTCAAAGTATTGCATTTAGTACTACTTTTTTATATTTTGGGCCCTTTCAGGACCCAATTTGAAAAAAAATTATTTTTTAGGCTTCGGGAAAAAACTTTTTGGGTTTTCTTTTAATGTGTTTCTTTCAGACAGGCCATATGCCATTGATAAAAACAATGTTGGGGGATTGGTGAATATGATGGATAGGGTAGAGGATTATCTAATTGATAGTTTTTGAGTAGGATTCAACAGGCATTGCAACATGTGGATGAGCATTAGCATAATCAAATCATGAGCATCATTGATAATTTTATTGCCAAAATCATCACTGATGTTTTGTCATGTAATTCTTTCGAACGGGGTTTTATATTTTTTACTGTGTTTGGGAAGGAAATTTTTGTTTTTAATAAATACTTGGGAATTTTTTTTAAAAGTCAAAAAAAGAAAGAAAAAAATTGAAGTAATCTAAGAAATTTTTAAAAGTAGTATAAGTGAAATAATAAGTGAAGTATATCTAGAGAAGTACCATTTTTTTTAATTTTATTCTGTCAACTACAATTTTTCATTTTTTAAAAAAATTTATAAAAATTAAATGGAAGTATGAAACTCCAGAATTAAATTAGGTTTAAAAGTTTTTGGGCCTGTTAAAAAAGAGTTTTAAAATAATCTATTATATTAATTAAAATTGTTAAAAAATATATGTAGAATATCTTCAGAATTTATTTAGTGAAAAATTTGTATATCCACAATATCCTTATTTATTTGTAAATATCTTCTGTTTGATCCATCATTATTTTACTAATATTTTTGTTTTAAATTCTAATTTTGTATTTGTTAAAAAATGTCAATAATTCTAGTACCAAATTTTATATTGATCATTTTTATTAAGTTTTCCAATATGTTAAATTTAATTTTTTTTAGTAATGTAACTCTTGATGATCTTGCTATACCTGATACTTATTGTTCAAACATTCCTGATGCGGGTTACCATTGTCCAGAAGGAATGGTGTGTATGGAACTTGAACTACCCAAAAGCATTTCTGGTTTTAATGGTTTTGATGATTTTGGTAAAAAAAATTTTTTGCTATATAAGAAAACTTTTTTTTTTGAATTTTTTGAAGACTTTAAAATAATGCAAACTGCTTTAAAGTCATTTGTTGAGAGTTTTTGTATGTGTTCGTTTATTTCGTTTTTTTCTCCCCCAAAATATATTATGTGATTTGATTTTTTTTAGGGTTTTTTTCTTCAAAAATATTTTGGAATTTTTATTTCATATGATAAACTTGTTATATAATGTCTTTTAATTACTCTTTTTTTTAAAAAGAATAATAACTGTAATAAAAATGAAAAATTTTCTTTGAATAAAATATAATTAAAATTTCAAGATGCATAATTTTTCCAAATTCTAAAAAGTTATTTTTCTTATGCTATAATATATTTGTTATTATATTGTACGGAAATTTAAAAAAACCGACATGGTTTTTAGGCAGCCCTCAGAAGGGGGGGTCCTTTTTATGTAAAAAAGCAATGGATAGTCTTCCAGCATGGAGAGCTATTTGTTATTTTACTACTTTGATATTTTTCTTGGCTTGGTTAGTTAAGGTAAATTTCTTGTAACAATTTAATAAAATATTTTTAGAAGGGGGGGAGTTTTACTTGTGCTTTTGTAAATATAACTATATACTTTTATGTTGTGTCTTTTTTAGAATGTTTTCATTGCTGTTATTACTGAAACATTTAATGAAATTCGAGTGCAGTTCCAACAGGGTTGGGGAGAGCGTGGTACTATACAGACTCAGTCCACTGCACAAGTATGTAATAGATTATATGTTTTAAAAGATCTAATTTAATATATATTATGCTTTGAACAATTTAGTTCATCTGTTATTAGTTTGATACAAAATTTAGTATAGTTTGCCATTCTTTTTAAAAAAAAGCAATTGTTTATTTCCTTGCGTTTTTTTCATATTTACCAAAATTACTTTGAAGCTTTTGTTACATTTTTATCATTGTAGGGTTTTAAATTACTATAATCAAATAAGTTGTACTGTGAAAATATTGTTTATACATTTAGGTTTGAAAATTTGTTTGTTATCTTAAAAATTAAAATTTTTTATCTCCTTTTGAATTTGCTTTTTTTTAAAAAAATTTAAAATGAACTTTTGATTAATATTTTAACTTTAATATAGTTGTCATAATAAAGTCATTAATAGAAAAAAATATTTAATAGTATATTTAGAAAAAGTAAATAAATCAAAACAAACATTTTTTAAAAATTTCCCCCCCTTTCTCCCCAATATGAGATTCAATAAAAATTGGTCGTAAGAATCAGGAAAATTGTGTTTAATCAAATGTTTTTTTTAAAATAAATGTACTACAATTTTTGAATATATGAAAAAATAAATTCAGGAAAATTAACTTTATGGAATCTAACTATGAATGCATTATTATTTGAATAACAATTGTGCTGCATTTTAAAAGTTGAGTAATTGATGATAAATATAAAACTTAAGTCCCTTCTCATTGCAAATATTCTAAATTTATTAAAAAATATATAATAGTGTATAGTTTAACTAATTATATGGTTTAAATTTGCTTAGAAAATGATGGAATAGCTCATTCCATTCTCAGAATAATAAAATAGTACTATTTCACAATATAACAAATAAAATTAATTATTTGTATTAAAAGATAGTCTGTATTATCTTATAAATGAAAATTACAGTTTTGAACTTAATACTTAACAGAACTTAATATACATGCACAACATCTTAGTTATAGCAAAAAATTATTATGAATAGAATGAAAAACATTTTTAATCTTGTTTCCTTTTTATTATTTGAACTTATTTAGTTTGATAATTTTCTTTTTTATTCACTTTATTTTTCCATTACAATGCTTAGTTTGAATTATTAAATGAATTTTTTAAAATAACAAAGAACTTTTAAGCATAAAAGGGGTTTGGGGTAAAAAAGAATCCGTTTCAAACTTATATGGCCAAACAATCATCATGACTATTGTTTGGGAAAAATAAAAAATATGTTTACGTTTGAAATAAACAAATTATATTTTAAACCAATTGAGCCCTTAGAAATAAAATTTTATAAATTAAAAACCCCGGGGGTTTTAAAAACCAAATTTTTGGGTAAAGATTTCCACGAAAACCTTTTTCTTTGTTACAATGGGAGTTATCTCAATAATGTTTCACTGTTACTTAATTTATAGGGCCTCCGCTTTGGGGTTTTTTTCAAAACCAACAATGAACATTTAAAAAAATTTTTTTATATATTCAAAGGGGATACTTAAAAAAAACTTTAAAGTGTTTTTCCTTTGTTTTATATAACAGGGTTTCCTTGACATTCCCTTTATTATTTCCAGGTTTTATTGGTTTTAAAATTTGGGGTTTTTTTGGATTTTAATTTTCTTTTTCCCATTGGGGCATTTTGGGGTTTTTTTTTTAACCTGGGCTAAAATAAGCAAAATAAAAATGGAAAATATTACTTTTTATTATCCACACAAAGGGAATCTTTGCAGCCTTAAAAAATGTATATTTTTTTAAAAACAAAGGTTTTTTTGAAAAATTCCTTTTTTCCTTAACTTTATTATCCTTAATTCTTGGTTAAATTTGTTCATTAAAGAAGATTTTTCTTATTATTTGGGACTTTAAAAGTACCCCCTCATTTTTCTGTAAATTCGGGAACTAAACTATAAGTCCTTTAAAATAAAAACCCTGCAATTATATTTAATTATTCCAATCTATCCCCCCCTTTTTTGCTGGTCTTTTTATTTTTTTTTTATTTTGTGAATACAAAAAATATTTTTTTGAAAATTTTTTTTTTGTACTCAATTTTTCCCTTTTACTTTAATTTTCAATTTAAAAACAAGATTACTGAATTTAAAAACTAAAATTTTTTTGAATTTTTTTGTCTCTTCCAAAATTTTTTTGTGGTGAATTGGCTTTCAAAAAATTCTGCATATAAATGACAAAAATTTTTCTTTTCCAAAATTTTTTAACATTCCTAGCTGGGGTGTAATTTTGGAAAATATTCAAATTTCATGGGTTTCTTTTTTTATATTACTTTTTATTTCTTAAAACTTTTTGGCTTTAAAAATTTTTGGGATAACCCTAAAAATAAAGGGGGGAATTTTTGGAAAATCTTTTTTACCATTATTACTTTTTTTATGTAATATTTTAAATTTTTTATTCAGGTATTAAAAGGTGATGATTCAGGATGGAAATTAATCACTGTGGATGAAAATAAAGGTCGAGGTAAAGCTCCTCATTGTCTGCAAGTGTTTCTTCAGTCTGCAGTCTTCCAAGTTATTGTTATGGTGGTGAATGTGGCTAATGCTATAGTTGCTGCTAGTATCAAATTTGAGCATGATGGAAGACTCCGTGAAGAATTTTATAAACATTATTACTTAGCTGAAGTGAGTATTTTTTTCACAAGTATATATGAAATTCTTTTAATTTTGGCCATGAATAGTTGTCTTTTATTTTATGTGTCTTCATTTAAAAACTTACTCTCAAACATCATCAATTGAAATCAATGAGCTATAATGACAAAACTATTGACTACTGAGTAATTCAACCATACACTAAGATTTTTAGGAAGAAATTTTCTGCCCTCAACTCAGTATTGCTTATTATTTTACGAGCATTGAGTTTATCTGTTGATTTTTCTGATGTTAAAAGTATTCAAATGAATTATTTTGTTTCAAATGTTTATTACCAAAAGGCTCAAATAAGAAATAAATGTACCAGCTCTTGTTAATTGAATTTTGCTCAACTTTATACTCATAATACCATACAACTGTACCACTTCAAACAATTCTATATATGCATTACTGCAATTATTGTTCTACAGCAGTGCTTCTCAAACTATAGGGCGCATACCCCTAGGGGGGTGTGTGTGTGAAATTTGAAGTCCCGGATGGGACATATATTTTATCAGAAGCCTCATTACTAAAATATCTTGACAAATCACTACCAGAAATTCTAATCAGATTGTGTACTTTTAATTCCCTCATTATTCCCCTAATACTATTGGTGTTATTAAAAAAACGATAAGTAATTTTTCATCTTTTTGTACAAAACTTCTTTAACTCTGTGATTGCTTTTTTTTAAAATTATTTCAATAATTACATTTTTCAATTACTTATTTGAAATCTACATATGTTTGGGTGTTTAAAAATATAGCATGTTTTTGTAATGAAGATTTTTTTTAAATATTGATTTAAACCATAAGATTAGATGTTCAGAAAAATAAATTTCAAATGTAATGGCATAAAGATAAAATTCTGAAACTAAATTACGATTTAATTTTTATTTGTTTTATAGAAAACAAATGTAAAAAATGTGTGTTTTGATTCAAATGTGTAATATTTACACTAATTGCATTATAAATTAAGCAGGTCCTACTTCACTTTCTTTGCACCAAATTCAAGTTCGTTTGCAACTTTCTTTTCCAACTTCACACACATTATCAAACAAAACACATTTTCTGCAAACTCCTTTTTTTTATTGGAGCTAATTTTTATTTAAGAAGCCCAGTGGCTAAGTGGTAGTGTATCAAGCTTCCACACCACAAGTCTGGAGCTCAAATCCCAGGCTGGGCCAGGTCGACTCAGCCTTTCATCCTTTCAGTGGGTCAATAAATGTGTACCAAGCTTGCTTGGGAACTGAACACTAGGAGATTCTCGTCAAATTGACTACTTGACTGAAACATCTGCACAGTACACCTCAGTGCCTAAGATAGGAAGCTGAGCAACATAGTAGGCCTTGGTTCTCATGGGCTGTTGCACCACTGAGTTCAGTTCAGTTCAATACTTTTTATTTATTATGGAATTTGCAAAATCACTAACTGACAATCTGAAAAGTTTGAGTAGAATTAGGCTTTCCAGGTATATAGATGTACTTGTTGATTCTACATTTTAATACTTCTGGTTATTTATTCAATCATTTTTGTTGGTCAATTTAGAAGCTTTATTTTTTTGTATTGAGATGTTCTTTTTTACAAAGTACCTAAGAATTCAATAAAGCTTGAGGCAAGAATTGTATAAAAAAATTCATATTATATTTTTGTTTTTATTTTGCTCTGCTACCAAACATATTGAATAATAAGTAAGTAATCTTTAAATTCATCACTACCTAAAGAGAAATCAAGTAAATAATTATTATTTTTACTGTTATATGCGCGCGATCTTCAGAATGACTAAATAAATAAATATTTTAAGAATATTATTAAAAGAAATTATTCAAATATTATATAAAACAGGAGTGAAATTTAATTACTTATCTTGCAGGTTCATTTCATTACTTATTTGTTTGCTTTTTGAAACAAAATCATTAATTTCAAATGTAGTTTTTTTTTTGACAAATCTGACCTCATTGAAATATTTATCAATTGCCGGAGTTAAATCTTCAGTGTTGAATGCACTGCATTCTTTAGCACTCTTATTTGAATTTTATTCCTTAGATTATGTTTAAAGTGTTCATTATATATAAATGTAAATCGGAATTATTTTAACCATGTTGCTTTTTATGAAATAAGTTGTATCTGTATATTGCTTAATCTACTATTACATGTGATTGGCTGTGAGTACTGTATCACACTGTTAAAACATTATAAATTATATCAATCTCCTTTGAGCTGAGAACACTGATATATCTATTTTTTCTTGCTGCAGTGAAATTTATGAAGTTTTTAAAGATGTTTTTTAAGCAACTGTACCATTAATTTGCATTCTTTTTAATTATGTTATGTACATAAATGTAATTAAGTATCATTGTGGTTGAAAATTTGAGTACACTTATTTTTGATTTTTTTCCTTAACATGTACTTCTAGGTTGGTTTTACCATATTTTTTGACCTTGAAGTATTATTCAAAATATGGTGTCTTGGATTTCATGGCTATTATAGAAGATCACTTCACAAATTCGAATTGTTGTTAGCTATAGGAACAACTTTACATATTATTCCTGACCTATATATGCGAGAACTGTCTTCCTTTCAGGTATTATTTCACCCATTGCTCTATATTTTCTCTACTTAATTATGAAAATGTTGAAAAAATATATAATTTTAATGTAATAAAACGGAATGTTTAAAAGTTTAATATTTTACTTTTTTTTCACATTAGGTTTTAAGAATAGTTAGATTGATAAAAGCATCTCCTGTGCTAGAAGATTTTGTATACAAAGTAAGTTATATAATCAGGATTTTGATTCTGTTCTCAAATAATTTATGAAAATTATTATCTTCTAGTAGAAAATTTATGCTGTTTAAAATGTAAATTTTCAAAAAGCACTGTAGTTTTTGTATTTCTGTTCCATTTCTAGATTTTCTCTATTAAATATAAAATGTCATTTTATGATTTGCTTTAAAATTTGCTATTACAAATTATAATTTGAATTTTATTGTCCTCCTAAAGAACTCCTAAGAGACTATTAACTCCTAAAGAGAAAAAAAACCGAATTTAAATAAATGTATTATTTTGGATATAAATTCTTAGCTAATTAATTTTTTACTCCAGCTGGTACAATGTAAATTGATATTCTTGCTTAAAAGTTATACTGAAAATTTAAGGATATAAATAGAGAAAATTATTTAAAAGATTACCTTGATTCCTGATTTATTGTAATAAAAAAAGAATTTTTTTCTCATCCTTACTTTTGTAAAAGCATTTATTTACAATAAGGATATATATTTGAGACACAGCATTTATCAGTTTTATATTTATAGTATCTGTAGATCCTGTAAGAAAAATTTACAAAAAATATTATCAAGTTTTTTGTAAAAGATATTGCTGTTGATCTTGCATATATTAATATATAAAGCAATTCATTCTGTGTAAAAATTTAAGATCCAAGGAATTCAAAAGGAAGTAACAAAAAAAAGTGTGAATTATGATTAAAAATAAATTACAAAATCAACCAAACAATTTGACAAAAGCAGCATTATGCTTTCTTTAGAGGAAGGATGTGTAAATTTTCATTTTAAATTTATTTATATTATAATTGTTTGGAACTTTAAAAAAATAAAATAGCTATAAATTTACAGTAGTTTTTCTATCTTCCCTTATCATTTTTCTAAAATTTCTTTCATAATTATCTTAAGAATATCAAAACGAAGATCAATACAGTTTATTTCATTTTTGAATTTAATTACTGCTTTTTTTATTTTATGTGCTTTTGACTTTATCTCTTGAAATAAATTTAAATCTTGGAATTGCAGCTTTATAGATTAGGCAAAATCATACACACACAATTTGTTATATTTAGATTTATCTAAGGTAAATGTAGCATGTATTGTTTATTTATGAAACTATTTTAGAAGTTATTCCCATATATTCTGCTTTCTGAATTTAATTACTTTTTTTTTGTAACTAAAAGATATTTGTAATATTGGAAAGTTAAATGTATAAAATTCAAAATGAAACTTATTGACAGGTTATTTTTTTGTGAAAACGTCAAAAAGAAAGATATTAAAATCGACGAATCCAGCTTTGCTAATTAAAAAACTTGAGGAGTTATAGATGACCAATCTTTTTCAAACTTGATGCATATGTAAAGATGAATAAGCTTTATAAATTCTTAAAATGAAATCATGTAATGTTTCTGGTGTTTTGTGAAAATTGTAGTTAAATTTCAATGTCTATTTTGTACACTTATACTTTTCTTGCTTTAAATATAATTCTAAATAGCCTAGTAGCATAGACATTGCATTACCATTTTGTTTAATTTGAAAATACTTTTTTTGTGCTAATTAAATTTATTAATTAATATAAATTTTTTTTTTCCTCAAGAAAAATTTTTGCATAAGTTGCCATTGAGATTTTCTGCATATTCTTTTATTAGATTAATATTTTACACAATTTAAATTTTGTTGTTTTTGTAATTTAACAAATAAAAAATTAATTATTAAATTACTTTTATTAATTTTAAGTGTGCATTTTATTGCAAATTTACTAAATTCAATTTTGTACAATTTTAACCTTATTGATATAATTATGGATAATTGCATATTAATTAAATTCTATAGATCATGGATTCACAACCAAACCAATCTACCAATATAATTCATGGTGCCATACAGTCAAAAATATTTGAAACAATTCAGTCCCCATGGCAGTACATGCAGAGTTAAGGAATGGAGGACAAGAATTCCAAATTACAGTTTTGTCGTACATTAAATTTGCTTCATTTAGAGATATTTATTAACAAAATATAACTATTCCTTCAAGATAATTAAAAAATTAAAATTGAACATATATGCATTATGTGTTTTAAACATATTCATTAACATAATAAATAAAAAACAAAATATAAGTATTCCTTCAATATAGTTAAATAAAAAATAAGTATTTTAATGTGAACCTTGTCCCTGTACTTCATATCACATTGGATGTAATTTGGGATGATTCTAACCATTCAGTTTTAAAAACTTCTTTGCAAACTCAAAATAATTTTCATATGAAAAAGACATATTCACAAAAATATATAGAACTAGTAGTATATACAAGACTTCTCTAATGGGGGGAGGGGGTTACATTCTAAAAAACATGTGGACAAAAGTACAGTGAGGTAATCTCTAAGTTAATTAAAAAATCTGTTGGTCTGGTATAGAGAACTGTGCCCCCTTGTGTATACCACTGTATAGAACCAAAAGTGAAAAGCAGAATACATGATATTTTCATCAAACAATTAAATCTCTCCATCAGTGACATCCAACAATTTAAAACAGCTGTTGATTTATCGTTAGCTGTCATTCAGATCTTTTCGTAATTCCATAAATTTTGCTTTCCATAATTCTGAACATGTTTGTTTTATAAGTTCCAAATTAAAATTATCAACTTCCATCTACTCGAAGATTTTCAAGTTTTTAGTGGGGTATAGAGGGCCTCTGAGAATGAAATGTGATCTATTATTTAAAAAGAAATACTTATTCTGATATTTTTATATTAAGTTTGACTTTCCCATTTCATTTTTCAGTTTATCATAATTAGTTTTTATTGTAACCTTTGAAAAATTAATCGAAGTTGTGAAAATTTCATATCACTGATTCAGTGTTTTAAAAATAGAATGTGAATTTTATATGATAATTTTATTTTAAAAAAATTTATTTTTTTAAAAAACTTTCAATTTTTCTGCAAAAAATATTTTACCTTTTTAAAAGCACAAATATATTGATAAAAAGAAATTAAAGTAAATTGAACACACAAAAGTATTTTCATACTATGTGAATTTAAATTAAGGAAATTTTGAGGTATTTTTATTTACTTTTTAAAAACGTTTTCAAAATGTGTTACCATTTCAAAAGCTCATATTTTGCCAGTCTTATTTTTAACCATCTTCCTTTAATTTAGGAATGCGTAGTCTTGCATTCTTTTAGGTAATTCCTGTATTATTATAATTTTGTTTTCTGTCAAAAAACACATTATATAAATGTGTTATTCAGATCATTAAAATGAACTTTTATGCCTTTGACTTTATTAACAGGATATATATTACATTAACAATCAGGAAATCAGAAAATATGTAATTTCTTTTTTTTTATTAGATATTTGGTCCTGGAAAGAAACTTGGTAGTCTAATTATATTCACAATGTGTTTACTCGTAATTACCTCCAGTATTAGTATGCAGTTGTTCTGTTCCTTGGGAGATTTTAATAAATTTGAAGCTTTCCCTGAAGTAAGTAAACAGTTGTATTATTGAAAAGCTCATAACTACATATGTATTTTTTCAACTGATAATTTTATTGATCTTTTAATGGTTTTCAGTGAATTGAACAATAGTCTTGGTTTGTTTTTGATGTATTAGTTTTAAAATTATTCAGAAAAGAGCAACTATTTTTGTAGGTATCATTATTTTAACTCTTTAAAATAATTTTTTTTAATTTTCTCATTGTTATTTTTTTTATGATTATTTTTCACGAGTAATTTTATTTAAAATTTAATTTGTAATTGAACATGGGTTTTCTTCCTCCTAGTCACCGGTCTATTAAAGCTACATGCACATGCAATGAAAACAAAAATTACATTTTTATAATTTTTTTTTGCATTTGCAGTTGAATAAAAATAATTAAGTAACAATAAATACAAAAAGTCATGACCATGTAGAATTTTTATTAAAGGAGATATTTGTATAAAAATGAAAATTTAGGGATATAAAGTGTTAATGTGTCAACATTATTTTGTGTACCCACCTGTTATTGCTATGCACAGACCACATGGTCCACAGGCCATAAAGATATTGAAAAATTGCTTAAATTCCTAATTTGCAGTTGATTCAAGTTAATTAATTTAAAGCTTTTAGTCCATTCACTAGAAATATATTTAAAAAATTAGTTGCATTTCTTTCTTTCTTTCTTTCTTTTTTTTTTTTACTTGGGAAAATATAAATATTTTTTTGAAATAGAACATTTGAAGAATTCAGAAATTTTATTGAAACTTCTTGAAAATAGCTCCCTAAATATGTTTTTTCCTGCTGCATTTTAATTATTGTGCTTGAATGTGAAACTAAACATTTGGACCTTATAGAAAATTTGAAAGAAAAAAAATACTTCTGAACCTAGTTTGAGATATTTTAATGCCTTTGATAATATAATTCTATTTCTATAATAATATATGACATTATAACTACTAAAAATTTTAGGCATTTATGTCAATGTTCCAAATCCTTACTCAAGAAGGTTGGGGTGAGGTTATGAATGAAACAATGCTGAGGACAAGCAGAACAATTGGTCCCCTTGTGGCTATATATTTTATTTTATACCATCTGTTTGTGACTCTGGTAAGTTTTTTCTTCATTGTTTGTATTTTTTTTTATTGAGTAAAAGCTGTCACACTCCTTTTTAAAACTAAGATTTCTTTTATTGTATTTTACTTTCTAGTTATAAATTTAAAATCAATGAAAAATATTTACATAATACTACATACATAAAATAACAGTTGAACTGTGAAGAAATTTTTAAATATGAAAAATTATATATTTTATACTATAATATAAAATAAGAGAAAAGAACTGCAGTAACATTTAATAATTAAATCATATGCTTGGACGACTTTTTATGAAGGGTATTCAACTTTGGCAGTCAGTGAAAGAAAAATTGTACTTATTTATTAGTATTACTAAATAACTGAGGAACCTAAATGCATCAAATATTCTGAGGAGGAATAATTTCTTTATAAAGTATTATTGAATAACTTTTTTTACATCCTTCATTTCTGTGCTAATCACTACACTATAAAAAGTGATTATGAATGTATACTTGAAATTGCATGAAAATGCAAGTATTTCTCCAAAAAAAAGAAAGAAAAGGAAGGAAGCTAATCCTTTAAAATGGATGTTTTAGTGTTTTTAAATTTTTTTTTATTCATCAGTTTCAGTATTTTTAATACTAATTAAGTATTTATTACTTTTGTATAATAAAAGCTACATTTAACACATTATAACATAAATTTTTTTGTTTAAAAATTATTTATTTTTCTGCCTATGTTGCAGAATTATAATATGTTTTATGCAACTTTTTCCATTAGAAAGATTGGTTACAGTAGTCAAGTGGTTATGTTTGCGAACTCGTGACCGGCATTGTCGAGTCGTGGGTTCGAGTCCTGGTGCTGCTAAAGATCTGCTATGTAGATAAACTGATGTATGTTAAATCTGTTGATGCTGAAAATTCTCATATTGCTGTAGTGTGTAAGTTTGGAGAGCGAGATGTCAACTACAGTGGTGGCAAAAAGTCCTGAACTTACTCAATTTTTTGCCTAGCTTTCATATTTGTCTTCATTTTTCATTTTGAAATGATTGCACTTTCTTAACTATTGTTATTGTTTCATATATATGTTTTTCAAGCTAATCTCAAATCTGTTCGTAGAATTTATGTAAAGTAAATAATTTTATCAATATTTTGAAAAAAACATAAGACAAGCACAAGGCAACTGTAATAATAAGTTGTTTCTTTTTCAACCAATTAAATAGTCCATTATTCCAACCAATTAGAGAACAATAGTAATGAAAAGTTGAAAACGGAATGTTTTATTGTATTGAAAGTTGATTTATTGCAATTTGAAGTGCATGGGTGGATAATATTGAAGTTATGTTCTGTGTTATAATGGAAGACACAAAATAATACTTTTGAAGGAAAAATGGTATTTTATGAGCCAAATTGCTACTGCAGTACCTTGCGGATTTTCTACTATCATTAGAACATTAAAAAATATTCTTGAACGAATTCTATTGTGATCAGGAAACAATCTGAAGGATCCAAGAAAAACAACTTTACATGAAGACGGGGTATTGCACATGATTTCATTTTAAATAAATGGCTTAATTCACCATAAATTTTGAAATTATGGATTCTGACATCAATTGTAAATGTGTGCCCATGAATTATGAGAGGCATACTGGAAATAGGATTACAAGGCTTCAAAGATCACCCCAAGTAATTACTGGTTGATTAGCAAGAGTAAAGAACCATTCATTATGGGTAGTTAAAAACTTTGAAAAAGTAATGTTTGGAGATGAAAGTCAGTCCTGCATTTCAGACAACAAAATTAGTGCCTATGTAAGACGACACACTCATAAAGAATTCAGCTCTCAGTATTTGAAGCACATAATATAGGATCCAATGAAAGTGATGATACAGAGCTGCATATCATCTCGTGTGGTTAGAAGACATCACATCATGAGAAGAAAAGGGAAAACCAAGAAATACAGAAAAATAATACAGAATAATACAAAATAAATTGCTACCAACATTGGGAGATCTTTCTGGAAATTATTCATAGATTTTTTTGGGACAATAATGCTTCACGATATTGTGAATAGAATGAGCTGATCAGAACAGTCTCCAGATCTTAACTCTATAAAGAACCAACAGCATAAAATTGGTTATGATATTTCAAAAAAAAACCTTCAAACAAATTTGAGTTAATTGAAGCTTTGATGTTTTACTTCAACCATGAGGTCAAAAAAGAGCTTCTTGAAAAATTGGTGCAATCCACACCAAAAAAGTTGTAGAGTTCTAATTAAAGCAAACCACTGGTCCATAAAATATTGATCTTCAAACATGTAACAATCATGTAATTTTCAAAATGTATGCTAAATGTACCTGGGCTGTAAGGTTTTGTGTTTCTCTATTACATATAATATGGTTTTCTAAATTGTGTTATTCTGTACGTACTACACATTCTTGTGTTCAGACAGCTGTACTACAAAAAATATCTGTCATATTGTAAACTAGTAAAAGATTTGAAACCAGCATAATATAACAAAAAATTTAGCCAAACACAAAAATTAGGCAAAAAACTGAGTGTTCAGGACTTTTTGTCCCCACTGTATCTTTTAGAAAATCTTCTTGAAAAATATTTATATCTACATTTTGCTTAGTTGTTACTCAGTTGTACTATCAAAATTAAATATTACTAGTAGCTGATCTGAACTATGAGAACAAATTTAGTCTTGATTTGTGAGATTTGCTTAATTATTGTTCATTATGTATACTTTTTTTAACTATATTTTACTATAAATTGGTGTTGTGATAGAACATTTGAGCAAACATTGAAAAAAATCAGTAAAATATTACCTTGGAAAGTATTGCAAACTTAACTAAATTCGGTAAATAATACGAATACACTCAGTCATTAATTTTATTTAATAATTATTATTACAAAATTCTTTAATTGGGAAAATATTGTCACTTGTAGGAAAAATGTATTTACTTGAAGAATAATTTTCTTTTCATATTTGACAATGTATGTTTTTAATATTAATAGTTTACCATAGTATTTTTATTTTATAAAGAATCAGTGAGAGAAGAAAAGTATCAATTTGTACAGTAAGTAATTATTTTGTCTCAAAAACAATATGCTAAATAGGTTTTAATTTTTCTTTTGTTAAATATAGATTGTGCTGAGTTTGTTTGTAGCAGTTATCCTTGATAACTTAGAGTTGGATGAAGATATTAAGAAAGTGAAACAGGTAAAATTTGCTTAAGGTTTTTAATGATTTGAATTTTCATTGCATGTATTTTGAATTCTAATGACATTTATTTAATTTTTAAAAGTTGAATATATATTTTAGTTTATATTCATATTTTAATTTTTAGATCCTAACATTATGTTATGTGTTTGTAAAATATTTGGCTGATATTCAAATATATTGGTGAAACATTTATGAATTAATGTCAAAAATAAAATAGTCAGAAAATGAATTTTAAATAAAAGTCATAAAATTAATTTTAGACTATTTTCAGGATAATATATTTACTCTTTTGATTGTTTATATCATTTATGCAATATACATAATCCTGCTGGCATATTTTGTGATATTGTATAGTTTTTAAAGACATAGTTAAATGCTTATGTTCATGGTTTATATTTTATTATAAACTATTAATTATGCTAAAATAAATTTTTATAAAATTCCAATTGTTGATTTTAATTTAGATGAAACTTTTTAATTAATATCTTTTTTTTCTTTTGTGAAATTGATGCTTTAGTGGAAAAAAAGCAGATTAAGCACTCTTTGTGTAGTTTAAACTTTCTTATTGATAATGAATTATTGGGCAGTTGATCTAAGTTGATTTGTAGCATGAGAATATAAAATTAAGAGCAAAAGGGAAATAACTTTGTTAGATCCTTATATTATTATTAACATGTAGATGAAAGAATATATATATATATATATATATATATTTCTTTCATCTACATAAGTTTTTTTTTATTATTATTCCAGTTGAAAGCTCGAGAACAAAGTGCTGGAATCAAAGAGGGCTTACCTTTAAGACTTTTATTGTTTGAGCGTTTTCCTGATAGCCCTCAAATGAGTAGACTTAACAAGGTTCCTTCTGAATTTATTGTGCCAAAAGTAAGTTCTGTATAATTTAAATGTATTTTTTTTTCCTTTTATGCTCTCAGTTATTTTTTTTAATAGTGATTCTTGTTTTTGTATTTAAAGCATATTATTTATTTTATTTATTCATTTTTTTGGACAGAAATATGTTATGAACTTATTTATGTGATAAAAAAATTCTAAATGACTTTGAAGTATTATTTTATTGGTGTATGATATATTTGAAGATTATTGCACAATTTAATAATGGAATTTTAATTTTATGTAATTTTTTTTGTTGTTTCGTTCATTACTATAATTATGTAATGCCTATGTAAAGAGGAAGCATCTTAAGTAAAAAGTATGTGCTTTTCTATATATTTTTGACCAACAATGAGATAAAAGTGTGAAAATAAATGAAAAATAAATCCTTTTATTATATTTTAAATTAACTAGTCATATTACCAGAATTATTAATGCACTGATTTTTTGTTATTTTCATGCAAAAGTTTCACTTATTTTCAATCCTCTACTTGCCTTTTTTAGAAAGTAGAGGATTTCTGCTTCTGAGGTACCAAAGTATAATCTGCTTTTTCATCAATAGATTTATTTTCTATGGTAAATGAGTGGGTTCCTCAGGTTTTGAAGGATGCTTTTCTATTTCAGATCTTTTTTCTTGTTACTTGAATCTTCTCTCTTCCTTTTTTCTTTTTCTAATCTTTATTTGATTTAATGGGGCCATGTTCTGAAAATCTACCATAGAAAAAGTCAAGGAACTGTAAAAGAAGGAAAGATATAATATATGGTTAAACTTTGATTTACAGATTGCACACAAGAAATTTGTTTAGTTATTTAGATGATATTTAATAGGGTTTAAAAAAAAATTCAGTTAATACAACTACTTTTATTGCAAGTGTACATTTTTTTGTCTTATGTTGCTGGTGATTTTAAATTTTTATTTTGCTTATAGAATGTCATTATAAGTTGATTTTTTTAAAAAATCTGAACTTGCCTGCTTACTGTGTGCATCAAGCATGTTCTAGAGGAAAGTAATGCCTAGATCCATGTTTCTCTATAAATATGTGATAAAGAGTTATTGTCTTTCTTGTGGATGACTACATTTGCTGGGTTTAAAGGCATTACTTCAAATGTATTATTAGCCCCAAAGACATAGCTTTAAAGTTAATGCTACATTTGGTCTGTCTTTGAAGAACCAATAGATTTACACCCTCTCCATTGGCAGTGGTGGCTCAATATTTCAGTGTTATTTTGTGGAGCTTGGCTGTTGAATGCCAGGACAAACACAATTGCTCCCTTTGTTAAATTGCTTGGAATTTGGAAGAGCTTTGAAATTAACAATTTTCCCTGCAGTGATCCATTGCTTTGTTTTGCCATATAATGCCATTATTTGTCTTTAATCCATTCATCAGCAGCACAAAGTTTGCCTTAAACTCATTTACAATTAAATGTGATGAACTATCGGTTTTTCATGCTTCAGGAAAAGGAAAGCATATTAAGAAACATTTCTGCAAATCTCATCCAGAATTTAAGATAAGGAAAAACAAAACATGAGTGGTATACTAAAAAGAATTTAACTAACTAAACAAGCTGAACAGGTTATGAAATGAAAAAATGAAGAATCACAAGATTTTAGTAACCTTTTATATGACTTATTCAATCGATCATGATGAGTCATTTCTAAATTTGAATTAATTGAATTGTGAAAATAGCATTCATAAAACCATTATGATCAAAACATGGGTTTGACCAGATAAACCCAACAAAATGTAATATCACTCCCAAATCTAATGGAAAATAATCTATTTAAACAGTTTTGTTTGACTTATATGTTCAGAACCTTTATGATGTATTTACTCAACGTTGTGTAATTTTGGGCACTGTTTTATTCTATCAATGTAAAGAACCTTGTGTTTACTATTCCAATACCCATCACTGTTGTATAATTTAATGCAAAACTCTGCTGTGTAAATTGCAAGAGCAATTGCAATTGCACTCAACATATTTCTAGAAGTGTCCATCGTAGGTAAAAGGAAATTCATTAAATAAAAACTCATTGTCTTTTCCCTGAGTTCAGAAAAATAGTCACTGCTAAAAGTAATATATTGTACTTTACCTTCAGAATTTTTTTTTTTAATTTTCAGATACCTGAAATCAGTGTGATTCTAATTTTCAAATAAATATTCTGTACAGAAACTCAACTTTTGAAATACCTATCATTTAAATAATATAATGAAATTTCATCGTATGATATACAACCTCCTACTAAATTACTACTCTTCACTTTTAAATAGCAAATCTATCTAGTTTCTAATAAACTAAAAAAGAGTTGAAAACAGAGAAAAATGGACATTATAGAGATTTTACAGGAACTAAAATAAATCATTGAATGATTTTATAAAGTATCCAAAGCAATTTTAAGGAAAATGAAACCAAAAGGAATATCGGACATATATTAATAGCATCACTAGTATTACTATAAGCAAATGACTGTAGGACAAAGTTAAGTAATAGACAAATTTTAATTTTAGCCCTCAATAATAACAACAATCAACCTTTTCATCTCCAAAGAATATAGCAAATACCCTTATCTTTTTTCTGTACTTCTAGTTTAAGCAATCAGTTTGAAGTTTAAAAGGAAAAAAATAAAGACTACACACCTGAAAGGAGGAAAGTTAAATATAGCAGAATATTTTAAGCTTTGAGTTATTTACTTTAAAAATTAACATCATCTACTACATATGTTGAGGATTTTCGAATTTCAAATGCAAGAATGAAATAATTGTTACAGAGAAATATAATTCTAACTGCAAGTTATAAATACAATTACAAAAGAACGAATGAATTTTTTTTTTAAATAAAAGCATGCATACATTTTTACTGACTAAAGAAATATCTGAATTATAGTCTTCAGCTAATGTTAAAGGATAAAGCTCAAATTGTTGATCATCTTTTAGAACAGAAGAAAGCTCCAATTTTCTCCAATATGAATATAACATATAATTTTTTATAAGTTAGTATTCTTAGAATTTTGATCAAGAAAAATATGCAGCATTTGACCTTAATGCAAAATGGATATTTAATTTTCCTTTTTAAAGTATAGGCAAAGCACCGATCACATTTTTACAAGAAACGATTGGTTCAAGTAAATTTAAGTAATCTAGGAATGTATGCTTCTTTCTTTAGGATAGAATAGCCAGAATACAACTCTGTCATTATTAATCCTATGACTTTTAAAATTTATTCTAAATTATTATTGACATAGTTATGACTCACTTACACATTTTGCACTAGGATATTTTCTTCTGAACAGATCATTCATGGTTACAGATACTTATTATTGACAATCTTCTACAGTTTCTTTCTGAAATGCAATTGTCAACTGAAATCATAGCAATTTTAAGTTGTGACAGATGGTGAGCTATGAAAAAGTTTTTATGACACATAGAGACTTAATACCCAAAACTAATAAACAAAAATATCTTAAATATTTTGTGAGTGTAAACAGACCATCATTCCATGGCATATCATTTTATTAAAATAGGCATCCTTCCATCTAGTATATGCTAAGTTTGTAATGCGGGTATCATGAATGGGGGCATCTTATATGCCCAGAACTAGATAAAGAGTCTCAAAATTGTGGTGAGCTTAGCAAACTATACTGGAATGCAAGAATGTTTATGAACTCTTTGTAAAGACTACTTCTCATATGTTCCTTTTTTGTTAAAATGTTTAACTTTTTCTTTTGTTCCGATGTTAATTTGTCCTGGTTCTTACTTTAAATGCTTGTTCTTTTTTTATTATTTGTCATTGTTCTTGTGGGATACTTGAACTGTTTTATATGCTTGGATTATAATCCTTCCAGTAAACATTTTAACAACATTTTGTGCGTGTATGTTGAAAAAAATAATTTATACTGATAAATTTTTAGTTTAATTATGTTGTGGGTTTTATTTTTTTTGAAGAAGTTTTCTGTTATTGAAAATATATTTATAAAGTTTAAATTCTTTGAAGAACCAATATGCCCCAAAAAATTTTAATTAGTTAAAAAAAAAAAAATATTTTTTTGAAACTGAAATTTTAGCTTTTTTGAAAAGTAAAATAAGAAAAATTTTTTAAAAAAATTTTGGATATCTTTTTTCAAAAAAATTTAAAAATAAGGGGGACCCCCCTATTTGGGTAAAAAAAAATTGAAGCTTGAAAGTTTATCAAATGTAATAAATTATTTTATTTTCATACTTTATTTATAATTAATAAAATACTTTATTAAATGTAAGGATTAAATATGTTACTCAGTTAACGAAAGAGTACCATTTTTTTAGTAATGTGTTCCATGAGGGCTCTCAGTACCATGAAATATCTACCAAGTAACCATTAAAAATTTTACTTCAATAAATCTGTTATTTTGGTATCAATATAATTTTCCATTCTTAAAAATTGATTAATCATGAAAGAATTAAAGAATACAAATTTTTATGAAAATAATTTACTTTATTATCTGCATTATAAATTGGAATTTATATGAAATTTAAATTTTTATTTTAGGTCAGAGAAAGTTTCATGCGCCAATTTGTAGATGATCAACCTGAAGAATCTCCAACTATGAAAAAATTAAGTGAAAATGAAGATAATTTGGTAACATTTCGAAAAACAAGACCGCTGAAACTTATGGCTTCTCCATGTAAAGTTAGGAATACCACCAATATATTAAGAAAAGCGAGTGTTACTAATATTGTCATGTTAGTACTTTTGAAATATGAATTTTTTAAATACAAAT
This sequence comes from Trichonephila inaurata madagascariensis, assembly GCA_019973955.1. Lineage (NCBI taxonomy): Eukaryota > Metazoa > Arthropoda > Arachnida > Araneae > Nephilidae > Trichonephila > Trichonephila inaurata. Next base: position 299,123 of record BMAV01010869.1, on the reverse strand, counting down.
TAATATCTCTGAAATTTGTATTGTATTTAATTAACGAAAAAAAATTATCAAAGTTATAAAATCTCATAAAGTACTTAATTGAAAAATTTTAATTTGGAATTAAATAGAATATTTTATTTTGCTGAGTTGTTTTAGAAGTAAAATATACAAGAATTATACTTTTGCTCATTGTAACACAAGTACTCATTGCAATCATGCTTTATAAAGAGGTTTCTTTTAAAAATAAATAAGTACATTTTACGAAAAAATATAACTATTTGTAAATAATGCTTGATCTTAAAATTATGTAATTTCAATTTATGTAATTTTTTATGTAAAATTCAATAAATAACTGTTTAAAGCAGTGGTTCTTAAACGGTGGTCCTTAGACCCCCTGAGGTCCACAGCACCTTTTTAGGGAGTCCACAAAGGTTTCTCATTTAATGTTAAGATTTTTCCCCCAGACTCTAAAACCTTTGGAAAAATTGAAAGATTTTCACCCTAGACTGACCATAAATTTTTCCCCAAAAAAAATTTTTTCCAAACATGTATTTCAATCAAGAATATTAATTAGTTTTTTTTTTGTTTGCAACTGGAAAAATTTCAATATAATATTTTTAAAAAAAATATCCTAGAAACTCATTTTAAAAATTTAAGGACTGAATTCCCTAGCCGTAATAAGTTTCAATTGCATCCTTCTTTATTTTCTAGTTAAATTGCACCCGCATTATTTAATTACTTGTGGCTATATTATTTAGTTGAAATTAGTATTTTGTATATGCATGTAATTAGATGTTTACTGTTGTCTTAAAGGGAAAAAAAAGAAGTATTAAAAAAGTCTGTTTAAGTAGCAAAGACAGTCTTAAGACTATTCAAGAACTTTTAAATACCTCAGCCATGTGTAGGTATTCAGGGAGGGGTGTTCAAAATCCTGGGGGTCAACTATGTCAGTCTGATGTATAAAGAGGGGTTCACGGCGATCAAAAGTTTAAGAACTGCTGGTTTAAAGTATTATTTTTTCAAAAATGGTATTTTTATGTTAATTTGTTTTCAAATTTAATACAGAAGACTTGTTTTACTTTAACTTTTGAAGGCTGATATATTTCACAGATTTGAAATGTTAATTTTATTACTTATCCTTTGTAAAACTGTTAAAAAATAATATAAAGTTTACAAAAATTTTATATTAATTATTAAATAATTGTTTTTAATATTAGTTTAACATTTGACATCACACATAGAGTTGAAAGTATACAATATTTTTTCAATAATATGCATGTAAAACCTGATATACAGGTCTCCAAATTTCTTAATTAAAATAATCTTATTATTCATAATTAAATTTCTTAATCTCATGTTAAATTAATCTCTTATATTTTTTTCCTAATTAAAATATGCTTCTTGTACTATTTCAGACCTGAAATGAACCCTGCTTATTTATTATTTAAATGTCTGGACTTATTAATCTAATGGAATCTTTGAAAAATTATATTGTGTACAAATAGTAAAGTAATTAATCACAAATCAAGTTCTTGATGCATTGTTTATTTATGCATAAATAATAAGCATCTTTCTTAAATTCAATGGTTATACACATAATACAATTTATCATTCTTGTTACCTTTGCAAAAATTAAGATCTAGGGTGAATCGGACAAAATTTTTGAAAATAAATTTAAAAGACAAATGCTCCAAAATATTTCTCTCAAATCTGTATTATTTTTTCCAATCTTATGCCGTATAATTTTTTTAGTGATTCAAATAATCAAAGATTACTTGTTGGAGATTCAGGACAAATTCCAGTACTGGGTAAAGGTCCTAAACAAACTCAGAGCCAAAAAACCATTCGTTTGGATAGAAGGTAAATAATAATAATTTTTTTAAATTAGAGAGTGATGCTAATTTCTTAATAGCCACTCTTTCAGTTTCTTAAATGTGTGTTTTTTTTAAGTATGGTTTCATAAATTTTTTATTGGATTTTTCGTGCATTGTAAGTGAAAATATTTTCTTGTTTCATATTATTTTCATATAATAAATTAAATTATTCCATTTAAATCTTTACATTTTTAGTGAGGACTTTTATCTTTTTAACTCAATATTTTTTAACACAAAATTTTATTTTTTTTAAATGTATTTTCTCTTTTTATTTTTAAGTTCTGATATGTATGTGAATTGTGTCACTATTCAGCAGTACTTATAAAAAATACTTGTTGAGAATATTTTCTTATATAAATTCGCAGGAGTATGAGACGATCCATGCGAGGCTCAATAAAAATTAAACAAACTTATGACCATTTACGAGAAAATGGAGATGGTGGAACTCTTAACCCCACTGCTTCCAGAAGTCCTCATGATTTTGATATAAAACTATTACAGCAAAAAAGACAACAAGCTGAGATGAAAAGGTTTATTATTTTTTGTTACTTAGATAAAAACATCTGAAAATTATTTTTCAACTGTTTAAAATTTCTAAGACATTCATTTAATATATTTATTGAATTTAATGTTTGAAAGTTCTTTTAAATATTTATTATTAGCAATATAACTGATAAAAAAAAATGTAAAACTTTGTGAATTTTAAAAAAAAATAGTTTAAAATTTTATTTTTAAAAATAAAATTGCACAGATGTGTTTTTGTTAATTTTTACATATAGTTAAAAACATTGTTTTGACCATGTTCCCTCCCCTCTTCTTTTTAGAAATAAGCTGCATAAATTAAAAATAAGGTTGTTACTTTCAAAAAATCATGTTTGGAAATCTGCTTTTATTTAAAAAAAATAAATGTATTGGTATTATATAAATCAACTTTTTGAAACATTGATTTGTGCCTTTAATTGAATGTAATAAAATTTCATTACATTTTCTTGTTAAATTACTATTTTCATGGCACTGTGATAGCTATCAGAATTGATTAAATAATATTAATCTGGATTTTTAAAAAAGTTTAAATGTAACTTATTGATTATATGTGTTTCACTTTAATTTTCATGCTGTTATTTCTCAATTAGAAACCAGAGAGAAGAAGATTTAAGAGAGAACCATCCATATTTTGATACACCTCTTTTCATGGTGGCAAGAGAAAGCCGTTTTCGAAAATTTTGTCAAACCATAGTGTGGGCACGCTATGATCCTCATATTAGAGATCCAGTTACTGGTAAAGAAAGAAAAATTAAATACAAAACATTTCAGTATGTATTATTAACTTCTATTATTATCATTATTTTCTGTTCTCATTTTTATAAACAATACATGTGTAATTCTTCAATTTATACTGAGGATTTTAGATATTTGTCAAATCCTATATGACTCCTTAAAAAAATTATGTATAAAACTTGCATACAATTTATCAGTCAGAAATTAAAAGGCAATTATGATCTATGATAAAACATTTTTTGCACTCTAAAACTCTGAAGTGTAAATTTGGGGGTTTTGTTTGGTTTGTTGCTGGCTTTCTGCACCTAAGGTTGCGGGTTCGACCCCGGCCCATGTCGGTGGATTTTCATGATGCAGAAAATCTGCAGCAGCCGTGTCGTATGATTATACGGCATGTAAAAGATCCCTGTAGTGTCTGTTTGGCTTGGATGCTCTTGGCAAAATTAATTCCGGGTACAGATTTGCATTGTCAGAGCTCAGGTGCCTCCTTCTAGGGTCTCAAAATTACCTGCGGCAACTGGTATCCTCCTATAGGGCACCATAATAAAAAGTGATACCAGCTTCCGGGGGATGTACTAGGTCTGCAATGGTTAATGACCAATTCACAGCCCATTAGAAATTTTAAAAAATGATTTGAAAGTCTGTATTTAGACTAACAAAAGTTACTTGAAAATAAAAATTCAAACTTGAATAAATTAATAAAGTAAGGTATACATACTAATTAATGAGCAATTTGGAGAAATATCTGTTATTAACAAAAAAAGTTTTTTGTAATGAATGAAGAAATAACGATTCCTATAAGAATGTAATTGAATCTAAGATAGAAGTTTGAATAATAATTTAAATTTCTTAGTAATAATTTCTAAGTTCTTTTTAAATTAGATAAATTTATCATTTTTACTTTTATATGCTTTGATTTTATTATAAGCAGATCAATAAATGAATTGTTCCATTATTTTCTTAAAAATATTATGTAAACATTGCTAATTTAATGAATTTATTTATTTTAAAAATTAAATTGTATTTTTCTAGTAATTTGCTAGGTCTTGTGACTTATTTGGACTGGTTTATGATTTGGATTACAACGCTGTGTTGCATTTCGATGATGTTCGAGACGCCTCAAAAACGAGTTATGAATACCGCCTTGTTACAGGTAATACTTTTGGAAAATATTTTTATTATTGTAATTTAACTTATTTACTTTCATATTTCAAGGTATATCTTTGATGTTGTTTTTTTATTGATTTTATTTTAAAACTTAATATTGAATATTCTCTTTGTGCTCCTCTTATATCTAACTTTTTAAATTTTATAGGTTGCAGAATATATATTTGTAACCGCTATGAGTCTTGAAATTATTCTAAAAACTCTAGCCGATGGGTTATTTTTTACTCCAAAAGCATTAATAAAAGATGCTGCTGGGGTTATGGATTTCTTCATTTTTGCTGTAAGAACTTGAATTTATTTTATATCATGGATATGTGTGCTTCAGACAAATTTAAGTATTCTTTTTTTTTCAGTAACTTTCAAAAATATCTGTAAGAAAAATAATTCTTTAGCTAACTTTTCACTATAAATTATTTAAAAAATATTTACTATAATATAATTAAATATGTACATACTGCTGTGAGATTCTAGGTTTGTTCAGGATGAATAAAATGTCATCTTTTTGTGATAATAGGAAAAAAATTTATTTACAGTTCAACATGAGTTTCTGGCAGCTAATGTTTCTGTTCCGTAGTACAACTCACATTAAGAAAAATCTTTTCTGATAAGATTTAATCCTCCACACACAGAACTATAATTAATCTGATCTACTGTTGCTCCTCAGTCATTGGGTGAAAAACTTCCTTTAAGTTTTTGAAAATTTGTAGTCAGTATAAAAGCCATGAATAGGTTTAAACATTCTCAAAATCAAATATTGCCACCAAAAATGACAGCAAAAATTAGTTGACAAACATACTATTAATGTGATATCTAAGATACGTCACCCCAATTTAACACATTTTCCATAGAAAGCCATACTAAAATTAACACACATAACATTTTCAGTAGAGGTTTTTATACTGGATACTTTACAGTTATATTAAAAAGTTAAAGCATATTTAAATTAATTTAACTATATCTGGACTATTTAAGCAAATATACTAAATATTAATATTAACAAGATTCATATCAATATATACATGTTACTTTAATGATTTGGGTTTGTATACTCTAAAATAAAATTTTAAAAAGGATTGAAAAAGCTCTTATTAGTATTTATAATTAGACATGAACATTTGTGTAAATATTTGTAATTTATTAGAATTCAAAATTTTCCAAATCATTAAAAATGTGGTTTGCACAATTTTTCCATTTGATAAATTTAATAGTTCACTTACAATATTGTTTGCAAATTGAAAAAATTACTTTACATGTGAGTGAACCTTTTTTAAAAAAAATATTTATAATATCACTTTTAAAGAAATTCACTGAAAAATACATTCTTTTTATTAGATTTCAATATAAAAAATATTTTTTTAACTGTCAGAAAAAGAAAGTTAGATAAAATTTTTTTCATCTTTAAATTCTTTATGTAAATAATGCTAACTTAAAATATAATAAAATGAACTTTAATTTACAGAATTAAATTTTATTTTTAAATTATGCATTATCAGAGCATTTTTTTATTTTTAAATTTGTAATTAGTTCATTGAATTTATAATGAGCTTTTTTTGCTATATTTAGTTTGCTTTTTTTTACAATACTTGCAAAATAAATCCATGTTATTCATATTCTTACATTTTTAAAATAATTAAACAGTCTTGTATTATTTATTCACTTAGAACTCTGATTCAGATTGGATTGCTTATTCTTATTGCTTATTATGCTGTATAATAATGCTTTTAAAACATTTTATTAAGTGTATATTTTTTATAAATTTGAAGTTGATTGCTGTGTGGAGAAAACATGAATAAATTTGTAGAAAAAAAATTAATATATACCCATCTTTCTAATAAGTTTACAATTAGTATTATTATGTGTAGTCCATTAATTTATGATTTAATTGGTTTGTGTCCCCCTTATTATCATGAAATTGTTTACTTTATTTATTTTATGTATTATTTTTAGTGGTCTTGCATGAAATTATGGCCTTGAAGTGATGCTTCTGATAATGTATGCTTTTTATGGTAATTTGTGTCTACATTTTATTTATTTTGCTGCTGCTTTTTGTTTTTGTTTCTTTTCCTCTTCAGTTTTATACTTCCTTTTGTTACCCATTAGAAGAAATATTGGATAGAATTTGTGATTTACATTAGTTACATGTTTTGCACTTATGTATTTTACTTATTGTTTGATTTAAAATAAATCACTATTAGTAGAATTATAAATCATGTTGATCATCTTAATTTAATTTTTTGTACATGCATATTCAAAGTATCTGACAAAAAATATAGCACATTTTGTTAATTAAAATTTTAAAAAAATGCATTAGAAATTTCATTTTAAGGAAATAAAATAAGACATGAGAGTAATCTAGTATTTATTGAGAATTTTATTGGAATATGTTTTATATAAAACATAAAACAAATTGCATGAAAAGTTAAATTTTTTGTAACATAACTAATATTTTTATTTTATTTTTTGACTTTTATTTTTAATTTATTTTTGTATTTTTTTCTCTCTTCATCTGCTTATTCTTTGATTTTTTTTTCATTTATTAAATTGCTTATTTGCTAAAAGTCAGCATGGGGAACAATATATTCATAATGTTGGCTTAAATGTTTATATTCACAATTTACTTTATTTGTATGTGTATTGAATGAAAGATATTAAGATTGTGTTCTGAATGTTGATTCTTTAAATTTGATAGTCTAGAAATTTATTATACTGAAAATGGTATATAATTTTTACAATGATAAATGTTGTTAAAATATGTTGTAAATTATAAATATGAATTTTTAAAAATTACTCTGAAAAAGCCCAAGTTGTTATAATATGATTTTAAATAAACACTTCTTTATTATCATTTCATAATATTTAATAAATATATTAAATAATATATTTATTAAATTATTGTCAGTAATTGAACATGAGATACATATTTTGTTTACTTACTTTCCTGCTCAGATTTTTCCAAAAATATATATCAGTCAAAATTTCTATAGTCATTAATAATGATAAGAAATATGTGTAAAAATTAAAATATGAAATTAACATAAATTCATTAAAATAAATGTGAAAACAATTTTAGTAGTTGCTTGTTAAATATTAAATATCATAAATATTAATTTTGTCATTAAGTTTTATTTCTGTCTCAATAAACTAATATGTTAAGGATATTTTTCTAGAATATATGTATATATTCTTAGTTTATTTTCTTGAAAAATTTAACAGTTGTGTTTATTGGTAGGCATTATAATTTGTAAACTTTCTATTCCCCTTTAATTTATGAGTCACAATTTTCATTTTTATAATTAATCTTCTTCTTAATTGAAAACACATTCTCATGAATGAAATTTCTAATATATTTTATGATAAGAATCTTTTAATTTTATAAATAAAGATAGTTTAAAAATGAATTTATTGAAGCCAATATTTGGATTTTTTGTAATTGCTTCCTATTATACAGGTAAGTTTAGTATTTTTATGTTGGATGCCACAAAAAGTTCCCCCTCAATCTGGAGCTCAAGTTCTAATGATTTTGAGATGTGTACGACCTCTACGTATCTTCAGTCTTGTACCTCACATGCGCAAAGTTGTTTATGAGCTTTGTCGAGGATTTAAAGAAATTCTTTTGGTAATTTTTTCAAAGAATTCTTTTAAATATTTTATATGGGAAACTCAGTTTTCTTCATAGTCCCATAAAAATAAGATATTTTGTAGCAGTAATTATGAATGATATTATACCTTTGGAAGACATGTAAGATTTACTTTACATATATTATTAAATTAGTTTTTCTTAAACATTCTAGATTTTTTTCAAAACTGATGTATTTTTATTTTTGTTAGTTAAACATATATAATTAAATTTTGTAAAGCATGATGCATGAAAATCTTTTTTTAGTTATGATTAATTTTAAAGAAAATAATAATGCTGTCAGTACATAGCATTCATGTGTCATATTGAAAAAAAGGCTTTACTTGTTACTGTATTGACTGAAATTAAATTTTTACATATTGCTTTTTTGTAGTTAAGGAGCATTGTTACAATTTTTATAAAAAGAAAAATTTTCAAACATTATTATTGTTAAGTAACTGTTTTTTTTTTTCTTTCTTTCTGATTTTTTTTTAAATTTGTCAGTTAATGTGTGCTATCAAAAGTTATACCTATAAATAATGAGCAAGATAATTTATTTAATACACAAATTTTTTTTTAGAATATAAAATTGTGACTACACAAAATCAATTTAGATAAAAAAAAAACCAAGTTACACAGTTTAGGTTTTCAATAAATATGTTAGGATATTCTTTTAGATTTATTATTGATTGAAAATTACATCAGAAATATCAGTTCCTTCAAATAAAAAATAATTAAATTTGTGTTTACAGAAATCTATTATAGAAACAGAAAAAAAAAATTAAAAATATTTGTTTTATTTTTGTGTAATGTATTGATGATGATAATTTATACAAATATAGGTCTCTGTGCTACTTATTGTTCTAATGTTTGTGTTTGCTTGTTACGGAGTTCATATGTTTGGTGGTCGACTAGCTAGGTGCAATGACCCAGACATAAAATTAAGAGTTAGTATAGATTTGTCTGTATTTTTATCTCTTCTTTCTGTTATTTAATTTGAATCTGATGAAAATTATAGAATATATAATGATAGAGATTTCCTTTTAGTTCACGCACATTTAATATATGTCATCAGTGGTGTACACAGACCTCTTGTATGAGGGGGGGAGGTACATTCTAAAAAATGTCTAAAGGAAAATGGGAAAGAGAAAGAGAGAGGGAACTTCTACACCCTCCCCTTGTGTATGCCACTGTTTGTCATCTATGTTTAACTAGTGTTTCTTCTAAAAATTGCTTATTATGAAAAAGTACTTTATTAATATGGAGGGACTTTGAGAAAGAAAAATTTATCCCTAATTATTATTCTAATCATTATTTTTGAAAGAATTTTGTCAATATTACCAACAAAACTCTGCCATGCCTCATTTTAAAATATTTATTAAGTAAAATAATAAAATGGAAATTTAAATATATATGTGTATTGAATTTTTTTTTTATTTTCAAAAGTATAGTTTATAATGGTTTGTACTTCATTTATATTTTCTGAAAATAATTCTGCCCATTAGGGATTTTAAATCTTATGATTAAGATGTGTATTAAATTTTAATTATTTGTATTGACAAATATTTTCTAAATTAAATTTATTTATTTATTTTATGATTATAATTGTTTTGTGTGTGTGTGTGTAGTAATCTTTAAAATATATTGAAGTATAGAATTTATAAAACTTAATACAATAAATGTTCTTTTTTAGATGTTTTTTGTTGTTAAAATTTTAGTATGTAATATTATATTCAGTTTTCATCTTTATTTCTTTAAATCTAAATATCAATTTTTGGTGTATTATGTGATCTCGTTTTTTATACAATTATTTTTTTTCCTTTTTCATAATTATGATTTTATATATTTTTTCCAAAAGTAAAATAGTAAGTAATGAAAAGAAATTATATCTTAGGAGCAATGTGTTGGAGTATTTATGCGAAAGATATTCATCACCAAAATGAAACTACAGCCTGGTGAAAATGAATCATACCCTGCTATGCTTGTGCCTAGAGTCTGGTGAGTTTTTAAAAGCATATTCGTCAATAAAAATTGATGTCATAATTATTATTGTAAGTAAAAGAATGCCTTTTTTGCTTATGCTGTTCGTTTTATCTTCTCTTTCTATGTATAGGGCTAACCCACGACGATTCAACTTTGATAACATAGGCAATGCTATGTTGGCATTGTTTGAGGTTCTCTCATTTAAAGGATGGCTAGATATACGTGATGTATTGCTACAACGACTTGGAACAGTCAGTATAATTTTTCTTTATATTTTTAAAATAATTATAAAGTATTTCTTTCTTGTAAAATATGATTTTTTGCATTATTTAAGTTTTCAATTTTTTAAAAATAGGCTCATGCAATATACATCCATATCTTTGTGTTCATGGGATGCATGATTGGCCTCACTCTATTTGTTGGTGTAGTTATTGCAAACTATAGTGAAAACAAGGTGAATTTTGATTATAAAAACTTTTAGTTTAGATTTTTAATGCTGGCTTTTCTATTAAATATCAAATTTATCAAAAAATTTAAATTACGTTTTTACTAAACTTATATTTCAGATTTATCTTATTTTAATTGAATAATATTTTAAAGAAATAGTTTAATTCATAATTATTTTTTTTCCTATGAATATTCATATATTGCTTGGTTTTTGAAAGCTTAATGAAAAAATGGGAAAAAAATCACTGGATTCTTTTTTATTTATTGTTTGTGGCAATAAGCACACAAAGTAATATTAAGTGATATATGTGTTGCGCTTTTTATGAGTGATTGTTTAAAAAATAATTCAATTTTTTTTCTTATAGGGTACAGCTTTGCTTACAGTTGATCAAAGGAGGTGGTGTGATTTGAAGAAAAGACTGAAAATAGCTCAGCCACTACATCTTCCACCTCGTCCTGATAGCCACAAATTCAGAGCTTTCATATACGACATTACACAAAATATTTATTTCAAACGTTTTATTGCTGTTCTTGTTTTAGCCAATAGCAGTCTTTTATGTGTCAGTGTAAGTATTTATAAAATTTTGTTTACATGTTTTATAAAACTATTACAAAATAATAATCTCTCTCTCTCTTTCTTTTAGTGGAAATCAGATGAGACTCACACAGTACCATTAGCTACTTGTTCTGCAGCATTTACTCTACTTTTCACTATTGAGGTATGATTAAATCTTTAATTAATTTATTAATTACTATTTGAAGTAATTACAATTTAACTGAGCTTGAAGTGCTCTCTATAGTACAATCAAAATGTTTAAAAATGAGAAATTCACTTGATTTCAGTTATATAAGTTGATCTGTGTACAAAATAAATAAAAATGTCAACCAATTTTGAAACTATTGAATCATTATGAACCATTACATAAAAGTTTTTGTTGTTTGTTTATTAGCACATATTTTGAAGTCTCTTCTATTAATCAGTACTTTTTTCTTTAAATGCTATTAAAAATATTTGTTCACCTTTTTTTTTATGTGTATAATGAATGCTGTCAATTCATCATGCACATTAAGAATAGTTTCTCTTGAATTTTTTGAATGTAATGTAAAATTATGTGGATGTAATATGAAAAGTTAGATTATTCAGACAAATTGGATTCAACTGGACAGAATACTGGCAATAATAAAGATATGTATCTTATTATTGCCAGTAAAAGATGAAATTAGTTGAAAAAATACATAATTAATTTTGTAATTATTATTATGAAAATGTATGTTAAATGCTAATTATGTTAAATTGAAAGTGTAAATTATTTATATGCATCATATTTTGACTAAAATATGTACCTTTGTGTTCAGGTTATAATGAAAGCAATAGCATTTACGCCGAGGGGCTACTGGCAGAGCAGGAGAAATAGATATGACCTTCTTGTGACAGTAGTTGGCGTGATATGGGTTGTCACTCATTTTATGCTAATGGTAATATTTGTTTTAAAAAATATTATTTCTAATTACCATATTTTTCCTGTATATAATCCACAGATTATGTGTTAAAAAAGTTTCAAATTTCGTTGTGCGTATTATACGCCGCCACACGCATTATCTGAGAAAAAACATTCTAGATCAGAAAAGCTAACAATAAAATTTTGAAAGAAATGCCGTTTATGTTTTATAAAATAAATAATAGATGGTGCTTTCATGGCTCGGCTGACATAATTCAACCATAACTAGTTTTTGTCCAATTACATTCAAGAACAAATTGGGTTCCTCGGAAGGAAAAAAACAGTTACTAGTCCTGGCGCCTTTTCCCAATTTCTTTGAATAGAGCTATTATGTCCTTTGAAAGTTTTCATCATGTTGAAGGAAAGCCTGTAAATTACACTGCAAACTTCAAGTTAAAAGCTATAAAGAAAGGCTACCAAGTCGGGAAGCTGCAAGGTTTTCAACATTGCCCGAACCCGAATATTCGTTTTGGGAGAAAAACAAGACCCAACTCGAAAATTGTGATCGACGTTAAAGAGCCAAACATCGTGGAAAACTCCACTGGCCAGAATTAGAGGAAGAAATAAATAAATGGATTTAAAAAAAAGAGACAATGGGAAAGCAGTCTCAATCTTAATTTTTTTGCTGTTAACTTGCTAAATTAAAAAGAAAGATTTTTTCACAGTTAAAATGTTTTGTTTAACAACTCAAAACATAGATGGCAGAGCAAAGAATATTTTTTTTATTGAGATTATCGTAAAAATATTATCATACATGTTTAAAAAGATGTTTCATAATAAATTTTGTTTTCTGTACAATTTCTTACTTCTGTTTTAATTATATTGCGTTTTTTTTATCTTATGTGACACTCATATCGGCGGTTTATATTTTGGATTATTCAACCCTAAAACTGAGCGGATTATACGGCGCTAAGTTATACAATGTTTTTACTCGGGAAAAAGGCTTTTGGATAATATGCCGCTGCGGATTATATACAGGAAAATACGGTAGTTTCATTTTAAGCTGCGCAATTTCCTTTTCTGCATTTCAAATTGTCATGTTGGAAAAAAATATCTTCAAAAATCTCAACTTCAATAAAAAATATAATTAAATATTGAAATATTAGATCTTATTTATTGAGTAGTTATAACAAAATAGATAAAAAGACATGATATAACTGAAGTTATAATATTACTACTCTTCAAAATTTAATTATTAGTACATTTGTTATAAAATAATTTCCATTCAGAATTCGATGGTATTTTAAAAATATTTTTTATAGATGCTTCATTTTTCTTTTGTAAGTTAGTGTATGTAGCTCAGTTGTGTAAATTTTTATTGAATAATACACTGCTGCGGATTATATACAGGAAAATACGGTACTAGGCTATTATGTCATATTTATTGTTGTCTCTAATTTGTGATAAGTTAAAGTTTCTAGAAGTAGAAATTTATTTATAAAACTCTTTCAAAGATTGTCTAAATATAATTCAATGTTTTTAATTAAAATTAATAACAAATTTGATATCATCCTAACTTCAAAATAATATTCTTTCTAAATTTTTAAATCTTTTATACTTTTTAGTAATAATATTAGAGTTTTCAGAAACATTTTATGTATAATTTTATTTGTTTAGTTTTAAATAGGATGAAAAATAGGTATTTAATATTTTCCAGAATAACACGAGTAACTCAATTGGTTATACAGTTGTCATCCTGCGTTTTTTTACTATTACTGGAAAGCATGTAAGTATATTTAATTATATTAATGTATATATATATTGAAAAAAAGTTTACAGTACCAAATGCTATTATTATTTGTTTTAACACTTTGTTCAGTGTTAAGAATTTTGCTGATAAAATTTTAAGGGTTTTCGAGAAATAATATCTATTTAAAATTATTTCTTTTTTGTGTCAGGTAAAAAGAGAAGCACATTGAAAGCTTTTTTAACAACTTTTTAAGATGGTTATTGTTTAGTATATGAGTGTAAGTCTTAATTTTTTATTATTTAAAGTTTACCTGATTTATTTTGGTTAAATAGTTGGGTTTTCTTGCAGTACCTGTAAACTCTTCAAAACAATTGAAAATATATGATTTTTAAATGATTGTGTTTTCAAATAAAAAAAAAAGAGATGTTTTTATATTTTGCATATTGCATATTATTTTTCTTTATCTGAAGAAATATTTTTAAGCAAAACTGAATTACCCAAGGGATTTTTAAAAAATTCCTTTGAATTATTAGCATTTACTCCATTTTTAACCTGGTTATACTTTAAGAGATATATTAAGTATTTTGTTTGTGTGTTCATTTTAATTGTATTAATTTTTAAAGTATAAATACTTTGAAATTTTTAGGCCACTCTGAAGATGCTAATGCTCACTGTTGTGGTATCTGTGTATAAAAGCTTTTTCATCATCATGGGAATGTTTCTATTAATTTTGTTTTATGCACTTACTGGAGTTTTATTGTTTGGAACTGTAAAATTTGGAGAAAACATTGGGAGGTATGATTCATATCTATTTTACTTGTAATAAAATAGGAATTATTTCCAAGCTTTTTATACTTACAATTCACCGATGAAAACTTTAAATCCACATTAAGAGTTTTCTCTGAAAATGCATATTTTAGTTTATAGCATAATAATGAAATTATTGAATTATTGAGATAAAAAAATTGTCTAGTTCTATTAAAAGTTTTTACCTTTGTAGATTGAAAAAATATTGTTTAACCTCTTCACGATGGGCGAGTCATATTTGTATTCAGGGCAAACGTCTCACGGCCAGGCATTGCATATGTGCATTTTAAGATAGAACAATTTTTATTGACCACTAAATAGCACCCTTGTCCATTATGTTTTAAGTAACCTGATCTTCAGTTAGTTCATATTGTGTGTTTTGTATTTTGCCTGTCAGGTGTTGGGAGGGAGCGGGGAAATTGGAATGTAAACAGATCGAGCACAGCTCTTAAACTTTCCAAGTGATGTTAAACATTTGCGTTTTTCCCTAATAGCTTTCCGAATACTTTTTCCTCTCCTGTGAGGAGTGTTTTATGGCTTAAACGTCAGTTCTGTTACAGTTTTCATTGCTTTCAGATATATTTTTTGTACTCCTCTTATTTCGAAAACCTTGACTTCAGATTAATATTAAATTGTTTTGAAGGCATTTTTCTATCCTTAATATGAACAAAAAGAGTGAAAAAAGCCAAAGAAAATGCATAGTTTGTTCACAAACCGTGCTTAAACAAAAAAAAACAAAACAAAAACACTGCAAACATTTTATGCTTGCAAATCGTGCAATATAGAACTTTACGTTTCTCCATGCTTTGAGATTTTCCGCATTCAGTTTTCATTTTAATTTTATTACTTTTTGTAAATAATCTTCGCTGTATTTTTTTTTTATTAATGTGTTTCATTAATTAAAAAATTGGAAAATTTTTAATAGGGCTTTTTTGGAAATTATTTTTTTATATATTTTCATATACATTATAGGCAAACTTTTTAACAGTCTAGTTGAATGTAAATGACAGCTTATGTAATAATCTAAAATGGTACTAAAAATTACAACGTTAGGACTCAGACTTTATTATTTATGATTTTATTTCCAATGTTAGGCTTAGTGATGAACCCTCCCCCATCCGTCCTCTGGTACAATTCCTTCCATCCCACTGTGAAAAGGTTAAAAAATATTGTGTAATCCTTATATCTTTTAGAATCAGAAGTGAGCTAATGTAGTCATTGATGAAATTCTCATAACTTAATATATTTAGTTATTGTAATATGTGTTCTAAAAAAGGAAGAAATAATAATCTTTTTATATTCATTTGTTACTATATTTGGTCAGTGATGTAATCCTAAATAGCATTATAAATTTTAATTTCAATTTTATGCAATTTTTTTTATTATATATTTTATGCTTTTTCATAATTTAAATATGCATTTCACATTCTTGCTGTAATGTGGCAAAAAAAAAAAGTAAATGAATACATTATATAAACTTTGGTAAATTAGTTCTGTTAAAATGAATTATGTCTGTACTTATATAAATGATAAAACCATTAATATTTGAATAATGTGAAATTATATTTATTATAGGCAAGCTAATTTTCAAACTGCTCCTAGTGGGATAGCTATGCTATTTCGAATTGTCACTGGAGAAGATTGGAACAAGATTATGCATGATTGCATGGTATGAATTAAATTTATTATTGCACTTTAAAAATAAATGTTTACAGTTTCTTCTCCGCCCTCTCCATTCTATGCATGATTTTGTATTTGGGATATTTTATTTTATATTTTGAATATAAGAACATCAGAATTTATTTCATTATTGATATTTCAAGTTATTTGTTTTAAGAATTCTTGAAAAAATATGTGTGCACAATTTTTTCACAATTTGTACTGTATCATTTATCCTAAATTTTGCATATCTTTATTCATAATAAACACATTCTTTTAGTTAAGTCCTCCATATTGTACGCCTGGTGAAAACTATTGGGAAACTGACTGTGGAAATTTTACTGGAAGCTTGATTTATTTTTGCTCCTTTTATGTGATAATTACTTACATTGTTCTTAATCTTTTGGTTGGTAAGTATTTTATGTTGTGCTTGATTATACAGTATTAATGATCTTTATAAAATTTTTTAGATTTTCAACTTTTTATAAAGAAATTTTACTTTACTTGATAATCCACTGTGGTACATTTTTGAAGAAAAAGTTAAGGATGTAAACAGATGTTAAAATATTTTTATTGAATAAAGTTTTATTTTTTATCATATTAGTATATATGCCCCAAAGTAGAAACTAATTGTAAATAGTAATCTAATGAGAGTAGTGTATTTTTATGCATTCAAATGTCTAATTATGTATCAAAATTTGCATATTTTTTCTTTTTTATGAAATGTTAATTAAAAAAATATAAAATGCATGATTAATAATAAATTTTATTATTTTGTAGCTATTATTATGGAGAACTTTTCTTTATTTTATTCTAATGAAGAAGATGCTCTTCTCAGTTATGCTGACATCCGAAACTTCCAAAATACCTGGAATATTGTCGATATTCAACAAAGGGTTAGTGTGGCATTTAACTCTTTGATTTAATACTCATGTAAAATTTACTTTATGGCAGTATTTAAATCACAGTCCAGACTGTTGTCCTTGATGTTTCAAACACTACAGCCATGCTTATTTTAACAAAATATATTTTTATTTTATATATATATATATTGACAAAATGACAAAATTAATCTTGTTATGCTTCTGGATTTAAATGTTATTTATTCTCTTATTTCATGATGTAAAAGGCTTGCAATGATTTATGACTATTTTTCAATGATTAACAATTTTAAATTATTATGAGTGAAAATGGTTTTCTAGTAACTATAAATTCAACAACTGAAGTTTCTTTTTAAATGTATAATAAGTGTTATTGCCTCTGCAGCATCTAAATATCCTTACCTCTGTTCAAAGTAGTCTTATTTGAAAGAATAATGAGTAGAGTAACAAATTAAATAAATTTTGAAAAAAATCGCTCTGTAATTATATTTACTCTATATTCTTTCTTTGTACTATTGTTATCCTTACTATGATGTTTATTCTTACTGCTTTTTTAAAGTAATGTCTGTCAAAAGTATTTAATTATAAAGCATACTTTTATTTTATACTTATCATCTAATACACAACAAGCTTTTTGGTGACAAGGAGTCACATGTAGCATATATTTTTCTCAAAATCTTTTGATCTATACTGGATTTTTTCCCCTGGTTTTCTTTTCAATTAAACTTGTGTGGGTAAAATTTGTTCAAAATCTTTCTTCTGTTAATATTATCTTTTAAACTTTTTTCTAAAAAAAAAGAATATTATCCAAAAAAATATTTTTTTTAAATAAAATACAGCAAAAATCTTTGTTAATATAAAGTACATCCTTAATGGTAAAATAAAAACAAAACCAAAGAAAATTAATTTCTGAAAATTACTTTACCTCCAAGACTAAAGGTCAGGCATGAAATTAAAAAGTAGTGAATGGTGTTGAAATAAAGTTTTATCTTTTTATAATGCATAAATGCCTCATTAACTTAATATTTTATACATTGTTTTGATTCTTTACAAGCTTTCAGTAACTGAATTAATGAAATTTTTAGAGTCATTTGCTAAAAAAAAATTTTGAATACTGCCATTTGCAAACTTGAAGATCTATATCCACATACTTTTAAAGTCAAAATACCTAAACCAATCCATCCATGCCATTTCTATTTTTATTTTCTATGTATGTATGATTTAATAAGGAAAGACACAATAAGGAAATACTTTCTCTCTCCTTATTTTTACTGCACAAAATTCTGTTGATGAAAATAACAGGGTCTTGTTTATTTATTCTTTTTATGGGTAAGTCTTTGTCAGTCTCCATTCATCATTTATTGCTTTCGAGGAAGAAACTAAATCAAACTAGCAACTTCTAGTGCTGAGAAAATATGCTGAAATAGAACAGTTCTGAGTTGTAGAGTTTTAATAAAAAAATAGTATTTTCAAAAAGGTACAAATTTGTTTATAGTTTCATCGAATTCTGTTTTTACATTCTTTTTCAAAATGCGTATCACATTTTAAAAATAAAAGAACCCTTTTTGTAAAAAATGTATCTTATAAATATTAGTCATTGTCAAAATAAATTTTGTATTTAGTTTGCATTTTTGGTTTCATATTTTTGAAATGAATTCAGAATTTATGAAACTATCTCCACATACACATATTAAATATTTAATCATACAAACTCATTTTTATATAGTATGATGTAACTTAAACCATTTACTTATCTGGATATTGATTACTGTAATTGCTTAATGGAAAATGTTTGTGGAGGATTGCTTGTTAAATTGTATCAGGAATTCATACTTATATCATTTACTGAGAATGAGATTATACTAAAGCCTTTTTTCTCTATTAATAGGGTCTGATTCCTGTTGGAAGAGTGAAATTCTTACTTCGCTTGCTCAAGGTAAAGGTAAAGGATGAAAATTATTGTATATTTTGTATATATATATGTGTATATACATATATATATATAATTGGTGTGTCACGAATTATTGCAATCGTTATTGAATTAATTTTCTTTCTTTTGTCTTTCTCAGGGTAGACTTGAAGTTGATCCTGACAGGGATCGACTCTTATTCAAACATATGTGCTATGAAATGGAACGAATCCATAATGGAGATGATGTCACTTTTCATGATGTCTTAAAGTAATTGAAATTTAAAACAGAAATATTTACTTTTGCATAGAAATACTTTTCATCTTACATAATAAAAATCATACTGTGAAATTTTTTTCAGTTTCTTTTCTAAGTAAAAATATCTGAAAATTACAATTTTTATAAAATTTTTGGGGTTATTGCAAATAAATTTATAAAGGCCAAAAATAATTATTAATTTGATAAAGATGTTTGAATTTTCTACAAAGGAATTAAAGCTATTATTATATTCATTGTTCAGTATATTTATTGTAGGATTCTATTAATCACAGTAATAATGATTCAGTTTTTAAAATGATAAATTAAGCATACCTAATTATTTAGGCTTTTGAAAATTTCTGTTTCTAAGACTAAGCAAATAAGGACTAGAATTTAAAAATTCACTTAAATATGATAAATTATTACCGTAAAATCCGGCATATAACGCGCACCGGTGTATAACGCACACCTACACTTTCATGCTGATTTTTTTAATTTTTAGATATATTCGCCGTATAACGCGCATCTCCTTTTTAACGAAGAAATATGAAATATTAGTATACATTGCTCTCATGTTTTGAAGTAATATATTCGTGGTATTTTCTCAGACTTTTGAAAAAATAGTGTACTTCTAGACCTACAACTCTTTTAGTTAGTAAAGTAAGTCGTTTCTTCGAAATAAACAGCGTTTTGATACATATAGAAGTAAATTTTTTTTATGCTCTTCTCTTTCGTTATTTTTAAACCTAGCGTCTTCATACCCGGCGTATAACATGCACCCTTAAGTTTTGATCATATTTTTTGTGTTCAAAGTGCGCGTTATACGCCGGATTTTACGGTAATTTAAGATGCATCAGTATGAAATTACGATGGTCATCCATAAAGTAAAGAAGAATTGTGCATCATGCCCAGTGCTGTTCCCATACTGCCACAAATGCATGCACAACAGTTGGCTTCTTTACTTCCTTCAGTCTGAGCCAAATTTTATTGTTGAACAGTTGGATGTCTTTGTTCTATAATCTTTCAGAATCAAAAGGTTGCAGAGCATTGCCAAAATCTCTAGGCTGCGGCCATTGAAAACCTCTCCAAATGTCAAATGAGTGATGGCTTTCATTTTCTGAAAACACAAAATATTGGTCCTATCAAAATTTTTCCATGACTTAGATACATCATCCAAAACAAGAGACATTGAGGGTTGTGTTTGATGAAATTTTGGCTTGCTATTATGTAGACCTCATGCATTAGCACAAACAAAGCGAGAATAACATCTTAAGTGGACAATTTTTAAATATCCTCCTTACAGTCTTGACTAAGTATGGGGTAGTTTTTTACTTATTCGTGAAATTAAGAGAATATTTGAGTTGAAAAAGTTCTCAAATGATGAAGGCCTTAAACAGGAAGTGACATCCTGGCTCAGATCCTTGGCCATTGAATAGTATAACAACGAAATTGTAGAATTAGTACCACATTACAATAAGTGCATTGACAGCTTTGGCAACTACATTGAAAAATAGGGTAAAATACTGTATTGGTAAATTTAGTTTTTGTGATGATATGTTTTGTGTGTGTGTGTGTGTTTTATTTAATTATGCTAAATCAGTGTATTTTCTGGATAGCCTTTGCAAAAGAGTTGTGATAAATTAAAGTACGAATATGAATTAAAATTAATATTTTTGAACTGTTTAAAAGAGATCAAAATTAATAAAAAATATATTTTTATGCATTTAAATTTGCAACAAACATCTTTTTAAATGTATGTTCACTAAAATTTTGATGCAGTCCTTTGGATGAATGAAATATAAATTTTTGTGAGTCTTGATTAATATGTGTAGAGTAAATTGCATTATAAAGTATTGCTTTTTCAGTAAAATTAAACTAAATATATATCAAGAATTTAATGAAGCTTAAGTAATTTTTGAAAAATGTATTAAGAATAAGTATAAGGAAAATAACTGTTGTAAAAAATAAATAAATAACTGTAATTAAATTATTTAAATTCAATATATATTGAATTTAATATAATAATTATGATATATGAACAAAAATTTTTACCAGTGAAGACATTGTGAAATGCAGTTAAATTTGAAAGAAAAAAAATATTAGGAATGTTTAATCAGTCATTACAAAATGCAATAATTGTATCATGAACTCTATGTAAATGTGTAATTATGCTTTTTAGCATGCTTTCATATCGATCAGTGGACATTAGAAAGGCTCTGCAACTTGAAGAACTTTTAGCAAGGGAAGAACTTGAATATCTTATAGAGGAAGAAGTCGCTAAGCAAACAATACGCCAGTGGCTAGATAAGTGTCTTCGACGGATCAAAGCAGTAAGGACATATTTTTTTCCCCCAAAGCATATTTTGAAAAATATATGCATACAATGATTTTAAAAATAAGAAAATATACTAGAAAATTGGAAAAAGAAACTGAATTTTAAGTTATTGAAAGTTTGATTTTTGTAATTTTGCTACCAAATTGATATTTGTATAATTAAAAGTATATAACATTTTCTGTAAAAACTAATTATATTTTTATTTTTAATTATCTCCAGAACTTATTATCAGCACCTATTTCTAATGTTTTTATTATTGTTACTTTGATTAAACCAGAAACTAGAATTTTATAAAGGTAGGAATTCATTAAGGCATTCCATTAATTTTCCCTAATGAACTCTATAAATAAATTCTAATTCTAAATTCTTTTCATACTACAAAATGATTTAGCTTTAAATTAATTCATTCTTATTTAAATTTTAAGTATGAAGAATGTGTAAAAGATCATGTAATTTAATAAATTTTCTTTTAAACTCCTGTGAATGAAACAAGAAATTTGGCTGCACCAGTGGTATTGAATTGTCAATTATTTTATTTAATTTAATTTGTAATAAATACAAGATAACATGAGTAAAATACTGCATCAAATTCTTGAGCACAGTTTTTTCTTCCTTTTACAAAGATATGAAATAGATGGAAAATTTTGGTTATTTGTCTATTACTTTTTATTTAAGAAATATTGCATAGAAATATGTTTATCTTTCATTTTACTTTGATGTTCAAAATTGAGAAAATTTTTATTTTTGAATGATTATATCCAGAGATTATATTATATCTCTTTATTTGATTAATGAAATTATGTTTATACATGGTTTGTGTTATATGTAACATTTTGAAAATAGCATGGAGACTTTTTGACTGTTAAATGTTTATTCATTCTTAAAGACAATTTTTGACAATTTCTCGGCCATCGCAAACCAACATCAATGTCAACTGTACTTGATTTAGGATTGGATTGTATAGTTATTACAATTATTGTTAATTCACCATCTTTCGAATAATATCATAATGGAGAAGGGAAGTTAGCTTTCAAATGGAGAAGTGTGAAAGTTTGGGCTGTGACCATAAAATGAAATGAAATAAGATATGAGTATTAAAACCCGGTGATCTTTTAATGGAAATATTAGCTGTCAAGTTTTATATCTGAGTATATAAGACAAAAAAAAATATTAAATGTAAAGTAGAATTTTGAAAAAGTTCGAACTAAATTTTCCTTACACACACACATACACAGAAAAGAAACTCACATTCACTCATCAGGATATTTCAAGAATTATTAGACTGGCAGACTTGAAATTCAATAGGCATGTTTCTTTTGTTGCGTAGAGATCCACTAAAAGTCTGTTTTGAGTATGTGAAAAAATCTGGAAATCAATTTTGTGTTATTCTTTTATCATTTTATACCATTCATATATTTCATTTATATTTTTTATTTGAATGGAATAATGCGTTTCATAGTATGTTTTTGTAGGGATTTTTAGAAAATTAAAATTATATATATATATATATATATATGTAGTATTTCAAAGTCAGCTTTGAGAACTTTTAAAAAAAAAACAACCCAGCTTTTATTCAGTATGCGATCGACACATCTTTTCAAAGAGACAAACCAATACCAAGTGCCTGAATTTTAATTGTATTGTATGCTTATTTCCAGAACTGCTGAATATTTTTAGTTTATGTTTTTGATTGGAAAGTAAAGCTAATCAGGTAAAGAATCACAAACATTACTCTTGACATTACAGAAATCATAAAATAATATAAAAGCTATGTATTTTCTAAAAAAACTTTTTATCTGACATAATTCTGGCAGCTCACTGTTATGAATTTTAAATCTCTATTGCTTTTGGAAGTGAATTCACTAAAGTATTTTTGAGGATGAACTAAAGAAAGCACCAGCAAAAAGGGGATATTTTTAGAAGGGATTCAACTGATCTGTCACAGAGAGCCGTCTTGGCTCACCTGTAGCTTCTTCCAATCCAAAAAAATCTGTGGTTCCCATTAATAAATTTTTTAATTTCTAGAGCTGTAGATGGATAAATAAATGAATATAATTATTTTTCTTAATGTTTTATGCTACCATCAACATAATGCCTCTACATGCTACAGTATTTAATAAAAATTTTTAGAAAAAAAAGAGATTTTTTTTCAAATTAAAAGGATACATATTTTTAAGTAATCAATGTAGTTGATTATATTTGTTTGTATACGGAATATTAAATACCTGAAACAAAAAAAACAAAAATGTGCTATAAAAAATTCCCAAGGAAGAATTTTAAATTAGCTTAATAATTTATTTTACTTTGTATGAATGTTATTCTTCTGAAATATTTTCAAATTTCTTCAGATTAAGATTTTTTTAGATGTTTTGTTATTGAAATGTCATTATACATTTTATTAATGTTAAGATATGTGTCTCATAAGACAAAAATGAATTAATGCTTTTAAACTTCTATACAGATATTTATTATCAAAAAAAAATTCTCTCTTTTTTCTTTACAAAATGCCTAATTTTTCAGCAAAAACAGCAGAATAGCTTGATTAATAGTCTGAGAGCTACAACTGAAGCATTGCTTGCGGGCTCTGACATTCTTCCAAATAAGCCTGTTGCCTCAGAAATTAAAGATGAAGGCAAAGAAGAGGCTGCTTCAGCCTCTGTCAGGCATCGTAAAAAGGGCCAGCTGCCCGGCAGATCGGACAGCATTTCCTCCCAAGTTAGTTTTTTCTTTAATGTAAATCATTTTATTTTCATTAATTAGGTATAATGAATATTTTGAATACTTTTGAATATTTATTTGTATTTAACATAAGTGTTGGAAATATTCCTGTTTTCTAAAAATGCATGTTTGTTATTGCATCATATTTAAATAATATTCTGTAAATTATTTTCAAGCTATTTGTTTTTTAAAAGATCTCAAAAAGCTATAACATGAGTCTTCTGTATAATTTCACTACAGATTTTTCTTTGAAAAAGGAAAATGTCTTTCACTTTTTTAAAACTGTTATAAAATATATTCAAAATAAGTACTGAATTGTATTTTGATTATCAAAACGTTGAATTTATTGTATTTTTTTGAATATTACATAAGGGGAATCAGTTAAAATCTACATTTAATCTTATTTTTATTATTTTGTTTTAATATTCAAAATAAAAAAATATATTTTTGTTTTTTCTAATATTTACAAAAGTAATCAAGTTATTTATTATTATCTTATGTCAAAAGTATTTTGTTCAAAAGGGAAATTATAAAACTTTACCATTCATTATGGAAAAATGGGGAATAAAAATAGTTCTATTTCAACAGTGGTTTTAAAGGATGATGATGTAAAAAATTAAATAGTAAGATATATGAAGGATATATAGGATAATGTAATAATGAAAATAGGACATGCCTGATGAAATCAAGAATAGTATGAATGCAAAAGACCCTGTTGACTGGTTTTGAAAACTAATTTTTTTTCTTTCTTTTCTGAACATACATACATTGAATATCATCACACAGCTAATGCACTTTTCACATCTGCCGTTCAGGCAACTGAATCAATCACTATGCTTATAAATAGATGATTTAAAATTCTAGTACAAATATCACTATTATAATTTAAGTTTTTGAAAGAACTTTTAAAAATTTTGGAAAGCATCTTGAATTAAGATTACGTTTAAATTTACTGATATCGGAAAAAAATTAGCTTAGGAATTGAAAGCAACGTCTGAATTTAAGATGTCTAAAAACTGGAAACAAAATTGTGTCTTGAAAAAAACTGATTGACTTTTATCATCTAGTTGGAAATATTTCCAAATGTAATATTTTCTGGTAATAATTGATAGTGAAATAATTTCTTTTAGGAAAATATTAACTATTTATCCTGAACTTTAAAGACATCATATGGTTTTTTTTAGTGTAAATAATATAATATTTAAATCTGATTATAAACACTGTTATAATTATGCTAGGACTTAAATATGATGTTTTAATAAACATTTATGATTAGATATTCATGACATTGATTTATTTAATGAAATCATATGTGTCATCCAGTTTGCTTTCCTAGATTACAATATTTCAACTACTATAGTATTTTTCTAAGTATAATTTATTTGTTATCTTCAGATATTGTTTTTGTTCTGAAAATGACTTTAACCTGCCAACTATTGTCACAGCTGCGGAAAGATTTTTCTCAAAACTTAAAAAATAAAATTACTCAGGATCTAACATTAATGGAGAAAAATTTACTTCCTTAGCCATTTTTTTAAATTCAAATTAGCTGAAACAGTTAAATTATGATATTTATAAATTTGTTGTAAAACATGTACGGAAATTAAACAAAAAGCATATCACCTATTATAACCTTATTATAGTAAATCATATCAAATTGTATATTAATCAAAATTTATAGAGTAATTATTTTTTTATCTATATTATTAAATTTTTGTGTGAAGAAATTTTAATTTTATTGAAACATTTGAATTAATTTACGATTTCCATGTACTACTTACTGTACCAATGTGTGCAATATGATAAATAACAAAATGTAATTAGTGTTTTATTTAAAAATTATATTTTAAGGTCCAACTAATTAACTTTATACAAGAAAACACTTTTGATTTGATCAACCTAAATAAAAATTTTGAATTACTTTTCTGAAAAATAATTTGAAAAATTGTTTCAATCCTAGTTATTTAAAAAAATTAAAAGATATACATAAATTTTTTTAAAAAAACGTGTATATGTGGTCATTTAAATTATATATATTTGACTCTTTTCTTGTTTTTAATTTTAAATTGTAGCTAAATGGAATAATTTATCTATAGTCTGAAATTCATTGTAAAAACTGAACAGTGTTTTCTTTTTAATTATCTTAAGGAGCCTTTATGTATACTTTTCATTCTATAAAATCTTTTACTGTACACAACTAATTTATTTCTTCAGGAGAAAATATTTCAACTGGTTTTGAGAACCATTGACAGCCATACCATTGGATCAGTTTTTTCTTTTCAGAAGCTCATATTTCTCTCAGAAAATAACAATTTGTGGAGAAAATCTAGAGTGCACTGTCATTCATCACAAACATTACAAATTAATAGATTTTATAAAGACAGTTTAAAGAATGGTGTATGAAAGCATCTTGACTTGCACAATTTTGAATGAATCTTTGCTGCTGCTGAACATGCTGTTCAAACTGAAAATTGCCCACCTTTTTTTTAAACCTTTTTTAAATATTTTGGATCCAAATTAATTTTTATTTAAGAAATTGTTTCTACATGTCAAATTGTACAATTATATTATTAAAAAAATATGAAATTATCCATAAAATCTTTATAACCATTAAGCTTTGTATTTAAGCAGTAATGTATGCCAAGTTAGTAGCCATTTTTCACATAATTTTTTATCTTTATGATATTTGCTTTTCACCAAATTGTAGCTAATTTTTGTTGTTCTTTTTGAATAATTTATTATTGTTTACTGGAAGTTCATATTTCTCTTTATCAAAGGGTGGGAGAAAATTTTTGGCCCCTTCCCTTTCTGATGGAGCTGCACGAGCTGAAAAAGAGAGGTTTCCAACCAAAAAATGGAATGCAAGACAATCAGGTATAGTATTTTTATTATGGTTTATTTAATGATATGATTTTTTAAAGCAGTCTCTGTTTTTATATTTGAATTGTCATCAAGTTTTTTTAATATTCAATGAAGATTTATATATAGTTCATGTAACTTTTTATCTTAATAACTAAATTAAATAATATCTGTTTATTCATGGTAAGTAATGCTATTACTTGTATTGCTTTTAATCCCTGAGAAAAGATTTTAAAAAGAACCTAAAGAATGGAATAAAAATAAGTTTTTTATCCTAGAAATGTTTTAATATTTAGGAACTCTATACATTTATATTGTTTCTAAGTGAAAAAGAATGTTAATTATTTATATTACTGGATATTCCAGCATATAATGTGTACCAAAATTTCAAAAAACATTTTTTTAAAATTTTTAAGTATATTCTTTATAAGATGTACACCCTTTTTGTATCAAAGAAATCTGAAATTTACATTTGATGTGTTCTTACTTTTAAAATTATTTACACAGTTCAAAGTTAATTTCCAACTTTTGAACATTGATTGGTATATTGGATTGATGAGCAATAAAGGAAACAATATCTTTTTGAGAGTAATAAATAATTCTGCAAAAATGGTGGATTGTATTCAATACAGATTTGCATAAGAATGTTATTCTAGATTTTTAAGAAAAGAGGAGGGGCGCAATTTGGTATAAGAACACATTTTCTATTTGAATTTTCAGAATTAGGAGTTGGATGTTTTCATTTTTCCAGTTGTTTGAAGCCATGTTTTGAAGTGAAAATCAAATGTTATAGTAAATTGCATTTTCTGTTGAAATGCATCTGATCTAGTGTTCTTTTTGGTAGTACATATGGTTCGTACCAAATGAAAAAAACTCATTACTGGTTTCCAATGCAGTCATTCAATTTGTAAAAGAAAATATAAAATTGTGCTGCATTAAGGGTATCCATTAATGAAAGCTCCATACATAAATGGAAGATTAAAATGAAATCACTATAATTAATTTGCTAATGAGAATGGGTGCTTTGCGTAAAATAGCAATAAAATGTTCTTAGCTCACAACACTAAAATAGTGTTGAGAACTGTGGATCCTACAAAATCATTACAATGGTTTAGTTATAACAAAATTTTTTAAGTCTTATTTATTAAGGCAAATAAACAGCATATATTTATTTGCCTTAAAGTAGGTTGTACAGACTTGATAGTGTACCAGGAATAAAATAACAACAAGTCTTCAGCAGTTCATATCTTTAATGTTATGCAATTCATTCATTATAAACTATGGTGCCAGATGCACCTGTATAAATAGTGAGAACAATCTGGTTTTACCATCGCTATACAAATTAGACCTTCAAAGGTTATAAGATAAATAACAATATGCAAATTCCAACATAACTCCCACCCATCAAGAATTTATTCTTGATGCATAGGTAATATAGATAACTTTACAATAGGTCTTTGATACAGTCCCTTTGTAGTTTTTAATGTGACAACTCGAACTATTCCATCCTTACTTTGATGGGTAGATACGACCTTTCCAAGGGGCCACACAGATGGAGGAAGATTGTTCTCCTTAATGATTACAACATCTCCTATTTTAATATTTGATCTGCCACTTTTCCACTTGGTTCTCCTTTGCATAGAATTTAAGTAATCAATTTGCCATCTCCTCCAAAAATTTTAATTTTATTTTCTGAACTATATCCCAATGCCTCTTTAATGTAAGTTTAGATTCTTCTACTGTTTCAGGTGGACCTTTAATTTTTTCCCCACTAAAAAGTGAGATGGAGTTAGAACATTTAAACTGTCTATATCATTATCCACCAGTCTAACTAAAGGTCTCGAATTCAATACTGCCTTTATTTGAGTTAGCAATGTGTAGAATTCTTCAAAAGTTAAGTTTGTACTACCCATGACTCTCTTTAGATGGAACTTTACCGATTTAACACCAGCCTCTCAGAGTCCTCGCAGATGCCATTCAATTTTCTGTTGAGAAAGAAAATAGCATACCCTTTCCTCACTCGTAATTTTAGACAAATGTTTAAAATGTTCTCCTTATTTCCTTTTAGCCCCTATAAAATTAGTGCCGTTGTTTGAATATATATGCTTAGGAGTACTCCTTCATGAGCAAAACCTTTTTAATGCAACAATAAAAGTTTCGAACGTATAATCACTTACTAATTCTATTTGCAAAGCCTTGGTGGCAAAACAGACAAATATAACAATGTACCTTTTTGTTGTTTTAGTTCCTCTTCCTCTGTATTTTAATACAGAAACCGGACCTGCATAGTTAATTTCACAACAGTGAAACAGTCTTTTAAGAATTACTCTATCTTTAGGAAGATCTCCCGTTCTTTGTTTGGACATATTACTTCAAAATCTACAACATTTTATACAATTATATACACATTTCTTAATTAACCTTTCAACATTTACAATCCAATACTTTTGGCGTAAAATACTCATTAACAAATTACCACCTGAGTTTAAATTTAAAATATAATACTTTACTATTAGACTACTTAGTTTATGCCGATTTGGCAGTATAATTGGATGCTTTGCATCATACTGTAATTATGCATTTTGAAGCCTACCTCCTACCCTGATCAACCCGTCTTCATCAATAAATGGTCAAAGATCTGCTAGTGGGTTTTTTCTAGGCAATGACTGCTTTAACATTAAGCACTTAATTTCACTATTAAAATATACATTTTGCATATATAATATAACCATATTACTTACAACAATTAATTCCCTTGTCGTTAAAGATTTCATTTTACCTCTGAAACGTTTTTTGTTCTTACCATCTTTGCAGTGCTGCATAAATCTAAGACAAAATGCCAAAATATTAATTATCTTTGAAAATGATGAATGTTTTTCAAACAACATATCAATAACATCATTTTTACAACATACAGAGAATACAAAAGTCTTTTTAGTTTCTATTATAACAGATTTGTTGATGTCCTGTCTGTCCTTTAAATTTGGTTGCTTGGGCCAGTCTTCTTCAGTAATTAACCATTGAGGTCCCCCTTCCACCCTAGACTGTAGTCAGGTAAAACTTTAGGCAACATGCCTCTGGAGCCAAGGTCAGTTGATTCTCTTTTGAAGGAACATAACGCCATTGCTTACAAGGGATAATATCCAGTATTTCAGATGTCCTATTGGCAACAAACAGCTTCCAGTTTCTGGGAGGTGATGATAGCCAAGAGAAGGCAACCTGGGAACCAGTCCAAGCATAAACATTAATAACATGATCCTTTAAACAATTACACAAAAATGCAAAAAATTGTGCCTACAATAAAGCTCCATTCAACTCTAGTCTTGGAATAGATATGAGCTTGAGAGGAGCGACTTTGCTTTTTCCACCCAACATCGTAACTTAAGTAGTTTCCTAATTTCTTTGCACCACATAGATGACGTAAGCTGCTTCTGATGTCTGAAAATCTATGAAGAGTTACTTGCTTATTTGTAATTTGAAGCCATCTCTGAATTGATAGATGGCAAACTTGTTGAAATTCCATTTGAAACTTTTTTCATTTAAATACAAAGTGCTCAGGTAGAGCCTCATCCCAATCAAGTTTTAGTAACCATAACTGTTGATAGAAAATTTTAATTAATATCATGCAAGGCGAAAGAAAACCTAAAGGGTCAAAAAGTCTTGCTGATTGGGATAAAAAGAATTCTTTTGTAATCTCTCCTTCAAATTTAAAATTTATATTGAAAATGAACCTATATCTTCTTTAGAGTCCCAAATAAGACCCAACGCTTTTGGAGCAATTTTCAGGATGAATTTCTACATTTGGTTCATTAAATTCTAGATTTTTAGATAGATTGATTAAAACATCTCGAGAATTAGAACGCCACTTTCGGAGATGGAATCCTCGAGCATTTAAAGCTTCAAATAAAGTTTGGATCAAAATGATTGCTTCCTTATTAGAGGATGCTCCCAACATTAAATCGTCAATATAAAAAGAATTTTGAATTATACTAGATAGTTTAGGATTTTGGGGTTTGCAGTCTAATGATATTTAGTGTAAACATCTAGTAGCCAAAAAATGGGGCAGATGCAGTACATTACATTACTGTCAAAAGCTTATGTTCTTTAATATTAGAATCTAATGACTTTCTCCAAACTATCTTTTGCAAGTTTTGATCTCCTGGATCAATTAAAATTTGCCCATACATTTGCTTTATGTCAGTTGTAAAAGCAATTTCATTTATTCTAAATCTTACAAGAGTAAAAATATCTGGTTGCAAAATTTGACCAACTCCTAAACAGAGTTTAATGAATTAGAGTTAGGGAAGGCTTGCATGACCCATTAAATACAACCCTAAGTTTAGTTGTAATGCTATCCTTTCTTCATGCAGCGTGGTGAGGTAGAAAATAAGATGTTTTCGCATCTAGTTCTTTATTAAGCGACATATGACCCAATTTTTCATATTCTTCCATAAAACTCTTATATTCCCACTCAAATTCTGCGTCAGATTTAAATTTATTTTCCATTGCCAATAACCTGGAAACTGCCATCCCTTTTGTATCTCCCAATTGATTAATGTCTTTATAAATAGGTAACTTAACCAAGAATTTACCTTCATTATTAATTTTTTAAGTTGCTTTAAAGTGATTTTTACAAAATTCTTCCTCCTCTGATAATGAAAGCTTTTTAAGTGGCAATTCTTCTGTTTGCCAAAACTGCTGTAATATAGAATCGATATTACACTAATTTTCAATTCTAATCAGAATCGATTGCATAAAAGGAGATTTACAATTTTCTTGAATTTTACCTGCTACAACCCAGCCAAATATTGTGCTTTGAGCGATAGGTTGTCCTTTAGACCCAGTGATTCTGCCATTTCGCAAAATAGAAAAGAAACAGTTGGAACCTAAAATAACATCACATTCCGATGGTCTTGAGAAATCTTCATCCGCTTAAGGAATACCCTTTAAATAATCCAATTCCTTTATATTAACCCTTTCAATGGAAATTTGAGATGTAACTTTGTTTAATATATACGCTTTAATTGTTAACTGATCTTCGCAAAATCTTGACCAGATCTTTGAGCCCACTGAGCCACGTGTTGTTCCTGCTTGAATTCCACTTATTCCACTAAGAAATAACCTATCATTACATCTCTTTAACCCCAAAATGTTAATGGCATTTTCACTAATAAAACTAGATTCGGATCCACTATCCAGTAACACTCTAAATAAAAATGAACAATTATTATATAGCAAAACTTTTGTTGTAGGTAAAAATGATACACATTTTGCATTATTTACAGAAGTACTAGAGTTAAGCATCATATTTACTGCATCTAATTCTGTATTAGATACTTGCTGACCGACACTTCCTTCAAGGTTATTATCAGTATTTTGTGTTTACAATTAGCATTGACATTTAACAAAAATGCACTATTATGATCATAATCTTCATGTAAAAGAGAGTTATGTTTACCTTGACAAATATTGCATTTTAAATAATTACTAGGATAGTTCTTTAGCTTGTGACTATTTAAACATAAGAAACAAATATAATTTCTCTTTACAAAGTTCTTCCCAGCAATTAAATCCATTTTTTAAAATTTCATGCATCTAAATAACTTATGTACACCTGAACATTTTAAACAATTCTTATCAGATTTACTTCCTATATTTTTACAAGCAATAAAATTAGACTTAGTAGGTACTTTAGTATCAGAACCATTACAAGTCATTAATTCCAGAAATGAACATCTGACATTTTAAAATTCTAAAAATTCCTTTAAAGTAAGAAAATCCTTCTCAGTGGTTTTAACTGACCAGAGTTTTCATTTCTGCATCCATTTTTTGCATTAATATTTGAATTAACCTAGGGTCTCTGTTCATTGCTTCAGTTCCCAAGGTCTTTAATCCTCTTAACACTTTGTCACTAGTATGTACTAGATTTCTTAAATTTGTCATATTTACTTGAGAAATATCCTTTTGATCTAAAAATGTTTTAATTAAAGCATAAACAATTTGCTTCTTTTTATTGTATCTATCGATCAATTTTCCCCAAGCTTCTTCATACGACTCATTAGATAATGGTATGTGCTTTATTAGAGACACAGGTTCATCTGAAAGCAAACCTTTTAAATACTGGAATTTCTGAATGTTACTAAGTGAAGTTTGAGAATGAACTGCAGTTACAAACAAGTCCTTAAAATTTATCCAGTCTTCAATTACTCAAAAACTGGATGTTTAGGAAAATTAAAAATTTAACTAGATTGCTCTGTTGGTTAGCAATAGAAATATTTTGCCCACTAACATTAATCAAACAAGATGCATCAATCGCATCAAGTTTATCTTTAAATTGCACCTTTAAATTAAAATATCATTTTTCAAATTCTACAATTTCTGATTCTTCTGCACTTAATTCTACACCTAACCTTTCAAAGTCTACAATTAACTCTTCTAATCTGAAATCTACCAAGAATTTCATTCTTTAAATTTAAATCATCAGCTCCATTTTCTAATCTAGTTAAAGAAGCTTTAACTCTCCCCCTTGCTACTTTTATTGACTCTTTTTGCTCTTCAGACATTCTGATAAAGTAACAATTAACGTATTGGGAGGTCATCTAATGAGTGGTTTACTTGAAATCAAAACAATTTCAAATACAATTTTTTAAAACAGATGTTCTTTCTCTTTAAATAAAGTAAAAATAAAGTTCAACTTATCTGATTCCTTTGAAGAATCTCATTGGTGCCTCCACTTCTTCTTGTATGGACTTGATAGTGTACCAGGAATAATTAAACAACAAGTCTTTGGCAGTTCATATCTTTAATGTTACGCAATTCATTCATTACAAACTATGGTGCCAAATGCGCCAGTATAAATAGTGAGAACAATCTGGTTTTACCGTTGCCATACAATTTAGACATTCAAAGATTATAAGATAAATAACAATATGCAAATTCCAACATAGGTATAAGAAAATAAAATGAAATGCTGCTTTGAATTTATGTAGTTTATTTATATAGCACAGAATAATTTACTTCTATGGGAAAAAAGTTAATTTTTTAAAAAATAAACAGCATCTAGATACATATAGATTTATATTTTTTAAGTTAATCTTTTCTTATTTTTAGATCTATTTTTTTATATATAATATTATATTATATAAAGTGACCTGTAATTTGCAGTCTTACTTTTGGTATTAGAAGTGGACATTATATGCTGGAATATAAGATATTTCTACTTCTATCATGTTAAAATGAGCAAAATCAATATTTATTTTTGTTTCTGTCAACAAACACTGACATACATGTTTTATTAATTTTAAGTCTTAAAATGCATGATCTTTTATAATGTGTGAAGCATTATTTCAGTTATGATTGATTATTCATGTACACTCTATTTAAAAAATGATGCACCAATAAGAAGCATTCCAAATGGGTCAAGAATTGGTACAAGTGATGTACATTTATTGAAAACAAAACACTAACTGTATCATGGGAATTAAATGTTTTATTTAGTAAATATACAACTACAAGAGCAAAAATCAATAATGTGTGGACTTTTATCCAGCTGTTTGTTGACTCTTTGTGTTGGCAGATACCCTCTGGAAGAATTACTTGCTATACACATTTGAATTGGTGAGTTAGATCCTAGGATCATCAGAACAAAATTCTATTGAAGAGTGATTGATGGATTGCATTGTCCTAGAAAGTGTTAAAGAAGCATAAATACAATTAATTGAATGGCATGTCATGTGCAATGACATTATCCCTTTGAATTGTAGATAGAAGAATCTGTGAAAGAAAAGACAACATTATGGGGCATAGAATCAGGTTGACATACTGCTGTGCTGTAAGAGTAGGAGATAGGACAACCAGAGGAGTCCAGCTATCAGAGTGACAGTCAATATTTCACGGATGTCTTAGATCTCTCCAATCCGATAACTCTATTCTCACTCTCTGTCACTGGTCTCGATTAACTGTTGCCGTCTTGATGCTGTATGACTATGGTTCACCCATTCCTACCAAGTTTGTCAATTGATAGCATCACTTCAATCCAAAAACTGACCAGTCCTGCAATTAAATCCCTTGCTTTTTTTAAATTTGATTGCACACTCTCTCTCAATTGGTAACATCTACAAGGCATAAGTAAACTCTATTTGGGGTGACAGAATTACATTTTCATGGAAGTTCTGCATTAATATTGTAATGCCTTATATTTTACACACTATCTGGATGCTCAATTGCAATGTACTAGAGCTCTAGCTAATCAATCTTTGGAATATGCATTTGCAATTTCATCCCATTTAAATTATTGTTTAAATATTGTTATTGTGAATTGTATAATTGTTATTGTGCATCACTATGTATGGTATTGAGTGTATGTATATTTTTAATTGATTATTCATTTCTTTTTACTCTCATAATACAGATATTAGATTTTTCAATTGTAGAAATTGCTTTTGATTTAAGTGTACTACCTATTATGAATAATAAATTATCAGATGTAGAAGTTAGAAGCAAATGTGAAAAAGTAGAATGTGTTTCCTACATTAAATTACTATGACATTGCTATAATTAGATTATTTTTTATGTGTTTTGTTGAATATAAAATGAAATTCATATTCATTTCTAATTGAAATGTTTTCTGCATAATATTCGTTTTTAGTAATTTCTTTTTCGAAGGGAAAAAAATGAAATGCATATAGAAGTAAAATATTTGTACAGCAAAATGTGATGCTAAAATATTTTTTTTATTTATACTTTTTTATCTATTCCCCTTTTTAAATATTTTTTACCCTTATGTTTTACTTTGTTTCTTTTGCAGTTCTTAAAAATAAGGTTTAAATTATTTTAAAAATATATCATTTATTTCTTTATTTTTAATTCATATTCAACAGTTATATGACAAACTAGTTTTTTCCCCTTTTTATAACATTTAAAAATAAATATATATCGTTCTTTAAGGCTCCAAAGGTTTGCCTGACTTAAGTGAAAGCAGTGAACTATCATCTCCTACACCTGAAGAAGAAGAAGGAGCATTTCAACCGCCATCTCAAAAAATGAGTACTGTTGTTGTGGAGGTTCATAATTGGTGGAGTACTGAACTTGGTTATAACAGTGGCTCAGATGCTGAGGACTAACTACCTAATAGGTTATTTAGATGAATATTCCTCTCTTTATGTGAATTTTAGCCTTAATAAAAATATCTGTGTTGTGTGTGATTTATTCTGTTGTGTTGTTTTTAGAAAATTAATCTTAAAAGTGTATTTTAGGGATTACAGAACCTTGAACCACTTAGAAATTTTTTTCATAACATTACATTTTGTATTTTTAGAGCGAATTCAATCAAGTTTTGATACATGGTTTCTTACTTGATATGTGAGAAAACTAATCAGAATATACATAAATATTTTATTACTATTATTCATTATATATTCATGAGTGATTAAGGGTAGGTAGATTTTGCTAATATTTTTTTTTCGGAAATGTTTCCTGATTTGTGTAATTTACTTAAAAATGAGAGTTTTATCTAAAGTCACACCACAGTATTAGATATGTAAAGATAAGAGGATTTGATTATCGAACAAATATATATCAGAATTAATACATTTTTTTTTTTTAATAAAAAAAATGTTCCTATTTTTCTGCTATTAAGGGCTATTTTTCATTTGAAAAACCATATTTCTGAACATTTATTTTTGGATTCTTGTTTTATCTGCCTAGATGTACATACAATGCCTTTCAAATAATATAAATTGGAGTAATTGGCTTAAAATGGTAGGGGGTCATCTTAAAAATTTAATGAACCACTTAAATATCTTTAAATAATTAAGTATTTTATATCTTTGTAGGAGTTGGGTATTAAATAGAATACACTCATTAAATATCATTTATACACAGTTCCAGTTTATCCATTGGGCCCTCTGGGGTCTGGAAGGGCCAGGATAAGCTGGACTTAACCAGATTCTCTGGTTATAAATTTCGATCTGCCAGTGTCAAAGGGGCCTGTAGATCTTCTGCACCCAG
The DNA here is from genome assembly GCA_019973955.1 of Trichonephila inaurata madagascariensis. Taxonomy (NCBI): domain Eukaryota; kingdom Metazoa; phylum Arthropoda; class Arachnida; order Araneae; family Nephilidae; genus Trichonephila; species Trichonephila inaurata. The sequence goes on along the minus strand of BMAV01010869.1, from coordinate 262,156 downwards.
GACCTGAAATAAGCTTAAATCGTGGCACTTTTTATACAAATTATTGTAAGAGGTGCTGTGAAAAATAATTTAGAAGCTCCCATCAATAGGATAACCCTGAATATAAGAATTGTTAATTAATTGAATATGAAATAATTAAAGAGTTAATTTGTTATTTTTAAAGCATTTTATGTACTTTCTTCAAAACAGTTTCTGTCCTGCATGATCTGTGTGTGTGTGAATTATATTTGCTGATGATTTCAGCATGTTTGACTATATGATATAGAATATATGAATTTGTTTGTAATAATCTATATACTGATTTATATTGATATCTGCATAATTATGCTTCATTAATTAATAAGATAGAAATGTGTCCCAGTTTGTCAATATTTTAGCTTACTATAGCATAATATTTATACTATGCAAATGATTTTCAAAATTTCCTTCCATAAATTATAGATTTCAGAACCATAGCATATTTATTACAGATAATATTCTACTGTGAAAGAATTAAACGATGAAAATCTCACACAAGTATAAATTTTAATTTAGAGAAGTGATAAATCTTGTATTTGTAAACTGCGGCTCAGTGACAAGAATTACACCACAACTCGTTCCTCATTTTCCTAGCATACATATTACACTGTGTAACGAAATTAAAGGATCAATTTCTTTTAATATGAAGCATGCTGCAGTATTCAATCCATAAGGTTTTTGATTAAATCAACTTGAAACCATGACTCAATGAGAAGCCTATCGGTCACAACTATGGCCACTAGCCACACACAGAGGCAGATTATGCTAGTTGGATATAAATTCCTTCGGAGCCTGTTTTTATTTATCAGAGCCATGTTAGTGAGACTGTAACTTGGAGGGCTAATATAATTGATACAGCACCCCTGTCTTTTATATTTTAGACAATTGCATTTTTCATGGTAGATTTCTGCAATATTTATTAAAATCTTAGATATATAAAAGAAATCTGAATTCTTACGAATAATTCTATGTGTTTAGTTTTCACATTAATTTTTATTTTAGAATATAGGATATTTTTATGTCTTTCAGTGTTAGAATTAGTTTTATTTCATTTTATTCAAATAAATTAACTTATTCCAATATTTTTTAACATCTAATACGAGCTTAATTCTAACCCATATTACAAACTATTAAAAAAAAATTCCAAATATTTATATTAAAATATTCCAGATATCCACAATTTTTTTAATTTTATTGATTTTAAGACAGTAGTATAATTTTGAAAAAAACGTTAGAGATCAGATGTTTTTATATGCCTTTATCTATTTGCTAAATTTTTCAAAATGCATTAGATTATCTGTGTTGATCTTTACTTATATTTTATTTTCTTAAAATATTAAAAATGATTTTACTATTTATCCTGATGAGGATTATTGGGAATGATATTAAAAAGTTTTAAAGGTGTATATCTGAATTTTTTTGGCTATAAAATTAAAAATCTCGTGGCTGTCTCTGATTAAATATTTAAGGTATTCAAATTTTTAAAACTTTTTTTAATTGGGAAAAACGATTATAATTGTTTTTAATTGAAAAAATTATATTGAGATACACAATTTTTATATCAATTATAAAAATAGCTAAATTTTATTCTTACGAATTTAGTGAATATATGATTATTTCAAAGTTAAGTACATTAGCTTCTACGAATTTCACTTTTGCACTTTATCTGTAAAATTCACTATAATGATATTACATATGACAGAATTATCTGTGGTATGTTATTTGATATGCCGACTGAGTGGCGTAGTAGTTTTGTCGTTGTCCTCTCATCCAAAGTTGCGGGTTCGACCCCGGCCCATGTCAATGGATTTTCATGATGCTGAAAATTGACACCAGTCATGTCGTATGATTATGTGGCATGTAACAGATCCCTAGAGTGTCTATTTGGCTTGGGTGCTTTTGGTAAAATTAAATCCTAATACAGGTTCGCATCGACAAGAACTCATGTGCCTCCCTCTAAGGAGAAAACTGGGTGTCAAAATTATTTGCGGCGATTGGTATCCACCTTATATGGTGCCGCAATAAAAAAAGGTACCAGTTTCCGGGGAATGTACTAGGACTCTAATGGTAAAACACCAATCGGCAGCCCATTAGAAATATTTTAAAAAATGTTATTTGATATATATATATATGATACAATAAACAAAAAAGTTTTTATTAATATTTATTATGTTAGTAAGTTATGTATTTTGTCTGCAATAAACCAAATGCTACTAACCGTATTGTATATGATCCGCAAACAAATCTAAATCTAATACTATTATTATGTTTCAAGTGTGCCATGATCTATGAGGAAATCTACACATACGGCTTCACAAAAACATTTATTTTTGCAGTTTTTTTTTTGTTAGGATAGGAGGGAAGAGTGATTTGTTAATGTCCCTTTTGAATGAACATTTTTTCATTTTGAATTCTAAAACATTCCTGTTGAAATCATGTTCCATCTTTAATAGTAATAAAATATTTTTAAAATTATATTACGTATTTTTTTACAAAGAAAACTTTTTTTGGAAAAATATGAATTAGGTACACATAAATTTTAACATCTGTTCATTATATTTAAGCAAATTTTATTTTAATTTTTACATCGATACTCAAAATAAGTAAATTGTGGTTCTTGTTTTAATTTCAGTAAAATTTTATTTAATAACTGAAACAGAACTTTTGAAAAAGAGAAATCCACTAATTTTCATTGAAAAGAATTTTGAGGTGAACGATAAATTAGGCGCTGTGACAGCTGATCTGACAATCAATCTGGCCTCCCTATCTGCTGTGGCCCTAGGTCGACCGCTACCATTATGACGCTGAAATCTGCCATTGTCCACCCATTCTTGCCAGCATCTTCTAATAACTGCATCGCTTCGACCCATATGACGAGTGATTCTCCGATTTGCCCAACCTGCCTCTTTCAGTTCAATGATACGTCCTCTTTCAAATTCTAACAGTTGCTCGTAATGAACTCGAATCCTGCGGCGATGCATTTTTTTCAGTCGTTAAAAGGTTTTTTCCCCCTATAACTTGTGGGGTGCAGCCCAGGGGTTAAAGGGGACCATGGCAGGCATGTCATGAGTTCGCCCCCCGTACCACAAAGACCCCCTTTGGGGGGCAGGATGCACGTTAAATCTGTCGGGGCGAAACGCCCCCCGTTGGTGGGTGGGTAGTTAGGAGAGGGGGCCCAGTCAGGTGTCGTCCACGTCACTTGACCATGGTTCAAAATTCGTGGTCCGTCCCCAAAAAAGCCCCGTGTAGCTGAACAGTGCGACGTTAATATTCACTCCCCTCCCCCTATAACTTGTAACTTATTTTACATAAAAATATATAGCAGATAATGATTTTCTATTTTTTTTTAAGTTGATATACACTCTAACAAAAAAACAAAAACACCATTAAGAGGGGGGCCCCGTTGTAAAAAATTTCGTATGAAAAGACATTTTTTCCCGAACCGAAAATGAAAAAATTTGGTGCCCAATGAATGAAGGGATACTTTGTGGTGCACGGGGTTTTTAAATTTTTTTCCCAAAAAATCGGCTCAAGAGCAACTGTTAGGTTTAAAAGACCTATTTTAAATTTGAAAGAGGCAGGGGGGGAAAAACGGAAATCATTCGTCATATGGGTCGAAGGATGGGGCCATTAGAAGATGCCAAGAATGGGGGGAAAAAAGGCACGCGCGATGGTGGGTCGACCAGGGCCACAGCAAATAGGGAGGACAAATTAATTGTCAGATCAGCTATCCAGGCCTAATTATGTTTTCAGCCATCGAGGTGTGCCCCGAAATGGTGTCCCTAGCTTTTCAGACGGTTGATAGAGCAAAAAAATTTTCGCTCGTACCTGCTACGTCACCGCCACTCACGCTTGTCTTGATCAGGTTGGAATCATGCTGACTGGGGACGTATAGTGTTTAGAGACGAATCCCGCTTCTGAAGATCATCGAAGACGTGTCTGGAGACGCCCAGGGCATCGTGTTGATCCTGCTTTCACTATTGCACGCTACACAGTCCCTCTACCAGGAGTTATGGTCTGGGCAGCTATTTCTTTTGACAGCCGGATCCCTTTGGTCGTCATTAAAGACACATTTACAGAGTAGAGGTACGTCGACGACTTTCTGAGAACTTTTTTGCTACCGATTATTTGTAGTACCCTGGTCTTTTTCAGAAAAATAATGTCAGACCACATACGAAACGTGTTGCTATGAACTTGTAAAACACTTCCTTTGCCAGCCAGACCACCAGATCTCTCTCCAATTGAGCATGTCTAGGGTATGATGGCAAGGCGACTGCATCTACCAGGGAATGTTGATGACCTAGCCCGACAATTGGAGCAAATGTGGCAAGAAATACCGTAGACCATCAGGATACTTAATCACTCTGTGCCATCTCTTGTGGCAGCTTGCATCCAGGCTAGAAGGGGGTCAACACCTTACTGAGTTCGTTACTTTGTAACTGTGTAACTCTGAAATAAATCATTCAATTTTTCTGAAATTTTAATCATTTTCTATTCTGTACATAATATTTCTACCAACCAATTTTTATCTCAATTGGACAACTCGTTCTTGGTGCCTCGTTTTTTTGTTTTTGTGTGTGTGTGTGTGTTATAGAGTGTAATAAAAGAGAAAGAAAACCTCTTAGTTATCGTAGTTGAAGAAATTTCAGAAGCAGTAGAAACACATTTTGAAAATATACCTTATTCTGTTTTTATACAAACTTCTCTTATCCGATTTTGATTGAATTTATCCGATTTTGATATTTAATGTGAATTAGGGGGAAATTAATTAATTTTCTTTTTACATGACTTATTTTGATTTAATACAATTAACTCATTTAGATTTCCTAATTAAAAATTAATTAATTTAAATTTTGTATATTTTAGAAAGTGAGGGAAAAAAGAAGAAATGAATGTTTTGTCTCTCGAATGAATCACTATAATTTTTATTAATGACTTCAGGGCCATTCCAACAGGTGGGCAGTGCGTGCACCACACGCGGGTGGCCAACACGAGGGGCAGCCGCAGGCCACATATAGTTCTGTCAATCAAGCAAATTTTTTTACGAATTTCTAAGAATAAAACTTATAATAAGTCGAATAAACATGCTGAATTTCAAATAGTTATTGAAAAATCAAAATAGGTCCCGATTTCCGAATAACTTAGTACAGTTTAAGAAAAATAGAATGTTAGTGCATAGTGTGTTGGTCCACACATAGTCCATTAATGCCTTTTCTTTATACACATCCTTCATTTGGTGGCAAAATTCGTGGCAGAGCCGGCAATACCGCTAGAAAAAAAGGGGTTTTTTTTTTTTTGCTTATCATTGGTACTGGACCACAGTGGATCAACGCTTAACAAAGGTGTAGAAATATTCGAACCGGGCACCTTCCGTTCCGAACGCGAGTACTTTATCGATCACGCCAAAACGATAGGTTTATATAGATACTTCTCTAAAAAGGCATCTCAAAACGGATTTTTGTGAACATTGTTTTGGAAAATATTTAATATGGTTAATATTACCCAAGACATAGGAGTATTTAAATTCAATATTGGTTTGAGGATAATAAAAGTTTTCAATTTAACAATAGCCTTACAATTTAGAAAAACAAAATGGAGGAAGGAAGTGATTTTTGTGTCTATTTGCATTTTTTTTAATTTTTACTTTTATACCGGTAGATGAGTTTATAACATCAATGTTAAGTATTACTCAAAGTATGAAAAATTCTCTCGAGGGGTGGCACAATAGGTCTTTGCACGTGGGCGGCCGACACCCCCCTAGATCGGTCCTGAATGACTTGTCTAATGTGCTTCATTTACATATAAGATATAAATGTGCCAGGTCGTCGGTATTTAATCTTATCGATTTACATGAATTATATCTTTCGTATGTTATAACCAATTTTTATTAAGGACAATATTAGTAGTGTAAAGTAGGTAAATGATCGTTGCAGAAACGCACACAAATATAAATTATAATTCTGACTGGCTTCAATTAACGTCGCTCTAAAAGTAGCACGGGATTATAGGTGATGGACCACTTTGTTCAGCGACAAAGATGACATTATAGCTTGTATCTCACTTTCTTGATTTCCATAATACGTGCGTCATAAATTCATATTCCATTTAGAATGTAGAATGCCTTAATATCCTATCCGAAGGATTTATCCAGTCCAGAAACCTTGACTCATTTAAAAGATGAAACGTACTTTCTTTCCAACTTTACTTGACATTCATATCAGTCATAATTCAAAATTTTTAATTTAAATTTTTATTACAATTCAAATGAGTTCAAGCACAACACCTTTTGTTTTGAAATGTATTCCTAATGATGTTTGAATCATGAGTATTTCCTGAGCTGTCTTTCGGCGATGCTTGTTCCAAGTACCAACTCCCTTGTGGTAGTAGCGCCTCTTGTGTTGATGTTTGTAAGTATATGTATATGTAACAGAATATTGTACTATCCTCTAATCATTTCATTTTTTGAGATCTTTCTGGAGTGTTTGTTATGGTATTGTAGCGGAAGAATCGACAACAAATCATATGCTTCAGTTTTCGATTTTTCCTGTGGTACGTTTATTAAATTGTCAACACGGATTATCCAACTAATGATTCATAACAGTGACTTGCTACAGAAATATATCATTCAGGTCAGGAAATCATTTGTCATTTGTATTGTTTAAAATATTTTCAATAATTAATTTTATAAATTTTATTGCATTCTGATTTTAACTCATGGTAGATTAACGCAATAATTTTATGTTGTTTTAGTATATGACTCATATAATGCGATAACAGTAGGCGGTAAATAAATGTATAATAACGCAGTAAAAATCAAACATCTTATATTAGGTCGTAGAAGTAGGACAGTTAATCAAGCTAAAGAGATTACCTGTGAAGTTTTAGATGTTGTAATTAATCATTTGCGTACAATGTCAAAAAAGTCAAAATTGTGAATACAATGAATTCTTTGCTTAAAATATGTGTTTCGGATAAAAAAAATTTCTACAAACTTTTCCGATTTTTATTAATAACGATATGAACAAAATATTTTAAAAACATCCAAGCCATTCAAAATGTTTTATTTTGCTAAAATGTAGAAGTAAAGTATGTGACGTGATAGAAATAATTCAAAAGCTTAAAATCACATGTAATTTTTCAGAGTTTCTGCTAAATGTAGTTTAAATATCTTAAGAAATATATATATTAACAAATATTTCAGAAAACACTGTGGGGGAATTTTTATGTGCTATATGTGTAGGTACTGATTATTAAGCTATATGTTATCAGACTTATTTATGTTCAATTCTTTTATGCTTTTTTGAAACCTCACAAATTCTGTTTATTGAATATTAGTTTGAACTTTTTGTAAAACAATTTATAGGATTCTTATTTTAATTGTTGAAATATAATGGTTCTGTGTTAATTTCTGGAATAGTAAAAATTGCTATACATCTTTCTGTCTTCAATTTCATACTTCAGAATTAAATTTAAAATTAATTTTTATTCCAAAGTTTGGTTGTAACAGCAACATTTTGGGGGTGGATCCTTGGAGGGCACACTTCTTGGCGACATTATATGAAATGAAGCACCTGATTGCCTGTTCAGTGTGTATGGCAGATTGGAAATCGGGGTTGCTGACTTGGCGAGTTATTAATACAGTTGGTGATTGTTGTGATAATATGTAAATACCTAAATATTACATTATGGCTGTGCTATACTGTAGAAGACAGCATATTTTATCATACTTCTCATTTTTATATGAATTGCCTCCTTTTTTCTGGCATAAAATGTTTTGTATTTTTTCTCCTACATTGTAATGCTGTATGAGCTATCCTTTTACATGTTAAAGCAAAAATTACTTGCTTATGGAATATTTTTAAATTTTAAAAATGCTACATTATAAACAAATAAATGGATTACAATGTTGCTAATTTTCTTGAAAATTGAGACATTTTTCTTTCTAAAAATGAGCTTCTCATTTAGTTCAGGCTCTCTTATATATGGTAAAGGCAACCTTAAATTTCTAAGTTTTTCCTATCCATGGAATTTCTTACTTTCATCCTAGGTATGAATTTATATTTTGTATTTCAATGCTTTGTGATAATTTTTTTAGGTTTTTTCCCTTCTAAAGGATCAAGTAAAATAAATTTATTAATCTTAATTTCTTACAAATAAATTTTTATAATTTTCTATGACTTGTAGTATTCAATGATCTTTAACCATTAATTGGCTGTCATAAAAAAATTGAATTCTGAAGAATCTTTCATCTGAAAAATTGTACCTTTCATATAAAATTTAATTTGGAGCAGATATATTATTCAGTTATAATTTATATTAACTACTAATGTATGCTATTATGCAAGTTTGCATTTATATCTCTTAAATATTATTTTATTAATGTATAGAGATTCATAGAAAATTAGGAATCTCCTTAAAACTGAACAGATATTCTTATTAAAAAAAAAAATTATAAGTAAAAGAAATAGAAAATGGATATAAACTAAATTTTTTATTCAGTCAAATCATGCATTCACATTTCATCTGTACCATTTAACCTTTATATTCCATTCAATTGACAGAAACAAATCAAAATTATTAATTTCGAAAATACAATTTAGAAATAGTTACGACGATAATTTTGTGATTTTTAATACTAGAGATGTTATTTTGTTTGACCAAGAAAAAAATTGCTCTTTTTTTTTTTTAGTTAAAACTTTTGTATTAGGAACATTATTATTTTAAATCTAATCTCGTAAGCTTTTGAAATTTTTTGATATATACCAAATGAAAGATTTTTAAAAAAATGTTTTTATATAAATTATTTACTCCACAGAAATATAATTGATTGTGAAGTGATATGATATATGTTATATTCAAAACAGCTAAATATATTTGACTTAAAATATTTTGCAGTCTTATATCATTCCATGGCTTAAGAATTTATTTTCTTAGAAACAGTAATTATAAATATATAATTAATTTGAATGTACAATTCTAATCATGTGAATTGTAAATTTATGAATTAGAATTTTTTTTTTATGACATATATGTGTAATATTTTACTTGCCATTTTTGACATTTTATGATTTGCATTTTTTTACCTAAGAAATTATCAGATTAAAAAATGTGATATGCCTGTTTATTAACCAATATTATATCAGTTATTTTTTTTGTAAGCATTTTTTATAATAATTGTTTTGTAGTTTCAATAAATGTATTAAATATTGATGTTAACTAAACTTTGAAATATACCTTTAAAATTTTCAGTTGTTTCATTTTTAATTAAAATGTTATTTTATTCTTTTTTTCTTTTAAATATTTTTAGTGCTTATGTATTATCCCAACCATATTGGCAACATCATATAAAACGAAGCACGTATGACACATGCGAAATTGAATTTGCCAATTTCGCAAGTTATCTTGAACATTGGCATTGTTGCGATAGTACGTAAATTCCATATTTTTTTAGTATTATTAATGTTAGAAATTATTTTTGGTCTTTTATCTAAAATATTAATATAACTGATGAATATATAATTTTTACTTATAATAAATATAAAAATTAAACATTACAAAAATAAATTAATCTTAAGCACTCATATTTTTTCTTTTGATAATATATAATATATTAAGGTACCATTAAAAATGTTGATTTATTTTTTATAGAGATCCAGCAAGAAGTATGACAATGAACACAATCTTTTGGTTTTATTATTCTTCCTATATTTATATATAGTATGCCGTTGAATACTTTTGAAGGAAATTCTTCAGTGAAGAATGGAAATCTTCCTGTTAAATCTCCCCGATATACTAGAAAAAAACGCCTTAGTAACCAAATAAAACACCAGGATTCTGTGAAAGATAAATATAACTTGAAGAATGAATCTTCAGTTAATGAGAACCATGATGAATCTGTGAAATCTAAATTATTTAATGAGACATATACTGGATTTCTATCTTCAACATCTCTCGAGAAACTCAACCTTTTATCTTCCACAAAACCAGATAGTTTCATACCACATAAAGATCTGACCCGTAGCCTTAGTTTTCCAATGGTGTATTCAGAATCGGTAAATAAACATTTTATTTCAAGGAGTGGTGCTGCTCACAACTTAAATGTAAACTCTGATATTCCTTTGTCACAAATACATAAGCTGCCCACAACTTCAAATAGTCTTTCACGAATTCCTAGTGTAAATTATGGAAAAGTATCAACAGATTTTATTAGGAGCAATTCAGCAGAAAACGTTAATGAATATCCTGACTCTCAAAGAAGCAGCACTTCCACTGTGTGTGAAAGAAACAATAGTGTTGATTCTGCATTTAGTCAAATATCTATAATAGATATAAAGGAAGTGCAGTGTCTTGAAGAAGATAACAAACATTCAAATTCAGTTTCTGAAAGGAAAACCCATCATTCAAGATCAAAATCAGATGTTTCTGTGAAATCTTTCTGTGATGTTGAAATAGATTATCCTGAAGTTTTTTCATTGCCAAATTCTTTTTCTGAAATTTCTGTTCCTCCAAGAAAAGGTACATCTTTTTAAAGATAATATATTTATGATTTTTGGATTTGAACTTGTTTTTTGTCCGAAAAAAATTATAATTTTGGAAATATTCGTTAATTTTTTTTTCTGGGTTTGACATGTATGTATGTTTTTATATAAGCACAATCAATTGGAAAATTTTTAATTTCCTGTTCTGAATGTGTCATTTTTACAGGATTTTGATATTTGTATTTCATTTAAAAATAGATAAATCACTACATTTAGTCATGAATGAATAATATTTAATGTGATATCTTTTGTGTCTTATTTTCTGAATAGTAAATAAAAATGATTTATAAAGAGAAAATTTATAATTAATTATTTAAATGCTTTTTGTGTTATGTTTTATCTCTAACATCTTTTGGATATTGTTTTGTTAAATTTATGTCACATGACATTTTTTTTAATTTCAGCATATTTCTTTATTATTAGTTTGAGTTTGGTTTCTTTTGTAGTATTAGTTTGCCAAACCCTTACTAATCTATTGGTTTCTTTTGTAGTATTAGTTTACCAAACCCTTACTAATCTAAGCAACCTAATTGAATATTTAGAAAGAAAAAAATGCATATAAAACAAGTGATTGAAGCAAAATATCAAATATTAAGTGGAATGCCAAATGCATGAATTTGGCATGTCTGTGCCTGCAAACACACTTTTTTTAATGGAATGATCCTGTAACCTGGGTAACATTCTACTATGTTCTCTTTGAAATTTTCTTCATTTTTTCAAAATTTTTGAAGAAAAATAAGATTATTTACAAACAAGGTTATTCTGTTTGAGCATATGCTGAAAAAGTTTTTCACCGTTGGCTGTTTATCACAGCATAGTGCGAGGCTTTTTGTTAAAAACCAAAAGGGTCAGTGCTCAAATGTATAACTACCTGCACATTTTTGTTGATGACACATAAAACATGATCAATTAAAAAGTACTTTTAGTTACCGATTTTTTAACTGGATTATTGCCAAAAACATGTGGAGAATGGCAAGAAGTAGTTACTGTTGGTAATGTTTTATCTGAAGCTGATAGCATTTATTACCTGTAGTTCTGGCTGACTGAATAATATGAAATTTTACTATTCATTCATTTGAATTGTATGAAATTAAAGAAGTTAATTTTTTTTTTATTAGTATAGGATTAAATTGGAACATATTTAATGGATCTATCTCTGTTTAAAAACATAAAATAGGAGATTTTTGTACAAAATATGATTAAACATTAATTTTTTTGAAATTTTAATCTTGAAAATATGTTGAATGTCAATATAAATAATACTTTTTCATAAATTTGCGTAACGAATTATTTTTTTCAAAGAAACCATTCAAGTTGTCTCTGTTATACTGATTGAATAAGTATTTTCATTTAAGTATCCATTAGTTACTTATACTTTTATTTTGTTTTTCCCATCTTGTATTTTGAATTGAATTAAATTGATTTCCTTTTATAAAATGAATATGTAGGGAAGCAAGTGGTTGCTCCTCCTGAGTGTCTTTTTCCTCATCCACATCAAGGTCAAACCCTTTGTTTATTTTTTATTTTCCAAATGAATTTAATTTTTGGTTGACGGGTATGAAATATTTCCCTTTAATTTTTTTTTTTTAAGATGTTTTTTTCTGTTTTATGACATCTTTTTAAAATATAGTTTTTTTATGTTGTATATGTATGTATTAGGATAGCCAACTTTTTTTTTTTTTTTTTGATCACTATACCTTGGAAAAATTGTGTTGTACCTTTCAAGTAAAAGGACATAAAAAATTTTTTAGAATTTTTTTAAATTTTTTGAAAAAATTTTCAAACTTTTGTAAATTTTTTTATTTAACTTATAAAAACTTTTTAAATTGGGTTCTAAATTTAAAATTTAGGTTATGAAGAGCAGGGTGGTGGGAGAGAGAATTAAAACATGTAAATTCAAAAATTTTATTGTTTGTTCAAGATGCTGAAACAATTATTTTTTTAAAATTAATAATATTTCCTAATTTTATTCAAATTAACTTTTTAACATTTAACAAACAAAACTTAATAAATGGTAACATATTTTTCATTAATGGTAACATATTTTTCATTTTGAATATTTTGAAACAATATATGAAATTATAACTAAGCATAGTTTATAAAATTATTCAGTATTTTTATTTAAGGAATGTACTTAAAAGTCAGAATTTTGAGGAAATTTGGATGTATCAACCTTGATTAATATAGTTGTGCGGGTGATGTTTTTTGTTTTATTTAAAAAGGAATGCTTCCATCCCCAAGTTTAAAATAGCATTCTTTTTTTTTGGGAAAAATTTTTGGGAAAATCTCTATGTGAGTCATTTCACACACAGTGTTTATTAAGTTTTATTTTCCGTAAAAGGGTAAAATGAATAAAATTACAAAATATTGCTAATTTTTTTTTTTTAAACAGCTTTTTGTGTCAATAAACATTTTGAATTAATGTGTTTTAATATTTCCTTCACTTCTCATATCCCAAATTACTTTTAAAAACTGTAGTTGGTTCAATTTTGGGTTGGGTTAAAATATTAAAAAAAAAAAATGGTAAAATTTCTCGGGGTTTTGTAATTTTAATTTCTTTGCTAAGAAAGATTTTTTTTTCCCTTCCCTTTAAATGTAACCAGACAAAAAAATTTTTCAAAGGTTATGGAAATTTGAAAAAATTTTTTTTCCAGCCCCCTCAAATTTAATGTTTTTGTTTTTGTTTTTGTATTTTATGCAACGGGATAAAATTTTAAAGTTAGTTTTAATTGGTTTTTTTCCCACAAAGGGGGGGGACCCATTAAGGAAATTCATTTGGGGCCCGGGGGACTTGGTATAAATAGAAATTGCGGGGTTTGTTCCCCCTCAATGAAACCCCAGAATGGCCAGTAAATTGGAAAAATCAGCCCCGAAATTCATCTGTTTTTATCAATTAAATTTTTAAATTTTTCCCGCCAAAGTTGGGAAGCGTTGGTAAATCTCCTTGCTTTCTATGCTGGAGGTCGGGGTTGGGAATTCCATGATGAATTTTTTTCCTTTTTTCCAATTCTTTTAATTTTTTTAAATTAAATAAATTTTTTATGAAAAGGTTTTAAAAAATTAAATGATATTTTTGTAATTTTTTTGTATTTTATAAAAAAAAAAAAATTAAAAAAATTAAACAAATTTTTAAAAATTATTAAAAATTTTTATTTTAAAAAAATATTAAAAAAATAATTAAATAAAAAAAATTTAAAAAAATTATCAATAAAAAATTTTTAAATTTTTAAAAAATTTGTAAATTAAAATTAAATTTTTTTTTTTAAAAATTAACTAATCCCCATTTAAAACCCAATTAATTTTCCCCCACTCTTTTATAATTTTTAAAAATTATTTTTAACATTTGTAAAAAGAAATATTATTAATTTTTTTATTAAAATTATGATTTATTATTAAATTTTTTAAATTTTTTTAAAATTTGATTTATTGTTGAAATTTTTATTAATTTATTATAAAATTAATTAATTAAATTTATAAAAAAATTTTTTAAATAAACTTTTTTTTAAATTTAAAATTTTTTTGAAAAAAAACTTATTAAATATTTTTTTAAAACTGTAAAATAATTTTTAAATTTTAAAAACCTAAAAAACATCTTTTTTTTTTATAGTAATTATAAAATAATTTAAATTTTATAATAATAATATATTTTTTTAAATTATTTTATAATTTCATATAATATTTTATTTCCCAGTATATTATATTTTCACATTATAAACTATTTGCAACTAATTTTTTTTAAAAAATATCATTTAATATTTATTATATATTTTATATTTTTTATTATAAATATTATTTATTAATAAAAATATCACTTAATATTTAATAAACCTTCATAAATAAATTCTATTTAATTTAAAAAATAATTAAATGAATTGAAGAAAAAGTTCATCAGCAAGTGGAATCGAACCCTGACCTCCAGCATTGAAAGCAGATCTATTTACCAATCAAGCTACTTGAACTCGCTATGAAAATTAAAATTTAATTGTATAAAAACTAAGATGAATTTCGGCTGATTTCTCCCAATTGACTGGCCATTCACGGAATTACATTGAGGTGAAGCACCCTAAAGAGTTCTACTATTACAGCCAAGTCTCGATCCCAAATGAATTTCCTTAGTCGGTCCTCCCCTTGTTAGTATTAAAAATTTGAATTGTTTTGAATTTAATACATTTTTAAGTTAAAAATTTTTTTACTTGTATTTTAAAGTATATATATAATTTTTCAGTCAACACACTTTATCTTTCTCTCTAAATAAATGTTTTAATAAAGGTGATTATATATAATTGTTATAAAATGAGTTGATGTGAAGCCTTAAAAACCAAGAAGACTCCCCTTATGTAATTTGCTTTACAAGCTAAGATATATTTAATCATGCAGAGAATATTTACATATGTGCAAGCTGTAAAATACCAAAAAATTCTCATAATTCAAAGTTATAAAATAATGTAATACCATTTGTATTCGAATCTAAGCCACCATCGATTTTGAGCCGCACCCCTGAATAATGTATTATCCAATGAAAATACATAATTTAATACATAATACACATGGGTGACAAAATAATACGAACACCTATGAAAGAGGATAAATGCTTTATTAATAGGGAGTTGGACCCCCCTTTGACTGAATTACAGACTGTATGCACGTGGGATGGACATAGAGGTCATGAACAACTTTAATGGAATATGAAGCCATTCTTCGTGGAGAGCGGTCTCTAATGCGAAATGTAGATGGTGGGGAATCGAGCACGGAGTTTTGACTCTAAATATCCCCACAAATATTCAATAATATTTAAATCAGGTGACTGAGCTAAGAAAGATGACCTACGTCCCCCTCATGCTCTGCAAACCATTCTTGCACGCATTTTAGCTCTGTGGATAGGAGCGTTGTCGCCTTGATAAAATGGGCATTCTCCGGAAATAAAGTCTGGACAAATGGATGCACCTGATCCCCAGGATATCGACATAGTGGGCAGCTTGAACCTTGCCATGCAGAGTAACAAGTGGCCCAAGACCACGCCAAGATATGCCCCATACCATAAGGGACCCACCTCCATGCTTCACAGTCGGCATGATGCATTCAGAGCAAATGCTTTTTGGGTGTTCTCCACACATAAACTCGTCCGTGGTCTGGAATAGGGAGAACGTTGATTCATCCGACCAGATGACTTGTTGCCACTGTTGTGGGGTCCACTGTCTGTGTGTGTCTACACCACTGGCATGCTGTAAAGCATGACGTGCTGTTACCAAAGGTCTCACGTAATTGCAACTCTTCCATACAAGTTCGAAGCATGCAGTTTCCTTTGGACGTTCTTGCTGAAATAGGGTTACTGAAGATGACTATTCACCTCAGACGTCTATTTGGGATAGCGATTGCTTGGCGCTTCGGGCCACTATGCGGGTTAAGACTCTTTTATCCCTCTCGATAAGCTTTCTTTCTAGTCCACTGTTGTGCTTGCCAGCGCACATTCCGCACTTCTTGTATGCTGTCATAACGGCAGATACAGTACTTCTTGCACGCCCAAATAATTAGCTGTTTCCGCACCCGAGCAACCAGCGACCTCATTCAACAATCATACCTTTTTCGAACTCTGACAGGTCCGCATTATTGCGTTTTCAGAAATTACAATAGACGGTGCAACACCTATTGCAGCTGTTGAGCGACTGATACATTACCTTCGAATCCGCTAGGCGGCGGACTGCAACGCAAAAATGACATGCTGGCTGTGCGCTTTGAAATGGGCCATGCCATTTTGCGGTGTTCGTGATTATTTTGTCACCCATCTGTATTTTCAAATATGGAAACTTAACATTTAATGCCTTTGTACCACCTGTTGCTGGCCACCAGGTGACTGTGGTGCTGGCTAGAAATGCCCATAATTCCTGGTTGTACTTTTATGTGACAGACCAATTTCTCTTGCTTCCCCCCCTTTTTTTTTACCTTAAAATATCAAAGGACAAATTAATGTAAATATGTCCTTCTTTTATTGAATTTTGAGCATAAATTGTCAGATTGTTTTAATAAATTTTAATAAAAAAATAAAAATGAATGATAATTTGATTTTCTTTGCAGCCCATCTTAAGTTAAAACTTGTTTATTTGGCCCAAGTCAATCTTTGAGTTTGACACCCTTGCTCTACAGTATTTAAATTTGAGAATTTCAAAAGAACTAGTAAAGGAAAGAACTGTTCTCTTATGAGAGCTGTATTTTCTATCTCTTAAAGCTGTAAAGATCTGTCTGTTTGAAAAGTCATCAATAAATCTATGACTTTTTAAGGAGAAACATGTAGTCACACATATTTATGCAGAAGGTACTTGAATTAACCATAAGAATTTATTTCGGAAATTGTAATTTTTTTTTACTTTCTTTTTCGAAAGTGTAGTCAAAATTTCAGATGATTATTTATCTTGTTAAAATTTTTTTTCAATAAGTAATTATTTTAATTAATATAATTAAAATAATTTTTATGATTATTTAATTTAATTCACATTTATCATGATTTAAAAGTTTGAAATCTTAATTCAAATGCTTTTTTCAAATCTCAGGAAAATGCTCATTTTTCAATATCCGAAGCGTTAATTGCTGTCATTGAACGAATGAAATGTTCTCGTACATTAAAAATGGTTGAAGAAGAAAATGAAAGTGACGAGGAAATAAGGGTCCTTAAACAGAGAATACGAATACGTAAAAAAGAAAGACAAAGAGAAGTATATTGGTTTAAATCAATATTTTAAATTTTTGTGCACAATTTAATTCCTTTTTTTTGTAACATATATAATTCAAATTGAAATTCTTCATATGTTTTTGAATTCTAATATATTAATATATTTTATCTCATATAGATGAGAAACAGTTAACCATAATCATTCTAGTAAAAAGCTCAAAACTTTTTAAAAGGAGTGAAATTTTGTTTTATAAAATAATTTTTTTTACTAATATAGTATGGAAATAAAATTTAGAAAAAAATTAATAATTTATGTATTAATACTATATGAGTACTTAAATAAATATGAGAGGCTTTTAATAAGATCTAAAGGCTGAATAGTATGGGCCATTGAACAAAAATGTCTTGAATGAATCTTTTTATTAATAATAGAAAAAAAAAATAGTAAGCTTCAGTAAAACTCTGAATTTTTAGTTACATTTATATGTAAGTCACAGCATTTAATTCTAAAAAAACCTTGAAACAGGCAGCTACCAAAGTTAAAACTTAAATTGTAAGGGATATAATTAGGCAAAAAAGCTATAATAGTTTTTTTCAGAAAATAAGCAAATATAAATTATTGGTAATTTTTAAAATTATTACTTTGGAAAAGAAAGATAAATTTTAAATGAATTCTAGGCTTCTCCTGCTTCCACCTCCCAAAAATCAGGTATTGGCTCATATATTTTTACAATTATAAATTGTTTTGTCTTTCAGTTTATCTCCCCTCTGAAGTGGATGTTACAGTGCAGAATATTTGATAAATTTTATACAATTTACTTATATTCATTTTATTAGTTAAATAAAATAAAACTAAATAAAAACAAGAGTTTAAATTAGCTATGGGATATATATATATATACCGTATTTTCCTGTATATAATCCGAGGGGATTATCCCCAAAAACCTTTTTTTTTAATAAAAAAAAAAAAATTTTATAATCCCCTGCAGTTTTTTTCGGAATAATTCAAAATATAAACTGCTGATAATGAGTGCCATTAAGATAAAAAAAACACGTATAATTTGAAACAGAAGTAAGGGAAAATTTTACAGAAAAAAAAAATTTATTAAAGAAAGCCTTTTTTAAATTGTATGATAATATTTTTCCATAATTCAATATAAAACAAAAAAATTCTTTTCTACTGCCATCTTTTGTTTTGAGTTGTTAAACAAAAAAATTTTTTTTTGGAAAAAATCTTTCTTTTTTTTAAATTTTGCAAGTTAACAGCAAAAAAAAATTTAGATCAATACTGCTTTTTCCCCTTGTCTCTTTCTTTTTAAAAAACCCTTTATTTATTTCTTCCCTAATTTGGCCAGTGGGGTTTTCCACGATGTTTGGCTCTTTAACGCGATCACAATTTTCGGTTGTCTTGTTTTTCTCCCAAGCGAATATTGGTTCGCCAAACGTTGAAAAACCTTGCATCTTCCATTTGCAACTCTCTATAGCTTTTAATTTGAAGTTTGCAGTGTAATTTACAGGCTTTCACTTCAACATGATGAAACTTTCAAAGGGACGAATAGTCTATTCAAGAGAAAATTGAAAGGCGCCAGAATTAGTAACTGTTTTTTCCTTTCCCGAGGAACCGAATTGGTTCTTGAATGAAATTGGAAAAAAACAGTTATGGTTAAATTTACGCCAGCGAGCATGAAAAGCCATCTATTATTTATTTTATAAAACATAAGGGATTTTTTCAAAACTTTATTGTTAGCTTTTCTGATCTAGAATATTTTTTTCTCAGATAACCCCGCAGTATAATCAAAGCAAAATTTGAAACTTTTTTAACACATAATCCGCGGATTATATACAGGAAAATACGGTATATGAATACAATACAATTAAAACTCTTTTGTCTAAAGTTTATTTTTTTGGGAAAAATTGTTAAAATATATAAAACTTAGAATATTGCTAGATATAATCTTTTTGATTTTTAGTATGTGAATATTTGCTTGTAATTTACTTGTGATTTTAGAAGTTGAAACATGATAAAATACTTGATCATGTAATGTCATCCACATGATCAAATAATATTCTTAGAATATTGGTTTTTATTATATTGTATCTTTTGCATTTTTTCCAAGGGCATCTAATAGTAAATTTTGTGTGTGTTATAAAGCAGATTATAGATAATGAATAAGTAAGATGTTCAAATATTAATATTGTTGTATAAATAACAATCAGATAAATTTAAGATTAAAAGTATTTTTGAATTATAAATTTCAATTATCTTAATAACTTGTAAAGTTAGTGGTTGGAATAGAAACTAGTGTTGTCACAAATACAATATATTTAAAATAAAAATTTTCAAAGATGAATATTAATGTAGATGATTAAAAAGAATTATAGTTTTGCAAATCAAAGCTTCATACAACACAAATTTTTAAAATTTGATCTTTGAATTGGGATTCACTGTTTCATGTAGTGTTATGTATTTTTTCTGTATCATTGTAGTTTTAATCTAAAATTTTAGTTTTAGCTACAAATTATGGGAAGATGTCTTCAAAATGAAAAGTAAATTTTTTATCATGAACTCTAAAAAACTACAGATTTTGAATTTTTCATGATAATATAGATTGCGAAAAATAGGAATTGTATTGGGTTATCCCAAAAGTTTGTGCTGATTTTGAAGGAAGATTGAAACATGAATTTAAGTTTTAGTATGTATTTATTAAATTATGTGAGTACCATTACATTCTATAACCGTTTTACTATCTTTCAGGCAACTTGAAAATTCTGTCCTTTCAGATTCTCTCAGGCTTTTCCTGCAAAAAACTTTTTTGCGTGTTTTCTTATCTCAGGAGTTGAAGTTTTTCTATAAAGGAAATTTCATAATGGTAGAAATAGGTGGGAATCAGAGAATGTAAAGGTTGGTGAATGTGATGGAGTAGGACAGGACATTCCAATTGCTGAATTTAACTAATCTAATTGTTTCAATATTTCTCTGAATTTATCGTCTCATTCTTTGGTAAAATCTCATAATACAGATTCCTGTCCATCCCGCCAGAGCATGACCCTTGGAAGAAGTCCGACTTGTGTGGGGTGGCTAAAGGTGATTCATTCACTTCCCTTAACATTATAAATTTTTTATTTTTCACCCCCCCCTTTCACTATTTGCTTCAACAATGGTATTTCTTATGTTAATACAGTAAGTTGTAAATGGAAATGCCATCAAATTTTTCACCATGAAATCATGATAAATCCTCACATCAAAATGGTTTATGTAGCCAACCATCACAAAATGCTTGTGAATGGTGGATTGTTATGTTTGTAATATTATTCTCTATCTATGTTTTATTTGATTTTCATTTGTAGGGGAGAGCCTACCTGGGTGTTCTTGTTCTTCAGAATCGAAATCACGAGCTTTAAACTTAGCTAGTTTCTTCCCCACTATTCTTTCAGCTACATCACCTTTGCTAAAAACAGTGCATATCTTCTTTACCACTTGTGTAGTATTTTTGCTTTTTCAGTGAAAAAAAGTGTTCAGTATCTAAAATGCCCCTTTTTGCTTCCATACTCTTGGCATATAAAACTGAGAACAATTAACATATCATAACCAAACTTTATTCTGATATGCCTGAAGTACTGTCTTTTAGGGTGTGTATCATGTCACTTGTTTTTAACCATTCTAATATTTTCAGACCTGTCTTTATGCCACTTATCAAAATTCAGCAGGAACTTTCTGGATAGCCCTGTAAATTCTAGTGGTGTGCTAGTTTTCATAATAACCTAGAATATATGAATATGCATTATAAAGCTTTTATTTATTTTTTTATTTAGAAACTGAAAAATTTTGTTCTTTTGAGTGATGGAAGAACAGATAGTATGTATTAATTATTTCTTATTTTTAGTTTTTATATATTTAATTAGACACATAAAGGATATATATAAATAAATGCTTTATTTTATTGTAGCAACAAGTCAAAGTGCCTCCCCTCCAGTTTCTTCTCAATCATCTGATTTTGATGGTAATGTGCAATATATATATTTCAACATTTCGTGCATTATATTTGTTTTTCTTGAGCAGTTTAAAATAAAAATGTTTTTACATGAAAAAAAAAAGTAGAATCTTTGATCCTTAAGAACCAGAATAGAATGGTCAATGTATGGAACAGCACCTTTTCTGTTGATTATTTATAGATACTTAACATTCATGTACAGTCATATTAAACATGCTAAATAAAACATAATCAAATAATAATGTAATGTGTTATTTCCACATAATTTTATTAAGGGGAAGAAAAGGGAAATTAGTTTTTGTTCCTTTCAATGTGAAAATTCTGTTAATTTTGATTTCATGTATTAAAATTAAATACATATTTTTTTACAAAAAATAACTTCAGTTGTATTAGCAAATGCATATTTTTATTGTTTCTTGATTACCGTATTTTCCTGTATATAATCCACGGATTATGTGTTAAAAAAGTTTCAAATTTCGCTTGTGCGTATTATACGGCGCCGTGGATTATCTGAGAAAAAACATTCTAGATCAGAAAAGCTAACAATAAAGTTTTGAAAGAAATGCCGTTTATGTTTTATAAAATAAATAATAGATGGCGCTTTCATGACTCGGCTGACGTAATTCAACCATAACTAGTTTTTGTCCAATTACATTCAAGAACGAATTCGGTTCCTCGGAAGGAAAAAACAGTTACTAGTTGCTGGCGCCATTTCCAATTTTCTCTTGAATAGAGCTATTATGTCCTTTGAAAGTTTTCATCATGTTGAAGTGAAAGCCTGTAAATTACACTGCAAACTTCAAGTTAAAAGCTATAAGAAGGTTACCGAAGTCGGGAAGATGCAAGGTTTTTCAAGCGTTGACAATCGAATATTCGCTTGGGAGAAAAACAAGACCCAACTTCGAAAATTGTGATCGACGTTAAAGAGCCAAACATCGTGGAAAACCCCACTGGCCAGAATTAGAGGAAGAAATAAATAAATGTTTTAAAAGAAAGACAATGGGAAATCAGTATTGATCTTAATTTTTTTGCTGTTAACTTGCTAAATTAAAAAAAAGAAAGATTTTTTCCGCGTGCAAAATGTTTTGTTTAACAACTCAAAACATAGATGGCAGTAGCAAAGAATATTTTTGTTTTATTGAGATTATCGTAAAAAATATTATCATACATGTTTAAAAAGATGTTTCATAATAAATTTTGTTTTCTGTACAATTTCTTACTTCTGTTTTTAATTATATTGTGTATTTTTTATCTTATGTGACACTCATTATCGGCAGTTTATATTTTGGATTATTCGCCATAAAATCTGCAGCGGATTATACAATGTTTTTTTTTTACTTGGGAAAAAAGGCTTTGCGGATAATACGCCACTGCGGATTATATACAGGAAAATACGGTAGTTTCATTTTAAGCTGCGCAATTTCCTTTTCTGCATTTCAAATTGTCATGTTGGAAAAAAATATCTTCAAAAATCTCAACTTCAATAAAAAATATAATTAAATATTGAAATATTAGATCTTATTTATTGAGTAGTTATAACAAAATAGATAAAAAGACGTGAAATGACTGAAGTTATAATATTACTATATATTCTTCAAAATTTAATTATTAGTACATGTGTTATAAAACAATTTCCATTCAAAATTCGATGGTATTTTAAAAATATTTTTTATAGATGCTTCATTTTTCTTTTGTAAGTCAGTGTATGTAGCTCAGTTGTGTAAATTTTTATTGGTTATTTAATATATTTTTTATCCAAAATAATTATTTTAAGTAGAATATGGCATTTTGAAGTGAAAGAATTTTGCTGTGTCTGTATGGGAATTAATTTATGGAATAAAATTTTAGTATAAACTCATTTTTTGTGGTTAAATATAAATTGTCATAATATTTTTATTCTAGTTTCAAGTATAGGCAGTGAAGATGAAGTTGAAGATTTGGAACTTACAGGTAATTTTTATATTGTTTGCAATGATCATCCTAGGAATTATATTAAATTTTATTTAAAATATTAATTTTTTTCTTCTAATAATCAATTTTATTTATGTAAACTAACATTAAAATAATGTTATAGTTTGGGGTAATTTTATTCATATTGATGTAAATCATTGTAATGTTTAGTTTTTATGAAGTTTTTCCAGTTTCTTTCACACAAAAAGATTGAATTGAAATGCATTAGATGTGTTATTAAAAAAAGCAATTTTGAAATTGAGATATTTATGAAATTATGTTTTTTAAAATAATTTGAAATTTATAACGCAGGTTTAACTGAAGGGAGTATTTGTTTTTTATTATCATTGTTATAAGCTCATCTACTTTTTTAATATTTATTTCATACATTGTATTTTAAATATATTTTAGCTCATACTGAATCCAATTTGAGTTCTATGAATGAAAACGGTTTATCACTATCAATGGCATCTCTATATTCAGGTATTTTATTGAATTCATCTGTAAAATATTTGTACAATTTTTTTTAGCAAAAATTAAATTTGTGACTTGTATTTTAAACTTTGGTTGCTTTGAGAGGTAAATAAAAGTTTTTTGAAATTTAGAGTCACACAAGTAAATCTAAAAATATGTAATATCCCATTCTGTTTAATTTATTTTACATTATCTATTTTGTATTTTTAAATCATTCAAAAACTGTTCATGTGTATTTTAAAAAAGTAACATAGAAATTTTTCTAGTGTTAATATATTTAATTTTGATTTTAGTTGGTTCTTTGGAAATGCTATCTCACTTAAATAGTTTGATGTGAACTTCTGATTTTTAATACTATTTTACAATACCAATACGTCTAAATAAAGGATTGTCTTTCTCTTAAATTGCTCACCATATAATTGGATGTTAAAAATATCTTCTATACTTATTTGAGAACATTCTGTTGATTTTTAAATTAAAGTTTTCGTATCTTAAAAATCATTTTTTTCCCTCCAAAATAAAGTGTCATTTAATTCAGAAATAAAAATCCAGAAGGTTGAATTCTTAATATCTTATTACGATGTCATAAAAAATATTTGGTAAAATCCTAGGAGAGCCCACACCCTTGGCGACAAACCGAAAAAGTGCCAAGCCAGAACAAGATGGCTCCAAGGGAAACCGACAGTGGCAGCAAGTGAATATAGCTGAACGAGGTGGATGCATAATGAAAAGATATGTAAACAATACAGAAATAATTAAAATATATTTAAGAAAAAAATTAAAAAACAGCACTTACTTTCTTACTGCTGATCTTTTCCCAGTGGAAGGTACAGTGTAACATCAGATTTTAAAAAAGCCTTGACCATGAAGCAAATGACTGTGGGAACACCGCCATATATATTCTGCAAGGTAATGGTCAAACATACCCATTCGACATATTCATTCAAATCCATCCAAAACAGCACTCTTTCGTTCGTATAATCCCATTCACTCATTACATTTGGAACATTCATAATTCGAAGCAATCAATCAATCCTTCCTTCATATGCTATTCAATCAATTCTTTCTTACCTTTCACATTCAACAAAGTAAAAAATTCTAAGGTGTATTCACTTACACACGCAGCCATACTTCCAGCCCGGTGCCTAACAATAAAATGACGAAATTTGAAATGCTCACCGACAAAATGCAAAAATTCCAGAAATAGTTACGTTTACAATATCTAGTGTATCAAAGTAGGTTTACCAAGATGGCACAATTATCATTAACCAAAATAATTTGCTCCAAGGATGTGGGCTGTCCTAGGACCAAACCAAATATTCTTGTGCATGATTTATCTAACTAATATAAGAATTGTCGATCTATTACTGTAATTCACTTAGTATTGAAAATATATTACAAATAACGGAAAACAATAAAGAATGAAATTAAAAAGGATTACAAATATAAAGCATTTTTGTTTAATTATATTTTACTGCTTTAAATGTATCCCCCCCTTCCCCTTAAAAATCTACGTATTTTTTGCAGAAAGTCATTGTGGACAAAAAATATATTTCATGTAATTTTTTTCTCCCATAGATGCTGATATTCTTAAAGGTCAATTACATCATAAGGAACCAGAGAAAAAGTAAGTTTAAATAGTTTATGTTGTAGAATTTTGTTATAAATATATTTAATAGAAAACAAAATTTATTGATGTACTTCTTAAAAAATTTTGTGATTATTTTGAACATCTAGATTTTTTTCTTTTCATTACTTTAGAGGATTTATTAAAGTGTATTTTTCTAAAGACTAATGATATTCCAAATTTCTGAAATATATATACCATTTCATATTAATTTAAATTCTTTATCAGGTTCTTTTGAAAATTTTTATCTACTCTTTAATCTATGTATAAGTAGAGAATGCTTGACATTTTTTTTAAGTTTAAGGTCTGCTTGTATATGGATCCACTAATTTTGAAAAAATGTAGTTTGGGAAAATCTCCTTTGTTTACATTTTGTTTTAGCTGCGCACTGGTGATTTTAGTCTTTAACTTATCTTTTGGGTGTTTTGAATGCAAACCTTTGTGCAAAAAAAAAAATCACACAAATTTTGGTAGTGTTGGAATCTTTTTCTTAATAGTTCATAAGATTCACATTCACCTATTGAAATGCGGGAATTTAGATCATTTCAAAAATTATTTGTTCTTGAATCTACATTCTTTTCGTATCTAAAGGTGTTTTATCTGGCATCCATAAGCTTATCAATGCTGCATTTTTTGAAAGCTTGGACCACATCACATCAGATGTAATATCAGAGGGGAAGAGCCAGTTCAAATATCATCCTCATCATTTGACCATGGTTCAAAACTATAGAGTCCATTAACAATAGCCCATGTATTGCTTTAGCATGTAGCATTAATAAACATTCACTCATATGAAATATTTGCCTATGCATCTTTCACCCATTGTGCGAACATTATTATCACACTTTTCATTGCAGCTTTATCTTAAGCCACTATCCATTTCATCCTTATAGATTTAAGCCTATCCTTAAATGGCTTGTTTAACATATTGATTGTAGTGATACTTTTCAGAATTCTGGTTTAAAAAGCTAGAATTTAAAATATTTATTATACAAAGTATACAACTAGTACACACACAAAATTTGTATTGACACTGATTTATTATCAGCTAACATGGCAAGTAAACTATGAGATACCACAGTTTCCAGAAATAAAGCAATTATCATTGGCATCTGGCATTTTACTTTACAGTAATTTGATAGGAAAATATTACACCCATTTCACCCACTTGGCAATATTTTTGCCTATATGATGACATGTTTAAAAGTTCAAGAATTTTTCAGTTCAACTTGCATACAGATTTTGAATTTTAGGTTATATTTTTAGAGGGAGGGGGAGACCACCCTCTTGATTTATATTTGAATTGGCATATATTCAGAATTATGATATTTATAATGATTTCTTATAAGTGAATCAATTTTAATTTCTATCCATTAAAAAACTGATTTTTTGATTATGAATGTAGATCATAATTCTCTATTTCTTGACCTCTAGTTAAATATAGACTTTTGTCATAGAGATTTTTTTTTCTCATTTTTTTAAGTTTTAAAGGAAAAAAATTCATCTTTTAAGCATTAAATTTGTTGTCACACTGTTATTTTAGATTATTTTTAGATATATTTTTAGATATTTAGATTATTTATATATTTTTAGATATAGAAGTCTCCAATTTTTTATTCCAAAACTTTGTTACTTCTCAATGTACTGTTTTGTCTCAATTTTTGTTTAATTAATTACACATCTTAAAAATTCTTGTTTAAGTTTAAATCGTTTCTCAAAGTTTTGAAAACTTGAAATCGTTTTGTGGAATGGAAAAAATGTATATATTTTGTATTGCTGTATGTTTTTCTCCAGACTTCACCTATATTAAATCACCCATATTCTATGTTATACAATGAAGTTGATATATAGTGTTAATGAAATTATCATTCTGAGAAAGCATTTTATTACAAGTTCATTTGTAATTTTTTTTCAAATTGTTAAATATTATTACCAGCATGTTTTGACATGTTTACAATATTTAAAGCAGTTTCTAAAAATGTCAAGGCACAAATAGAAATTAATTTTTGACATTATCAAATAAAAATTAATTTTTAAGACATTATTCATTGCTTTAATACTTTCTTCATTAAATAGTTTTGCAATTAATGGGTAAAAGATTAAATTTTGAATATTATGTATAAAACATTATTTAAATAAATAATATGAAGGAAAGGGAAGAGATAAATTAAAATGCTTCAATTCAAAAGTTATTTATAAATATATTTTTAATGGTGGGAAATATAATTTTTAAAATTACTTTCTGTTTTTGTATATTATTAAATTCAAAATTTATCCTGATATTTTAATCTTGAAACAAAGTCTTGAGTGGATAATATTGTAATAAATTTTGTTTAAAATTTTATTTTAAATGTTCCTTTTTTGTTATTTTGTCAGATTTCAAGATTCAGATTCTAATAGTCTCTCAGCAGAATCTGTTGCATTATCCCTTTTAAGAAAATTTTCTGAAAAGCATATACCAAAGGCTTCTAGATTACGTATTAAATGCGGCAGGTACTTTCAGGGGCCTGTGTACTTTTGTACATCTTTATATACACACACACTCTCTTTTGGGAGAAAAAGAAGCCTACCTAAAAAATGGGATTATTTCAAAATTTTGCATTAAATTCCTTTATGTCTAGAATGCAAATGATTACATTTTCATAATGATGAATGTTAACTCGGTCTGATGCTGTTTTATTTTACAGCTATCACAAAAGTGGTAAAAGAGCCAGTTAGTTATTGGCGCTATAAATACTAACAGCAGCTGGTTTTCTTAAAAATACCTTCAATAACTACTGCGCTAACGTATTTGGAAGCACTATATGTTGCCATTGGATGTTTTGGAACTTGGGCTGGAATTTGGGTTGATTTAACTGGTTTTACTGAACAATGAGCCTCTGTCTTCACTTCATGGATATGGACATGCAGTGGCTGTTATAAAGGATTCATTGATGAACTTAGGTCTAGATCAGGGGTCAGCAACCTTTTAGATGTGCCGTGGTAAACCAATCTGTCAGTATGATTCAGCATGCCACACAGGAATTGGATTTTTAATGAATTAGATTCACTTGTGATATTAATACACACAGAGTTTGAAGGCCAGAGGTCAATAATATAGATTTATAGTTTTATTATATTAATTTTGCATCATTTTAAAATATTTTTTACATAAATATAAACAACATGAAGCCCAGTGGTTGATTGGCAGTGCATCGCGCTTCCACACCACAGGTTTGAGCGGCAAACCCCAGGCACGGGAGGTAAAGGGCCGCAAATCTTTCATCCCTCCAGTATTAGGTTGATGAGTACCAAGCCCTTGGGAAACTTAACGATGGGTGTTTCGCTTCAGACTGACACCGACCGGAACATCGCTGTACCTCAGGGCCCAAAAGTGCATGTACTGAGTTGGGCACTAAGGCCTTGGCCTCATAGGCGATTCGCGTCACTGCGGTGAAGTTATAAAATGAAAATTTAGTAGAATTGATATATTATAGTGAGCCAAAAAAGCCGTTGCTTGAAATTTCTGATTTATTCTAATGAAAAAAATTCTGGTTAGACTTTGTGTAAAAATTTTCTAATTTATTCTAAGCAAAGAAAATGTCCTAAATATCATTTAATGTGTACTTTTTTTCTGTTGCTAATATTTTTAATTTATTATAATGTTCTTTTAGAGAGAATCAAAAACTAATATAAGTTTAAATCCTCTTTCCCATAATAAAGGATCATCTTTAGTTTGTTTATGTGTATAAACAAATTTGTTTAGTATGGTATGTATTATAAAAGTATTTAAGGATTTTTTTTTACCAATTGATTTTTCTTATATAAGTAATACATAATTGTAAAGAGTGGTTTAGTTGCTTAAATCTTTAAAAGTTGCTATAATTTACATTTTGAAAATCAAGTTAACTGGATTAAAATAATACTTTTAAAAACTTTTTAAGCCAGTATGTAGATGCTTACGTACAACTGAATCAAACTGCATTATTTTTAACATAGTTTATTTTACATCTGTAGCTATTGATTTAAAAAAAAAATATATAATCTTTATAATTTGTTTATTTACTGGGGAGTAAATTGGATTTTTTTCAATATTTTATAAACAAATTGAGATAAGTTTAATATTTTTTTTTGCATATAATTTTTTTTTCTTTTAATGTGGAAATTTGCCATATTTTCAGTTTTTATGCTCTTTTAAAATTAAGTTTAACATATTTAATCTGCCCGTTTATTATGCATTATTCAAGTTTTGAAAGTGGGGTACTGGCCCAGAGGTGTCATCCTGTCGCTGGGTGTAGTTCATTACAGGTCAATTGTCCGTGATGTACGCACTTTTGGGTGATTTTAATAATCAACTGGGTATTTTATGATGTACTCATGAATATATAAATAGTCTTTTTTTATCCGCAGCTTTTGCCTTTACCAGATTCATATCCAGTTTCTCCTGATGTTATTGAAGAAGAAAGTAAAGTAAGTCTTTAAATATTTAATACATTTTTTTATATATTTATTTCTGTGGCATTTTATGTAGCTATCAGTTTAAGCTTTTGTTTTTTTCTGATGAAGATTTCTTTCTTTCTTTTTATTAGTGTTATAAAAATCAAAAATTATTTGTTCATTGTTTTCTGCTGTAACAGCAGGAGTAAGTTGAGGAAATTTTGAGATAAAGACCTCCCAGACCACAAATTATATTTAGTATTCTGCCTAGTTTGAGGTAAGTGATCTTTAAATAAATATAACTGTTAATTTTTTGTGTGTAATCTTCCAATTTTTTTTCACCTCCAAAACTTAATACGCTTTTGATGTTTCATACAGCAAGAAAGATATAATGGAGAAGCAGAAATATAGATGTGCTGGATGTGGGATGAAGATAGAAAAAAGTAAATAAAATTTATTTTCTTCTTATTAATACTAAAAAGCATTGAGTGGTCGGCAAAATATTACGGGCTGGTATTTATAAAAATCATGAGATTTGTTTTGCTTAACCCTTTAACTCAACAAGTATTTTGTAAAAGATTGTTCAAAATTTCCAGATTTTTTATTACTGCATTTTAAATTTTATTAGGAATATAGAATATTGCAAGCAACAATTTGACAATTTATTTGCTTAATGGGGAGGTTACAAAGAAATTAAGGTTTATAAGCTGAAATTACGAAGCATTGCTTTTAAGTAATAATGATTGTCTTAGAAGCAAATATTTTGTATGTATGTCTTTTGAAACTATAGTGTTTCTGCTAAATAGTAACAATACATTTACTGGCATAATTTCATCATATGTTTTTGTTCTGTAAAGGATTTTGAAGCATGGGATGACAAATACAGTTACTTCACATATATATCACAATTTCTTTCCATTTTCCTTCTCCTTCGCTTCGTGAGTTTCGCTGCACATTCTATGTATTCTGGATTTTACTTCTTAACAGTTGTAGGAATAAATGCTGGGAAATTTTGGTCAAATAGATGACTAGGAGTGCTGATCATTAGTGATCTGGTATTTTTGAAGAGAATTGCTGCTGGTGATTTAACACTTTCTCTTCCTAAAATGTACAAAAATAAAGATTATTTGTAGAACCTTCTTGAGGGCCTTGTACAAGGTGATGATGCATTTAGAAGGCAACTTTCAAGTAGAGATTGGCTCAAATTTAGCATCCCCCTTTTTTTTCCGTGTTACCTAATTGCTTTCTGTTTGGTCAAATTTATTCACTTCTCCCATTGTGTCACTGTATAATATGACTTCTTCAAGTTCTATTATGTGTTTACCTCTTTTACATTTATACATTGTAAATTGCGTTCACATCATGTCTGTCTTTCCATCTAATTCTTATAGTATATGCTTAAAAACACTCTCAATTTTTTTTTACTATGATCTTGATGGCATATAGAAGGTGACACTGTTTACATAGTCAGTTTCTTTTTTTTTTTTTTTTAATAAGGATATCTGCTGGTTGTGGAGAGGTGTAAAAATTATCATCTAGAAGGCAGTAATCATTGTTCAAAAGATGTTTCATTAGGGTCATTACTTTTTGAGAAGAATGGTGCAGATTATTATATTACAATCAAATTTTATGCCTTTACCTTATATAATCATAGACAATATTTCATCAGACTTGCTCAGTTATCTTGTCAGTATTATACTCTCTTTAGCAGTAGATATTGAGCCCAATCTTCTGCTGAACTTACACTTATCAAAAGGCTGTATCTTCTATGGTGTGGAGACTCGATACCTCACTGTATGGTAATGTGATGCTCCTGCATGAGAACCATTAGGCTGTTGCATATTGAGATGTTCTAAAATGGGCCAGATTTTTTGTTTAGCTGTAGATGGTTATATTTGAATCATATCTCACCTGAATAATAAAATACTATAATATAAAAACAATCAGTTGTATCTAAGTAAATTGAGAAATATTAGTGATGTTCAGACCAATACATCTGGTAACTTGGTTTCTTTGTTATACTTATGCAGTATTGCACTGAAGAAAATTTTTGTTTCATTGCTGTTTGTGTCAGGTCAACCAATGATGTTTAGGATATCTATTTGTCTCAATGATTACCATATTTACTATATAATCATCAGTTATTTTATTTATGTTCCATCATATCTGAAGAGTCATTTTGAGGGAAGTCTGAAGGCATTTTAGTATAGGGAAATCTGAGAAAATTAGTATTCCTGTGGAATCACTGTGTGTGTCTTGATTTATTATTTTACTTATATTGTCAGTTTTAGAAGTGTTGTTTTCTGACTTACTAAATTCAATATCAAACTCATCTATTTTTGTTATGAAAAAAGAAACAGAAAAGCTAGAATATAATACAACAGTGTGAGATGTAGCTATTAGAAACAACTAACCTTGATATCTTTAGAATATTTCAAGTAGCTGTAAAACTGATCAAAGAAGGTTTCTTGTGCAATCTTTTGACTGCATTTTTAAGTAACAATGCAACAAACTTATTTTTTGCTTAAACTGTTAAATAGAATATTGTCAAGATACCACACAAAGTATTCTTGGGCTTTTAAATTTATGAAATAATTGAAATCCTAAGTGTCCTCAGATTTTTAAGTTAAAGGGATAATGTCAAAGAAAAAAAATCATTACTAGTTTTTTCCCTGCTTGTAAAATGCTCTGCCTCTAATATTAAAATTTGATCTCGTCATTTTATAGTGAGCAGCATGTTTTAAATTGAATGATATTTCTCCTGTATGAAATTTCTGTACTTTGTTTACTAGAAGGAAATGTGAAATTAACTTTTAACTTTCCTGTTAAGGTTTAAATATTTTATTGCAGGAAGGAAGTGATAAATTTCAAAACTTTAAGATCAAATGTATTCACAAATGACTTCTTTTTAATACTTATTAACATTGTGCGAATTATTTTTTAAAATTAAATTTTATTATTTTTTTTACTCCATTGTTGTACCATGCTATGTTCTTTAATGTAGTCACATCTAAAAATTTTCATTTTGCAGGTTACATTAATAGATTTCGTTATTGCAATTATTTTGGAAAGTACTTTTGTCAGTGTTGTCATAGCAATGGTACAGCTTATATTCCTGGCCGCATAATTTGGAAATGGGATTTTACTAAGTATTATGTCTCAAAATTTGCATGGGGTCTTCTTGATCAAATGCATTTAGAACCACTTTTCAATGTAGAAGATGTTAACAGTAATTTGTATCGTAAAGTACGACTGCTGGAACAAAGTCGAATGCTCAGGACACAATTATTTTATTTGAAGAACTTCATGAATGCATGTCGAAAAGCAGAAAAGTAAGTTTTTTGAAAATTTCAATATAAGCAATATAAAGACTATAATGTTATGTTTAGTTTCAAATTATAAAATTAAATATCTTTTTATAAGTCTTGTGATTTGAATATATTTATAGTATAATTATTAATTAATAAATGTGTAATTATTTTTATAACTTAAATTAAAATATAATTAATTTATTTTTAACATATAGTTATTTTATTTCTGTTTGATTAAAAGTTAATTTTGATAATTTTTAAAAGTTTTCCATTGTTTTATTTTTGCTTAGTATTCAAGATATTTTGAAGAAAGAGAATCAGTATATTTCACATGAGCCTCATTTGTATTCTCTGAATGACTTTGTTCAGGTAATAAATATTTTTATGTTAATATACATAAAATAAACTTTAACTTTCAAAATAGTACACAAAAATCTTCATTCATCAGGATGTTATAGTTTTAAAATATTTAGATTTTCTTCTGCAATATCTTTAAATAAATTTATACATATTCTTTTTATAGTTCCATAAAGACAAAAAAATGATCTGTTATGTATCGACAGGGAAAATTTTTTAGTGTTTTTTAGCAATTTATTTCTTTTGACCTTAACTGAATTTTGTTTTGGATGTATCTGGTTTTAAAACGAGGTTAAATATTATTTAAAAATCATGTCTTCCTGCTATATTATTGATAATATGATAAATATTATAAAATTGTTTTAAAAAAGATTAATAAAACATTATATAGAAGTATCCCCTGAATGGTTTTGTAAAAGTATTAGTTACAATTTTCTTTTACTAGCACTTTAGTAATTGTAGATTGTGTTTGTAGATTTTTCCCAATATGAATAAAATGATTAATTACCTAACAAATGCAGATTGTTTAATATAAAATGCTTGAAATTTGCTTAGAATTATTTTCAACCCTTTTCCCCCATATTTCACCTTTTGAAATAATTTTTTTTTAAAAAAAATTTCATCTAATGTGTTATGAATTAAATTTCTAATTAAGTCTACTAGCTATTTTAAAGGATTAGCTTGTAAAGATTTTATTAAGTAAGAGATGACACTGCTTTATGAAAGGAACTTGGATTAATTGAGGCAGAAGGATGTAGGTGAAAGGATTGCATAGTATTTTTATATGATTTATATTGTAGTGTGTATTTATAAATGTAATGTGCAAGTGCATTTATGAAATTTTATTGTATGTCAGAGTAAGAAAGAAAAATTAGTTGTATCAGTAAAAACTCTAAGCAAAACCAAAGCAGGGCCATATCATGATATAGACTTAAAAAATCATGAGTTCTTTTATTATATTAAAAAAATGTTTAAATCCCCCCCTTGTTTAAATGCATTTGACAATAAAAGGTTTGATTCATAGTCATGAGGCTTCTGCTGAGCATCTTTTAGATTGCATGAGCCTTGCCAGAGAGGAAATATATTGCAATCCACTTATAATAATTGATTTCTGGAAAGTCAACGGATTCATTGATCTTGTCTGACCGCGTCAGACACTAGGGTATAAGATAGAAGAAGGCTTGTGATCTTGTGAAACCTATAATTCTTTCTTGTGTGACTAAGCTGAAGTTGAAATAATGATTAAAATAGTATTCATAGATTTAAAAGTAGTATCCATAGATTTTTTTTTTTAAACCCAACTTTATCTTTAAGTTGTAAAAGATTTGAAGACATTTGGGAAAGTCTTGGAGACTAATATTTCATATGCATGATTTGGTAACATAAATTATTTCTGATTATAAATTACTATTCATGAACATGGTAAAAAAAAAAACTGTAACTTTTTACTCTATGCATTATATTTAATACAATTTTTTATTTATTTGAAAATAGGTTAAAAGCGGTGATTTTGTGAAATATCTTCGTCAGTTAGTGAATCCTTGCATTGAGCATGTGAAACAGTGCATTCTTTGTCAAGCAAAAGGTTTTATTTGTGAGATATGTAGAAAAGATAAAGATATCATATTTCCCTTTCAGCTAGAAAAAGTTGTTTTATGTCAAGGTGAGATATATCATAATATTCTCAATATTGTGATTTACATTATCTATTGCATCATGGTATTTATAGTGTTTTATTTTTCTGTAGTTTGTGGTTGCTGCTTTCATAAAAAATGTTACAAGAATGTCAAGTGTCCTAAATGTGAACGGATTGCAAAAAGGTATATTTTTGATTCTAAAAAAACAATTATATGCATTTTTATTTTATTTAATAATGTCCATTACACAATTTCCTTCATTGGTTTTTTAGTTGCATTCTTTTTAAGTAGTGAACATGTCTTATCCTTTTGAGTGTTTTAAATATTTTACTCATTCAAATTATGCTAATAAAAATATTTATGTCTTTTTTTTTAATCCATAATTTTTGTTTTATTTGTGTGGAGGTAATTTTAATTGCAATTTAATATTTGAACAAGAATATGGAGTGAAGAAATGTATGTGTATAGACATGACTGAAATGATGCTTATGCTTTTTGAATTTATTTTATGGTTTCCCCTTTGAGTACTTGTTTTTTTTTGAAAGTTTTGGAATTATTTTAAAATTTGATTTAATTTTTTTTATTTCTATTTATCTCTGTTAATAATCTGGGCTTAATGTATCATTGTCATTAAGTCTGCAATGTTGACTCACTTATCACTCTTGTAAATGTTATGGGATTTTTTACTTAACATAAGAGTTTTGTATAACATCTCCTTTTTTTAGAATAAGTCTTGATTTGTTACACGGACAAACTCAGCAAGGTTCTGCTAATGTTTTTGTATTTGGTATTAAGCTTTTGTGTATTATTGTTAACATCCTGATATGTAGCATTCTAGATATGCTCATATTCTGATTTTCAGACATTTTTGATAAATAACTCAATTTATTTACTTAAGTCTTATACATTATACTATGAATTGACTTTGTTATAGTAAATTATCAATATTATATATTTTATATTATATATTACCATACTATGCATCATTATACTATATATTAGATATTTTAAGTATTTTCAAGTATTATTTCAACTTTCATTGTTTTAGAAATGCTGTTTATAAATTATCAATTTATGAAATGTGTAAAATTATGTTTATCATTATGTAATTTTCTTTATATCTTTTTACCAGAAAAATCCTTTTGAGGCATGAAGATGAAGAAGAGTTCTTTGCATAAAATGATTTTGATGACTTAATTGAAAATAAGTATTTGTAAGGAATGCATTTTAAAGAGTGGTAGTTTTTATCTTTTTCCAACAATGTGTGCTTTTGGCATTATTTAATTTGTCCTTATGTTTTAGTACAGAGGAGTGGCAAATATTATATAAAATTATGAGTATGTGATTACGGGCCATATCTGCTTTTTTTGTTGTTGTAAAAAATGGATTAGATTCCTATTATACTTGTAAAATGAATGTCCATTGACAAAATAAACTGTATTTACTAATATTAGTATATAATTTAAATTATATGTTTAAGAAATTTGGTCTTTGTTTTGTATTATACTAAGTGAGCTTTTATGTCCAAAATTATTACAGTTTTTGTTTTATATACCCATTTGCTTGTTGAAAGTGAGAATTTTTCCTAATGAATCTTAAATTTTTTGTGCATATGTAAATATTAGTTTAGTTATCTATGTGTATGTGTTTGAGTTTTATGAAATGTACATTCGATTACCTTAGTTTTAGTTATTGAACATTGCATATATTTCCGTTTTAGTTTTCATAAAGCTTAACTAAACCTGTATTTTTCAAGAAATTGAATGCATTTTAATTAAAGAAGTATTAGGGTCTCTAATAAAAAGTTTAGAACAAAGAAAAAGGTAAAGAAAGCAGATAGTTTAAGTTAAAAACATATTTTTTGAAATGACACAGAAATTAATGTTTTTATTGGCTATATTTCTTAGACTTGTTCTGTAATTATGGCAAGTAAAACATCTGTTATATTTATCTTGCATTCAAATTGGTGAGATTTTTGGTTAGAATTCTAAAATTTTATTTTAAGATGTTATTTGAAAAGTATTTAAGTTGTATGAAGGTAATTAGAGATCTGTGTGAAATGTGTAATTAGTTTATGGAAGTCTAAGTGATACCACAAACATTAGTTTTGTTTAAAGAAAATCACTAACTCTATAAAACATATTTAAGTTTACCATAATAATACTATAGCATGTTTCATAAGTTGGTGATAATTTTTTCAGTTATCTTTTTTTATCAGATGACTCTTTCACATCAATACTAAAAAAATTAATCCGATGAGCTGAGACTTTTATAGTTATAAATATTTAATTAATCTGTAAATAATATTTTCAAATGTTATAAAGTATGAGACAAATGTTAAAACACAAGTGTGAAACGACTATGAGCTTTCCCAGTAGTTTTTGTTTAAACTATTTATTAAATTTCTTTTTAAATCATATATGAATAATTAAAGTTCCTATATTGTGTTGAAGATTGTCCTTATTTATTCTTGTTCATCTTATTTGCAAATGTTACCTGTTTTTCTGGTTGAATGCTTTTTCCCCCTCTTTTTCCCTTTAGGCAACATGCTGTATTTGTTGATGTATTCTTTTAGGTTAGAACTTGGTGTTTTATAATTTAAGACATATTTATTTTTATAACATATTTTATTCAGACAAAATGGAATTTTGTGATGCAATTCCAAATACTAATATATAACAAATGATATAAATGATTTTAGCTTTTTATTCCCACAAATTATTCTTACTTGTTAGTTTGTATTCTTTATCATTTAAAACTGGTTTTTAGTAATGAATGCATTATTTATTATATTAAACAGTTCACTAGAGAATTTATCTCAGAAAAGTCTTTATTTAACTAATTTTGTAAGGTTGATATCTTAAGTATTTCTGATTTATCAATTTCTTTATTTCCCATGTATTTTGAAATGCATATATTTATGTATGGAATTCAATTGTATGATTGAAGTTTTAATGCCATGGTAATCGAGCTTATGAAGACGTGTGATTCTTTTTTAAATTAAGCATTTGTATATTTAAGGAGAAATAAAGTATTTTATACTTGTTGTGTTTTGTAAACGAAATCCTTTTGTCATTTTTATTCTGTTGAAATAGTATTGAATATACATTTCTATTGTTTTAATGTAATGTTAAAGTTGCTTCATTTAATTTAAAGTGATATAATAGTTTCACTTATTTTAAAATGAAATAGTTATATTTTAATGAATAAAAAATAT
Organism: Trichonephila inaurata madagascariensis; assembly: GCA_019973955.1. NCBI lineage: Eukaryota > Metazoa > Arthropoda > Arachnida > Araneae > Nephilidae > Trichonephila > Trichonephila inaurata. Next base: position 223,955 of record BMAV01010869.1, on the reverse strand, counting down.
TACTGTATTTCACAATTTCAAAGCTTTTGTAAATATTTGTAATATTTATTTAAATTTATCAAGAATACATTAAGATTCCTTGTATTATTTTAAGCAAAGTTTTTAAAAATAGTTGAATATTACATCAATAAGTTGTCCTTTCTAAGAGAAGATTTTCAAACGGAATAAATGAAAATTGATATTCTTGTTAGTAATAGAATGGTTAAGATTATGTGCTTCTTGACGGAAATTTTTAAATCGAGACAAATTTGAGTCCACCTTAAGTGCATTTGAAAAATAAAAAGCTGCAAACTTTGTAAAATCACTCAGTTCCTTCATGATTATGTGTGGAAATTAGAAATAACAGGCCAGGTGTCACATTGTTACTTGATTCATAATTTTGAAGTTTATTGCCAAAGTCTTTGTATAGCTTCTAGAGTAATATTATTCAAAACTATCGATACTCCATCGAACTGGGTTGTGAAGACTGAATTTGGCTCTCTGCTGATGTTAGCATTTTTTAAATTTGTGTTTTGAGCGTGAACAACTTTTTGCTATAATCAGTGTACCTATAATATTTTTTAATCCCCAATTTTATTTAGTATTTATTTCATTTTTTTCTTTTAATAAAGCAATCTTAATAAATTGAAATTTTTAGATTATTTTTACAGTAAATGTTGAATCTTTAATACAGCTTTAAATTATTAAAAAACTCTTTTTTTTATTTCTTAAATTTTTTTCTCTTCTAAAGTTTTTATGTTATGAATAGCAATATTTTCTCCATTCTATTTATTCTAATTATTTATTATTATCAATGTTGTGTTTGATTTTTTTTTTGTTTTGTTAAGCATTCTTGTATGTTTAAGCAAAGTTTTTAGGATTATGTACAGTTTCTGGCACCTGAGGATATGAAATTATACTAACAATTTTTTTTAATGTGACAAGAAATCTTCCTCTGTGTAAAACATTACTTTTGTCAATTATATTTAGGAGTTATAAAAATATGAGGGTTAATTTGGCTGTTTTAATTGCAAAGAAGTCACACTTGTTATGTATAGTGTAAAATCTGTGAAATAAGGAAGTTCTGCTAATTGTTACTCCATTACAGAATTACAACACAAAAGTATCAAAATTTGTTTCTTCTATTGTAAAGGAATGACTTTCTTCTTAGAAAGAACAATTTTAAAAAGTGAGATGTGACTAAATTTTTTAAAAATATTTACACAATACTGGCTCATATATAAAGGACTTGGTGCAAATATAAATTTAGTGTTCCAACAAAGAACTATGCATATTTTACTAATTTATAATAAAATGATACATAAATACTGTGTGAAGTTTAAGAAAGCCATTTCATATGAATTTAAAACTATAGTTTCTTAAGTGATGTTTAGTTTTTATGAAGTTATGATTGCAAAAGCTATATTAAACTTTTTAATTCGTATGTTTGTTATTTACTATCTATTATATTACTATACTATGTTATTTGTTCAGATACATACATTGTAAAATAAGAATTTTATATTTGATACTAAACATTAGTAAATGAATAAAAAGCATTAATTAAACCTAAATATTATCAACTTAGTTGTAATGATTTTTGTTGTTGTCATTTTGATCATCATTGAGAAATATATTGAAAATTTATTTCAAGTTTCAATTTAAATTGTGTTTTTATTTGTTTTTTGGTTTGCTGTTCAAATTTCCGAAGAAAGCATCTTAAAATATCCATAATTAAAGTTTTTTTTCTATATATTTCTTGAAATAAGTACTGTAAATGTTCTTTGGATCAGATAAACCTGGATAATTTATGAATTTTTGTTTTGAAAAAACTTATCTGAAATTATGGATATTGATAATAGTTTACAAACAAGTAGATGCTATTGAACTACATATATTTGAATATTTTAAACAAATTTCATTTAAGGTAGGGGTTTTTAAAAAGGGTTTTTAAAGTTTTTTATTCTTTTTTGATTTTTGAAAATATAAATTTTTTGGTGAGAACTTTGATGAAATAATACATAAAAAAAGAGAGTTAAGATATCTAATATAAAATTATATATATATAAGCTTTAACATTTGAGATAAATCATTTGACATTATGGTATTAAAAAAGATTTGAGAAAAATCTTGAAAGAATTTGAAACCAAGTATTCATTACACTCATGGAAAAAAAAATTAGCGCAAAAGAAGGAATTTCCAAATGAAACGAAATTTTTAATAAAAATTATTTGATGGTAAATGATTAGAAAATCAAAGAAAAAAGGACTTTTTTCGGGGGAAAAAGAAGGAAGATTTAATATTTTTAAACCCCCTTTTATAAGCGCGAATGAGATGTGATACGATCGGGCATTGAGGCTCGTTCTGTTTGATGTCGGGGGAATTTCTTTTTGCTGAAGCTTCCTCTATTTCCCTTCAAACCGTGGGATGCCCAACTCGCCGCCCCAAATGACCCCAGATATGCTCGTTTGGGAGAAAATTTTTTGGGGCGGGCCCCAAGGAAGGGTAGAAACATGCAGAGACAGTTTTTGGACCCCCTTGCCGTGTGAGGCCGAGCTTTGTCCTTGTTGAGAAATAGCCCCCGACGTTGATGAGTGGAAACACATGTGGTTGCAGGATGTCAGGGATACCGTTGCCCCCCAAACGGATCAATACTGGGGTGCCCGTGCATTGTAGGCAATGACACCCCATACCACCACCAGCTGTGGGGGGTGTTCGCGTAAAGCAAAGGCAGGATTGAGGCGTTCATCACGGGTCCCACACACGAACACGATTGTCACATCAGATTTAATCGGGGTGCTAAAGACGACCGGTTCCATTCCGCTGCAACCAGTTTTTCGGCACTGCGCCACTCCAAACAGGCGCGGGCAGCTCACGAAGGGCGCGCGATCCCAAATGTCCTTCAGCCAGGCGCCTTGTATGGCTCGAGAAAACATAGGGGCCCCCAGTGAAGGTGCTACCCGTGCCTGGGTGAGGGCCCATGAAGCAGTTGGCTGACGCGTATTTCTTCAATGTGGCAGTCTTCTCGATGACTGGTCTATCGAGAGCGTCCTGAGCCTGGTCTTCGCGTAAATGACATCTCCCGGATCTACTGGTCCCAACACCTCCACACAGCACAATCAGAGCCGTCTAATTGACGAGCTACTCGCCTAACTGACCACCCGGCTTCCCCTCTCACACTGCGACAGCTGCTCATATTGTCTTCGAAAACGGCGTAATGGCATGCCTACCTTAGGTTTTAATTTGCAAACGATTCAGCACACTCAAACAAGCTTTGGTTACCTGCTTTATACTCCACGGAGAACTACGTTAAACGCCCTCTACCGGCTATACGTAATGCGCAATCACGCTGCATTTCAAATCATTTTATCTCCCCGGACATGTACCCATGCTAAGTTTTGTTACGATCCGCAATTATTTCTTGGTGCCCTAATTTTTTTGTCATGAGTGTATTTTAAGTTGATTTTTTTTGGGGGGGTTATGCTTTGAGAAAAAACAATATTCATAATTATTTTAACTGCAATTCTTGTTTTTTTTTCCTTTCCAAATGTGTAGGAATTATTTTTTTTCTTCTGTTCAGGTAAAAGAAATGAATTTAAGAATATTTATTAAATTTGCCAGCAAAATATAACCTTAAAAAAATTTTCTTACAACTTTTAGTATGGGGAAACAAATAATTTCTTTTTTAGAAGTTTTATTAAAATATTTCATTAAGTTTACAAATTTCACACAATACAATTTCCTTTCATTTTAAACTTTTATACAATATTAGTGAGAATATTCACACGATTGGAAACTGGAAATTTAAAAAGCTGTAAATTAGTTAAGAACAATTACCGATTCAATTAGACCATGAGATGTTTAAAAAATCAAGAAAAGTATTTTGAATTGTTGCTAACATTTGTGTGTCCCCCCCCCCGCCTTGAATGATTTATTTTCGAACAAATAAAAGAGTAAACTGAAATTCGGAATAGAAGCTACTCAAAGCATTTAAATACAAAAAAAAAAGTTTTTTCATAAGGAGAATATTCTGTTTTAGTGGTTGATAAACTGCTAATTGGGTTAATTTAATAAATATAGTAATTTAATTTTTTTGAACCCATTAATATCAACATCAACTTTAAACACTTTTATAAGTTTCATTACAGTTAGATGAAGATGTTTTTTTTTTATTGAATATAGCATAAATTAAAATGCGCTTACTAATATAAATATGAATCTAATTTATCTTTATATAAAAGCATAGTTTATTTTTAAAAAAATTAGATTTTATAATAGTCACATTTGTAATTTTAGAATAATGTATGATTTTCTCAAAATAGGCTACTCTAATCAAACTAAAATATAATTTGTGTTACTGTTTATTCATAAAAAATTGATTTAATTGTTTTATAAATGAATGATAGGGATAATAGGGATCACACACACACACACATATTGTCTTGGGAAAAAGGTCACTGCTTTCAGAAAACAAGTAATCAGTCATAGGAATAAGATGTTGCTCAATAAGAAAAGCTTTCTAAAAGACAGTAGGGAGTGGGGAACCACATAACTGAACTGGGCCACTGAGAGTTAATGCACCAATCTTAGTTTTTTCACTTAAAAAACAAGGTTCATTAAGAATAACAGTTTAATTTGTGCAGTTTAGAAATTAGGAGAGAAGAATGACTTAGAAATTAATTTCATCATTAGTACATGGCTACAGCCGCTACAACAGGCGTACAGCAAGCAATCCAGGATAGTTATGAATATGCGACCTAACAGGTTTTGGCAAAGATTACACCAAGTTGTGCAATGTTCTGAACACATACTTTTAACCACAATATCATAATTTTTTCATCGAGATCATCACAATCGAGCCAAGTCAGATGACATTCTCTAACGTTCTCTAGTACAGCTCATAGATTTTTTACAAAATCAGGACTTAGCAGAGGCCAAAGTGTATGAATGAACCCTCATGTTTTTATAGCCAATTTTTGCACAATAGAAGCTTGATGAACATCTGCATTAATGTCTTGGAAAAATGCCATTTCCTTCATGAAATAAGTTACTTATTGAAGGAATAAGATCACTCTGAGGGGGCCCCGTATAAAAATTCCTTCGGGACCCTTTTTTAGATATGGGAGCCCTGTTAGCGGGACTGTAGTTACAGATGTCGGGGCCCCGTGTCATTGATACTGCTGTAGCTACACCCCTGAATAAAATGGTCGTTCAGTTTGCTTACGAAGAAAACTTCATTTTATTGCTGCCGAATCAAATCCATGTCCAGTGACTTCCTAAGACTTTTTGAGGCCTTGAGCCTCCATGCAAAAACAGGCCCCACGGGTGACCTTTTAAGTAAAAACAGACTATATATAGTTACATACTATATATAGTTATCAAATACTCGGAACAAACGGTAACTCGTAACAAATATTCGTATGTGCGACTCATAATCTAAGCTCAAAACCGACTTCCTCTTTTCGACTAAATGAGTATTGATGGTGTATGGTGATAGGCCTGGACACGGTCGAGACGGACTGATATAATAATGCAGTCTTGCCATTGTTTCCTGTTGGTATATAGTTCGAATTTCCCAGTTTTTCGGGCATAACAGTTGACGATTAAAATTATTCGGATCATGATTTATTGAGGCCAAGTCGAGATCACAAAATTGAACTCTCGTCCCCGAGGTTGAGAACAGGACGCAGTCCATGCTAGAAACTAGAAATATCACCAGATCATTACACTATCTACAGAGGCTTGAGCAGTGACGACCATCAATCTATAAGAGTAAATTTGTATTTATCTGACAATAGAGTTTGTTGCCACTGCCAATCTCTATGTTCCTCGAAAATACAGCAGTATAGGAACTGTATGTCTTAGTATTTGACAACGCATACTTTGTACTATCTACATTTAAGGATCACAGGTGGGCCCTACTTTTGCACGGGGCTCAGGGCCTCAAGAAGTCTTAAGACGTTCCTGACCACTAGATGCAATACTGAATTGCTCGTTTTTTTTCGTGCGGCGCACAGCGGGCAGTTTTCCCAATCTGGCGCACGGAAATTATTTTATGGTTTTAAAGTCTTCATAATTATATGTAATGATCAAAAATCATAGTAATAATGTAAATGGGATTCTTTTCTGTTTTACAACAAATAAAGTTAATAGTGTTAACTAATTTATGTCCAGTTTATTTCAAGAATAAATGATTGCTGAGTGAACTAGTTTTGCAAGGTTCAAGAACACAAAGCGTAATTAACTTGGAGAATGTACAAGAAATACAGTTACAATACATGGCAAGCTAAAAAAAAATGAAATTTAATACTTGTTAAAGATTAAACAAATACAATCAAACATAACATTGTAGATATACAATAAAGGATAATAGATGGTGTTTAAAAGGACTTGGCACCCTTTGAGCATTTTTTTTTTTATTTATGTATTTAAAAATTACATTTTAGCATTTCATATAATGTTTATTTAAGAAAATGATACGAGATAAAATTATACGCATATTATATATATATATTCACACAATTTTACAAATTTAATTTCTTTTAAAAAATTTGGAAATTTTTAAAATTTTACTCTTTTTGTGTTAATTAATTTTTTGACATGAATTTTTTGTAATATTTCTGATGATGTTTTAAACACCTTTAGGGATCGATTTTACTATACCTTAATTAGTTTTGGAGGAAAAAAAAAATAAAATTTTGAGATATATATACAGTCGAACCTCTATATAACGAACTTCTATATTCTCTTCTATGAAAAGAAGAGGAATCATTATCCAACTCTTTGCACTCCGAAGGAGAGAGCATGGAGATTTTGAAAGGAAAATCTCTGACGTTGGACGAAAAATTTGAGAAAGCAATTTACACTAAAATAAAAGTTTTATATTGTTCAACCAAAAAAAGTATCAGTTTCAACGAAATCATGAAACAAGAGATGCAGTTCGACTCGACTAAAAATCCATCATCAAACATTATAAAGTTATGTGAGGCTTTAAAAACAATTCCTCCAACGTCAGTTGAAGACGAGAGAGCATTTTCTGCTGCCGGATTGTTCGTCACAAAGCTTAGAACTAAGCTGAGTGATAAAAGTATAAATTGGGTATGCTTTCTGAAATCATATTTTAAAATGAATAATCAATTAATTATATATTTTTTGTATTTTTTAGCTCATTATATAAATAATTTTGGAATTTATATGTATCCTTATTTTATATTAATTTTATTAAAAAGTAACTTGTTTTTAAATTTTTTAAAAATTTTGATGTATTCAAACCCCGGGGAAAGATAAATTTTTTTTTTGGGTAAAACCCAAAAACAGAAACCCAGTTACAACCCTTATGAAAAGGTTTTTTTTTACCAGTGTACGCAGACTTCTGACGCGCACGATTTGTGTCGTTCTCAAGTTATAAATACTTGTATTATTTTATGTAATAATCAGGTGTGTTTTTTGCTTATACTATTTGAATTTACGACATTAGAGGGATCAATAACAAATAATATTGATTCAGAAAGACTTCATTTAATTAGAGATATTTGCATGAATATGAAATATGATCGTCTGTACGCAGACTTTCGGCAAGTGTATTTGCTGTAACCGACAATATCAAGCTTAATTTCCCCCATCCAAAGAATTTTTCCGTCTTCGATTCAAAGCCGCACTCGATTTTCAGTACCAAAAACATTAGAAAAAAAGTGAGGCTTATACTTCAATAAATATGGTAGTTAGAATTAAGAAAACCTTTCTCTCAGCTATATTTTTCTACCATTTTGTTATAATGATAAAAACATGGAATTTGCCGAAAAAAAGCAATAAAACTTTTTTTTTTCTAAGGAAGGAAATATAGCAGCAGCTTTTTCGATCAAATGGTCATGCTATGCAGATGGAAGTAAACAAGAAATGCCTCTGAAATGTTCTGATATTCATGTGATGCTTTAGCTCTTAAGCTCATGACACCTAGGCCACTGGGTGGACCGCGACACTTTGAAAAAATAAGAAGTAAACCGTAGCCTGGGAAAGTCTGCCCACTCCTGGCTTACCACATGGCTAGGGAACTTAAGAGGACCACAAGTTGTGGGTTGTTTTATTTCGCGCAATTTCATTTTTGGACTTTCCGTGTGCCAGATTGGGAAAACTGTCCACTGTGCGGCGGCAGGCAGCTACTCTTTTATGTCTTCATTTCTGACAATATTATTTTCCTTACGTACATGAGATACACTTAAGCAAATACTCAAACTTAACAAAGGTGACAAGAAGCACATGAAATGGGAAAAGGGGTCCAATGATCACTTAAGGAAATAACACCTTTTTGAAAAAGGAAGTTGATAATTTATTATTTAAATTTATATCGGAGCAATTTATTTAGCATTTAAAATCTACTCTGATCCGAGCAAACCTCCATTTTATTGAACTAGTACAAGATGTATTTATATCTTCTTTTTTTCTCTTCCTTTGTGTAATTATTTATGGTTTAAGTACTTTTTTCATTTAAAAGCCATAGACAAAAATATCTTAATGCATTTATTTTTTATTCTAAGAAGGCTGATAAAAAATTATTTTGTCAGTTTAACAAGCTTTTTCAGGAGAAAAATTAACTTGCTTTTTTTTTTTTGCTGTATACTATATACACTGAAGAGCCAAAAAACTGGTACACCTGCCTAATATCGTGTAGGGTCCCCAAGAGATGTGACGCATCACTGTCGTCGTGTTGCAGATGTGCCACAACACGACGTGGCACGGATTCGATTAATGTCTGAAATAGTGCTGGAGGTAATTAACACTATGAATCCTGCAGGATTGTCCATAAATCAGTAGGATTAAGAGGGGTTGGAGATCTCTTCTGAACGGCACGTTGCAAGGCATCCGAGAAATGTTCAATAATGTCTAGGGATTTTGGTGGCCAGCGCAAGTGTCTAAATTCAGACAGTGTTCATTCAGTGCTCCTGGAGCCACTCTGTAGCAATTCTGGACGTGTGGGTTGTCGCATTGTCCTGCTGAGATTCCCCTTCGGAATGCACAATGGACATGAATGAGTGCAGTTGATCAGACAAGATGCTTACGTACCTGTCTCCTGCCACATATCTAAACGTATCAAGGGTCCCATATCACGCCAACTGCAAACGCCCCATGCCATCACAAAGCCTCCACCAGCTTGAACAGTCCTCTGTTGGTATGTAGGGTTCATAGATTCAAGAGGTGGTCTCCATACCCTCACACGTCCGTCAGCTCTATTCAATTGAAAACGAGACTCATCAGACCAGGCAAATGTGTTTCCAGTCATCAACAGTCCAATGTCGGTGTTGACGGGCCCTGGCAAGATGTAAAGTCTTGTGTCGTGCAGTCAACAAGGGTAACGAGTGGGATTTCGGCTCCGAATGCCCATATCGATGATGTTTCCTTGAACAGTTCGCACGATGACACTTGTTGATGACCCAGCATTAAAATCTGCAGCAATTTGCGGTAGGGTTGTACGTCTGTCAAGCTTAATGATCCTCATCAGTTGTCGTTGGTCCGTTCTTGCATGATCTTTTTCCGGCCGCAGCGATGTCGTAGATTTGATGTTTTACCGGATTCCCCGATAACCACGATACACTCATGAAATGGTCGTACGAGAAAATTCACATTCCATCGCTACCTCGAGAGATGCTATGTCCAATCTCTTGTGGGCCGACTATAACATCACGTTCAAACTCCCTTAAATTTTGATAACCTGCCATTGTAGCAGCAGTAATTTATCTAATAACTGTTCCAGACACTCGTTGTCTTATACAGGCTTTGCCGACAGTAGCGTCGTACTCTGATTGGTTACATATTTCTTTATTTGCATACGCATGCCTGTACCAGTTTTTTTTGGCTCTTCAGTGTATATATTATAAATTCAAATAGCAGTTCACAATTAACATTTTCAAATTTTAATTAATATTTTGCTTTCTTATAGATACGTTATAATAATAGGTTCATATTTATAATAATATTTGAAATTTTCATAAGGTGGTAATAAACTTTCTAAAATTATGATAGAGTTTTAATACTGAGAAAGTTTAAAGTATGCTATGAAAGTTTTATTTTTATACATCAAATATCCCAAAATTAAAATTGCTGTAATAAAAAAAAAAAAAAAAAAAAGCAAAATAAAAACAAAAATAAAATTATCATAGGAAACAATTTAATAAAGCGAGTAGAGATTTCAAAATTAACAGGGTCGTTAAATACACTCTATAACAAAACAAATAAACAAACAAACAAAAAAAAAACACGACGTACCAAGAAGGAGTGACCCGATTGTAATGAAATTTCGTATGCAATGACATTTGTACCAAACATGCAAATGATTAAAATTTGGTGTCCAATGAACGAATAATGGGGGTACTGCGCATCCAGCAGGTGTCTATAAGAAGCGATTCTCAATCTGATGATCAAAATTTCTGTTCCTCTGCGATTTAGGATACCTTTCAACGACAGAAAAAATGCCTCACCATAGGATTCGAGCTCATTGTTTCAAAGAAGTTTCTCAAAGTTTGAAAGAAGTCATATCATTGGATTGAAAGAGGCAGTTGGGAAAATTGGAGAATCACTCGTCATATGGGTCGAAGAGATGCAGACATTAGAAGATGCTGGCGAGAATGGATGAACAATGGCAGATTTCAGCGTCATGATGGTAGCGGTCGACCTAAAGCCACATCAGATCGGGAGGACAGATTGATTGACAGATATGCTGATTCATCATTATTAACCATCAGACGTGCAACTCGTACACGAGTATCCAACATGACCGTTCACAGACGGCTGATAGAGTGAAATTTACGCTCGTACTGACCGCTACGCCACCTGCCACTCACGCCTGCACACTGTCGAGACACATTACAGTGGTACTTGACTCAATCAGGTTGGAATCATGATGATTGGGGACGTATAGTGTTTAGGGACTATTCCGCTTCCAACTGTATTATAACGATCATCACGATCATCAAAGACGTGTCTGGAGACGCCCAGGGCAGCGTGCCGATCCTGCTTTCACTATTGCACGCCCCACAGGCCCTCAACCAGGAGTTATTTTCTGGGGTGCCATTTCTTTTAATATCCGGACCCCTTTGGTTGTCATTAGAGGCACACTTACAGCACAGCGGTACGTCTACCACATTCTGATAACTGTTTTGCTACCGTTCCTTCTGCAGCACCTTGGCCTTATTTTTCAGCAATACAATGCTAGACCACATACGGAACGTGTTATCAACTGTCTTACAGCTTGTCAAACACTTCCTTGGCCAGCCGGATCACCAGATTTCTCTCCAGTCATGCATGTTTGGGATATGATGGGAAGGCGATTGCATCTACCAGGGAATGTTGATGACCTGGTCTGACAATTGGAGCAAATTTGGCAAGAAATACGCAGGAGACCGTCAGGGGGCTTTATCACTCTGTGCCACGTCCTGTGGCAGCTTGTATCCAGGCTAGAGGTGGTCAACACCTTATTGAGCTCGTTACTTTGTAACTATGTATTTCTGAAATAATTCATTCATTCAATTTTTGTCAAATTTTAATCAATTTGTATCCTATACATAATTTTTCTACCCATCAATTTTTGTCTTTGTCGGACAACTCGTTCTTGGTGTGTCGTTTTTTTTTTTTTTTTTGTTTTTTTGTTTGTTTGTTATAGAGTGTATATTTCACAAATATAATTGTGGTATAAGATGTAAAAAAATATGTTGTTGTGTGATATTGAGAGAGAATTAAGTTCATCAATCTGTATATTTTTAAATGTGTAAGAGAACAGCACGACTCATTCATCACGAGATCCCTAGAATTAGACCTTCAGATTTTAAATTTGGCTGGCATGCTTCTTTTTTTTTTTTAGTACAGATCCGCTAAGATCGGGTTTTGAGAATATCGACTCACAAGGGAACATTACGGGAAGTGCAAAAGATAAATATATTTCAATTTTTGCAACTCAAGCCCTATTTTTAGATCAAGAGGCGTCCTATCAAATAGTGGTTCGAGCGAAAAGTTCTCCAGAAAGTATCACAGGCTAGTGTACTCTAAAGTAGACGACAGAGCAAGCGGCAAATATTGTGTATTTTTCGCTATATATAATATTGGACAAACATCTTCACAGCCTGCGAACTATTTGATACAAGATGGATTTAAGAACAAAAACTAATCTTAGAAAATTGAATTCCTAAAGTTTTGGAGTATCACAAAAATTCGTTCTGGAATTACACCAAGTTAGGCTAATATTAAACAACAAAGATCTATGGATGTTTTATTGGATCAAAATAAAGTCAAAGGAGAGTAAAGAGAATCAATAGAGACTGAAGTCCATAATGAGAACTATAATATTGTGGGTAAAACAATGTTTGGAATTACGCAGATAAAGGGATCATGAGCAAGTTAATTTATATACTTTCTAAAAATGAAGGAAATTTCACGCTATCTTATAATTTGTACTTCAATTTGGAGAAAAATCATGGAAGATCATCTACGAAATGCAAAAAGTAGTGCACTAAGTATCAGTTTCGTGTTATTCAAAGCGAAGATCATCTACGAAATGCAAAAAGTAGTGCACTAAGTATCAGTTTCGTGTTATTCAAAGCGAAGTTCTTGAAACCTGCCTAAAATAGTTATACAAGACTTCTCTCCAATACTGTATTTTAAAGAAAACCTCTCTCTAATTTAATAGAAATGCATTCAGAAGCCCTGACAGAAAATGAAATTTATTCAACGTAATTTGAATCGGGCGCGTACAGTGTAAAATAACTTAAATGTATTTTGCATTTCCCTTCCAGTCTTAAATTTTCACTTTTCTTGAGTTTGCTAGTACCGTTGTAACTTTATTTCGGATAGAACCTTCAAGGCAGGACCGGTTTATCCAATGGGCGCCCCGGCGTCAGGGCTCGGATAAGCGGGACTTACCAGATTTTCTGGTTATAAATTTCGATCCGCCAGTGACAAAGGGGCCCATATATCTTCAGCGCCCAGGGCCCAAATTGAGCTTAAATTGGTACTACTTAAAGGTAATGAGACTTGTGACTAATCGGGCTACATCGTTCGAAAAGTTTGTGAATTGCCTAAAAGAAACACACAGGCCTTGCTTTAAATAGAACAGCAAGGCGTGTAGCCCAACTATTTAAAGTAGATGATATTAACGAACTATATAATATAGAATGATTAACAAAATTAAGGTTTTTCATGGACACAACATTACATTTAAATGGTTTTATAGTAAAAAAAAAATAATAAATAAAATCTAAGTCTGTGTAAACATAATTAAGGTTGTGTTTGAACTGAAAAAGGGGTTTGAGTGCAAATTCGATCCTCCCCCCTTTACTGCTAAATATGGAAAACTTAGTAATTTTTAAAAACTTAAAACGTTTTTAGATGAATCAACATTTGAAAAAAGAAGACTAATTGAAACTTCCAACTGTAAATTTCCTAAATTCTTTATTCTATGAAAGAAAATTTTTCAAAGCGACTAAAAAAATATTTGAAAGAATTGAAAAACAATTGGAAATTGCATCTGCGGGAGCCGAGTGGTCATGATCACGAACTCGTGGTCCACGAGTCATGAGTTCTAGTCCTGATGCCACTGAAAACGCGCCGGGTAGGGGGGGCTGATAAATGTTAAATCTATCGTGCCTCAAAGTTCTCCCGTTGACATGGTAGGGAAGTTTGGAGAAAGGAGTATAAGCTCAAGTACCATTCTAATAACTTGACCGTGGCTCAAAATTATGAGGTCTGTCACCAATAGCCATTGCACTGCTAAACAATCAATGCAAGCTATTGAAAACTGTAGATTATACGGAATTATTCAACCGAAAGAATTTCGATAACAATGTCATTACTTCGAAGGGATTAGAAAATTTAGAAATGCAGACTATAAACTTACAGTGTAATCCTATTAAAACTGAAAAAATACATGCGAAAACATCGAAAAATTGGAATGCTATCGAATGTCAAAAGATGAGTCTGAATTCCGTATTGAAAAGTCAATGCTAGAAGTATGAAAAAGTATGACAAATGCCTTTCCTTGAGTTAAAAAACTAGCAATTGCGCTGTTAACCATTTTCGCATCCCCTTACTCCTGTAAAAGTCTTTCTTTCGGTACCAAATCGGGTACCGTTAATGGCTAGAAAGAGATAGACAGAAAAATACTTAGAGGAATGTATTATTTTGCAATCGATAACGTACCAGATTTTAAAAAAAATGTTGCTGGTAACACGAAGCAAAAAAAAAAAACTTCTGATAAATAATAATTATAGTTCCTTCATATATATAATTAAAAATAATTATTTTTGTAACATTTTTTATTTTATTAAATAATGCATTCTATTTCTTATGATTTGCTTGTTATCTATTTATATATATATAAATGGATGTTTGTATGTATGACCTCACTTCCCTCCAACACGTTCAACCGATCTCTATGAAAATTGGCATGTATATGTATTTTTTTGTGGAGAAGGTTTTTGGTGCTATCCTTTTTGTTGCAGCTCCCCACCAGGTGGTGCTACAGTACAATAAATTTTGCACCGTTCAATCAATCGCCAAGTTCCCAACAGGGTCACCAGAAATGATGCCAACTTGGCTCTATCGCTAACATTTTGCTATGTTTCCATAGAATTGCCTGTATAATGTAAGGAATGGCGTTGCTTGCGAATATTACAATTTTAACATACAATAAATACAACAGAAAGTAATATTAACGTACTACACATCCAGAAATAAATTATTTAAAACTATTTTAAGTATTCATTACACAAAATTTAAAACAATATGTTACTTTTGCTGAGCAGAGATCAGCTTAAGAAGGTGTTTTCAAAAATCAACCCACAAGGGAGTAACGGGAGTTATAAATAAAACAAAATCCTTTTTATCAGCTATTAGACCTAGAGACTTAAAATTTAACAAATATGATTTTTTGTTCGGTTGAGATATGCAAAAAGCTTTTTTGTTTGTTTGATATGCAATACACATATAATTCTAATTAAAAAAACTTATTTATCCTTCAATCTATATTGTTTAATTTTTCAATTCACCCATGTATTCCAGTATTACCCGTGCATACCAGCTAGTATATTATAAGCAAAAATTATATGGTTATTATGTATAAAAACAAACAGTACTGGCACTCGAAAAATTTGTATTCAAATTGTATTAGTTTTGGTACTTTATTAAAATCCTATTGTGCTATAGTGTTTTAATTGGATCAGGCGAATTTTGGAATGCAGTGCAATCCTCGCGGATCGAAAATCTGAGCCCCTTCTCTAAACGCTTTGAATGCTCTTAACGACTGGACCCTGTTTGTGTGCTAAGAGTTAAATTGTTTACTTTTAACGTGACATCAAGTAATGGGACGCCATACGAGGCCAAGGACGCACTTACGTAGTTTTGGTCGCTGGAAAGTATTAGAATAAATGTAGTTGAGAAGTGATTATTAAGGAAAACCCGACGGCTTATGTTTACTAATCTCTTTCCAAGGACAAAACATACGAAACAAATAGAATGTGGAGGAATGCAGATTTTAAATGTATAGGAAATAATTTTTTTTGTGATTTCTAAAACCAAGATTTTTTCAGTATGATCAGTAAATTATAATAAAAAAAAGGGAGATTAACTTACTCAGTAAATTGTAATAAAAAAAAGGGAGATTACTTAATAAAGATTGAGGATCGATAAAAGGGATAAAGATTGAGGAGAGATAATTGAGGATCGGTTAAAAGAAGGAATGCACCCGGTTATGAAATAAAGTTAAATAATACTATACATATAATTAAATGCCTTATCTATTGTTAGAGAAGATAAATTCAGTACAAAAGTAAGATACATTTTCGATGCAACATCAGAATGTTATCTATCTTTAAATGACTATCGTAAATGCGGTACAAAAACTGTCTAGATATCAAATCAAAATTTCGCGGCCGCAAAGCACACTGCTGACTATTAAAATTGCAACACCGGGAAGGAATGATTTGACGAACGTCAAAATCACATAATAGGAGGAAAAGGTTGGAATATACAAATGATAAGTATTTCAGCGCATTTAGACTACGCAGGAGGGAGAAACGACATCTAAAGTATTGCACAAAAGAAAAATTATGTAGTGGATTTCTCATTCGGAAAGCGGTTTGTAAGGTCAGAGTTTGCTCAGAATAACGTGTTATGCCTCGAATAATAAGAAGAAATACTTACCAGCAAGTGTAGAAATTCGATAGAGGCGGGATTGCTGCCTATCGGGAGGGAGGAATATCGTTCCGTGATATCGCCCACCGCACTGATTCGTAATCTAGCTCAGGGGTACTCAACCGTTTTTTCTGCTGGGCCGCATACTTATGTCAACCATTTCACGCGGGCCGCATATATTTATTATTCACGCGCGCAACATGAGGGATAAATGGGGGGGGGATGCTTTAAGATCAAGATAACATTGGGAATTTAAAATGTGGAAAATTGATCATAATATTATAACTCCTGTGTTTTGCATTTTTTGATTATTATTTTTTATTTTTGCTACTAACATTAAATTAGAAGCATTTAAGAAACACTCCTTCACAATTTAAGCATCAGTAAACGGTTTCATATGATTACCGATAATATAACAAACTTCATGGGATGCCTTTGTTACCACCGTGATACTACCACTGACAAAGCACTTTTTTTTTTCGCAAGGATTATTCAAGAAAAAGCCTATTTATCACCTCTTAAAAGAGATCTTCGAGGATAAGTGTTGTTGAATGATTCCAGTTTATTGGTATTTTTTGAATACAGCACTTTCGTGACAAATCAAACAATTACTGATCCCTGTTTGTTTTTCACTACAAAATAGTCAACTTCCCAATCGCCTTGAAACGATATATTTTCTTCGAATATTTTTCGCTTGTAAGATATGAAAGATAGTTAAAAACTAATTCCACCCTCTGTTCTTTTCACTGTTGTCTGTTATCACTAACCGTAACTATTCCAAATGGAAAAAGAATATCAATTCTTACCCGTACAACACCGACAGAAAAAAAGCAAAACTGATGTTTGATTTCTTGACAAATAATTCCCCACCAAATTTTTTATATAATGTTCTTAAATAAGTGAATTTCTCAGAGCAATGGGGGTCCCATAACCGGGCCACTTAAAAAGGCTTGGTGGGCCACATGCGGCCCGCGGGCTGCAGGTTGCGTATCGCTGATCTAGCTACTGTCATGCGAATATGGAATCAATGGGTTGCTGAGGGTCACACTGAACGGCATGCAAGATCTCCACGCCCTCTCAAAGCTAACACCTGAGAGAACACACATATTGTTAGGTCAAATCTGCAAAAATATCGAACCAAAAGTTCAATACCGGTATTCGGTATTTTTTAGATTTTAATACCGGGATACCGAATTAATACCGATAGTAGAAATTTTAATAAAAGAAAGGAAACACAGTTTTTCTTTGTTTTATTTGCCAGTTTTATTAGAGGGTGTAAATATCACAAAAAATAATTTGTAACTTATAAATTATAACGGTATATAAAGAACCACGAAAACGCAAAGGAGCATCTTATTTATTTAAATCACAAAAAAGTGTAAATACCATTATTCAGTCTGTGATATTTCTTTAAATTTTTGAAATATGATTTTAAATCTTATTCATTATTATCTTATTGTTATTCATTATTACGGGTTATTATTTATGAGTACATTTTATGAATCTGAAAAATATTTTGAACCCTAAAGTATGATATACAAATTCAATGTGAATAACAAACTCACCAACTTAAAAGATATCGAAATATTATGCACTTTCTTCACAACTACAACCTTGTTTTTACAAATACGAATCTACGAATCAGACTACAAATCCTGCTCGTGTGCAGTATCTTTCTGAGCTGTAATAGCATAGTTTTGGTCCACCTCCTTGGAGGATTCACATACACTGCTGGCCACCGTAAATGCAACACCCTGAAGGAAGCATGCAAATAACATGAAATTTACAACATGCATTAGCGGAGGTGAGATATGTAAATGATTAGAATTTCAGCGCAGACACACATCACGCGCGCCTGGAGTGCCACTTCAAAGCGCTATTTAAGGCTTGGAGATTTCGATGATTTCAAGTTCAGCAATTGTGTTTTTCTTGTGGTTTTTTTAAAAAACGATTAGTTATGTCTCGTAGAAAACAGCGATCAGCTTTTGATCAAGTATCCGAGTTCGACAGAGGAAGGATAGTGGCCTACCGAGATTGTGGATTATCTTTGAGGGAAATCGGTAGTCGTGTTGGACGAAACCAAACAACTGTAATGTGGATGTGTGACCGTTGGATGCAGGAGGGTATGACGGACCGACGTGGTCAATCGCATACACCTCAGTGCACCACTTCCAGTGAGGACAGGTAAATTGTGCGCATGGCAGTGACGGATCGCTCAGTCACATCACGAACCATAGCACAGCACATTGAAACTGTAACGCATCATTCAGTGTCTGCGCGTACCATTCGACGTCGCTTACAGCAGCGTGGTCTGTTCGCAAGACGTCCATTGTTTGGTCTACCCTTGACGCAGAACCACAGACGTTTCTGCCACTAATGGTCTGATGAAAGAAGGATGTGGGTGGCAGAATGGAATGAAGTTGTCTTTACTGACTCGCGCATCTGTCTGCAACACCACGATGGTCGGATTCCAGTCTGGAGACACCGTGGAGAGAGGATGCTGAACAGTTGCGTTATGCACCTCCACACTGGTCCTGACCGGGTATTATGGTATGGGGTGGTATTGGATATCACTCTCGCACTCCTCTAGACGCATTGCCGGTACTTTAAACAGCCAGGGGTACATCTCCGAGGTGTTGGAGCCAGGTTTTTTTCCCTTTTTTGGGCTTGGCTACAGCCAAATTTTAACAGGATAATGCGCGATGCGTCCAGGGTTCTTTTCCCAAACACCAATTTTTTCCCCCGGGCCGCTCGCTTTGGATCTTTCGCCGATCGAAAACACGTGGTTCATGGTTGCTCAACGATTGACCCAGATTACACCCCCAGCTGCCACACCATATCAACTTTGGCAACGTGTGGAAGCTGCTTGTGTGCTGTACTTCAAGAACACATCCAAAGTCTCTTTGAATCAATGCCAAGGCGTGTGGCAGCGGTGATCTCCAACAATAGCGGCTACTCTGGCTTCTGATTCTGGCAGGAACCACACTTCACAGAAGTCTATAAATTTAATCATTTGATACTTGGTCAACATGTTATCTACAAAATAAATTTTGTTGTGCTATCTCTTGTCTTTTTTGGTGTTGCGTTTACGGTGGCCAACAGTGTATTTTATCACATCTCTTAATTGTACGTGGCAACTTTATATCTAGTCTAATTAATTTATCCCATTAGGGAGACATAAAAACCAAAACGTATACTATTTTGCTATGTTGGTGATCCTTGAACATATAGTGGAGACAATATTTTAAAAAATTCTAGTAAATACCGAAAAACCGGTATTTTAACTTGTGAATACCGGTATTACAAAGATTGTACAAATGGCTCAAAATACCGGTATTCGGTATCCCGGAATACCGGTATTACAATCCCTAAGTGCAACCACATCACGGACCATTACTCAGGAAATGGGGATGTTCGCAGCCCTCCTAGTGTCCGCTGGTAATGTGCAACGACATTTTCAGCAGCATGAACTGTCAGCACGGTAACCATTACTTCGGCTTCCCTTTACAATGTAGCATCGAGAGATTCGATTCCCTTGTGTGCATGATCTCCAGATCTGTTACCCATTGAAACCCATCTGGTCTTGGGTTGTTGTAAGACTGGCCCGCGACCCTTATCAAGATAATACGGTTGATGGTGCAGCAAACACTTGAATTAGCGTGGAATGCGTTACCCATTCTGTCCTCCAAGTCCAATTTATCTGTGTGCCTAATTGGGTAAGAGCTGTTTTAGCTGGCAAGGAGGCAGTGGTTTCTAGAAATTTCTCACCCAGTAACCCCTTTAACTGTTTGCAAACTTAATCATCTTGTCTTCATTCCATACTATTTACGTACAATAAATATCTTCTTGGTATTTGCTTTTCTTCATGGCGTTGCATGTTTAAAGACCAAAATTGTACCATTTGGTAGCAAAACAGAGTAAAGTTTGTTCCAGATTGATGATCGTTGTTCTAAATTAAATTCATAGATCGTTGATATTTAGGGGTTGTCTCTTATAGGACTGATATATGCTAAAAGTATAAAATTTTGACGAAAATTTATATTAATATTATAAATACATGACTTTTGAAATTCTGATTACATATCGATTATGTGCAATTGAAGAAAATTATTTTCTGTCTAAGTACAGTATTTCAGTTATTTTTTAAGGGATTTAATTAAAAAAATTAAGGGTGATTTTAAGTAGAAAAAGAATGTGAGAAATATAGAATAAGAGAAAGTGAAAGGAGTAAATGAATTTAAACGTGTTCATTTTCGGATATTAACATTTTCGCGACGTTGTACTGATAAACGGAAAACATTGTAGAGACGGGTGTGTCACACATGCATTCTCATCAAATGTCACCAGCAGCCGGTTGATGCACTGGTGAATCGTGTTTCGTTCTGGTTCTGCAGGCTTGCCCATTCCCACGGAAAAGTACATTGAAAAGCCTGCCGTCCGATAAGGGGGTTTGAGACTGGTGCATATATGACACACCCGTCGGAAAGGGTTGAAACTTTATCAACACTTAAATTTATTGAAAGTATTGAATTTTTATGTCTGATTATTTAACATTTGATTGATTTATTAAACATGCAAATTAAATAATATTGATTTGTTAAGATACAGTATATTTTCGCGCATAAGCTTATAATTTTTGGAACTTTTTAATGTTAAAAGTAAGAGGGTCGGCTTATATAAAGATCCGCTAATCTCGAAAAAAGTGTAGTTTAAAATAAAAATTATTTTCTTAACGTTTTCGGTTAATTATGTGCACATGATTTTAATCTTAATTGTTTTCAATGGAACTTTTATTCTAAGAGAGAAGAGAGAGAGACAAAGATCACATAAATACAGGATTATCAGAAAAGATGGACCCGATTTTAAAAAAATCCTATTATAGGAACTACTGCACATATTACAATAAGTGATACATGATTGTAAAGAGAAATATACCAAGTTTAATATTAGTTACAATAATTGAGGATGTGTGATCCAAGGCATACGTCCAATCTGCAATCCAGCTTGTTCCCTACATTTTGTAGCACCACTTCATCAAAATGATTTGTAATACTGCACAAATGCTTACTTATTGTCCTTTGCTATTTGTTATATTGCCAATGATACTGCTTGAAATTTAATTATTTGTTTAAAATTTACCATACCTTTTTCTGGGGCATTCCAAGTTCACAGGAGGCAACTCTCGTAGTCAAAAACTCTTTGTTACTGTCGCCATGTTTGAATTTTTAATCACAGCGACCTTGAATGTGCTGCAACCTGTCAATCATTGGTGGGAAAAAAAACTTAGTATATTTATTTTTACGTTCTTGTATCACTTATTGTAATATGTGCAGTAGTTTCAATTATATGATTTTTTAAAAATGGGTATCGTCTTTTCTGATAACCCTGTATTTCTCAAAGTCAGTATCTGAATCCGAGTTTCCGAGTAATTGCTTATTGGGGTGTCTAAATGCATATGATTATCATGCGGCGAGTTTTTCCTTCAAGGCTTGAAACATCGGTTGACGATCACGTGCCGTTTACGAAAATCTCTTACCGCTCATTTTCCAAGCTAGAAAATTATTCCAAGCTGCAGAAATTATTACTAAGCGTAAAACAGGGGTCGTCAACCTATGGCACGCATGCCACTATTCTTAGTGGCCCTCTGCCCTACTCTACAAGTTTGTTAATTTTTGAGTGGATGGAAGTTGATAAATTGGTAACAGACCTTATTTGACAAACATCTTCAGAATTATGGACATTTACGGAACTACGAAAAAACTGAAAGATAACTCTAAAGATAAATTTACAGTTATTTGGTAAATTATTGAATACATTACTGGAGAGATTTAATTGTTTGAAGAGAAAAAATTGCGCGTACTCTGCTTTCCAGTTTTGGTTATTCATACCTAAAAATCTCCCTCATATGAAATAAGTAACATAAAACTTTTTTTGAACGTCAATTCCTTCTTCGTTAGAAAAACATACTGGTGCCATCTGTTGCAGCTAGCTGTAACTACGACAGAAATAACGCAGAATAAATTTAAAATTAAAAAATAAAATTTAACTAATTAATTAATATTTGAAAAAACTGTATTAACATCAAGTGTCATCCACTACAAGTTTAAAAAAATTTATTTGAACTTGAAAGGATGTGTGAATAGAAAGTATTTTATTAACGATTGAAAATTTGAACAGGATATATATATATATATACACACACATATAGGGAGAGAGAATGAACCAATAGTAGGAATTGAAAAAGATGTCAAGTTCGAAATGAAATTATTTAACAACTGAACGCTCAGAATCATGTCAAATTGAAAGCCACAAAATTATAATCCTAATTTTACGATATGAAAGTAGAGCGGTTATTTAACTACAATTAAGGGAAATACTTATATTTTATGTTGTGTCTATTTCTTATTTTAATAAATATATGTTTGAAAATACATAATATACGTACAATTTAAATTTTTGTTGAAGGAACAGTTATATTTTGTGCTGTTTATTTTTTGTTAAGAAATATCTTTAAATGATACAAAATTAATTTATTATAAATCTGTAAATTATTGGCCTCTATTCTCTAACTCTGGTTGCATTATCGGGAGAATCCAATTGTTTCGAAAATGTCCTACTATGTGGCACGCTGAACCAAATTGGTTGGTTTGGCACACCACAGCTAAAACGTTGCCGATCCCTGGTGTACATGATAATAGAAAATGTGTTAGCCTCAGATAGGGTTTCAAAAAGATAAACATTGTCGTCAGTGTCTGGAGTTTTATTTTAAAGCAATTTGATTAGAATATATTGCACCTCAGTGGCATAACGTGCACCCCCGAATCGCGGATGGGGGCAGGATTTTAGGATGTCCAAAGTCTGACTGACGTCAAATAAGCATACCCTTTGTAAAATCCGGCTTGGGGCCCAAAACCTGACTTCGCAGGGTGCCCCTAATATCCTGCGTTACGCCCTGTTCCACCTGGTTGAGAAACGTTCTCGCTGTTATAGTGACATGTTTGAAAGTTATTGGAATTTCTTTTTCAATTCGGCTTGTATTTGGGTTTTGAATTTTGGATTATATTTTTTGCGAAAAAAAACGCACGCGGCTTCTACACAGATCGGCTTTTATTCGGAAATATACGGTTATTAATTTGAAAAAGAGTTTGAAAACTTATCGGACTCCACTACCGAAGATAAAAGAATCATGCATATTTTTCTTATTCGTATGATAGCGATTAAAACTAAAAGCTCGTTCAAAACTCTTATGTCATTTATTGATTAAAAAAAGTGCACTCATCTTGGTACTTTGGAGCAATAAGCATTATCATTGTCATTTAGAATATACTGATTTCGAAACCTTTTTATACGTCAAGAATTCTTTTTAAAATTGGATCTATTTATTTACATGTGGGGACTACATACAAAACTAAATGTAATAGTTCAAAAAATATTTGCATTTTAATTTTTACAAAAAAAAAAAAACTTTTAAGGATTAAGGTATTTTGAAATAATAAGAGAGATGAAATGAACTATAAGAACTTCTGAAAATTTACTTGCTATTTGCTCTCATAATCCGTAAAAAAAAAAAAAAAAAAAAAGGGACTCCTAAAATCTTTTAAAGGCGGAAAATAAAAATATAACATATAAAGAAGGAACCAAACAGCCAAGTAAAGTTCTCCCTCTGCGAGTATTTCATATTTATTTCTTTGCCAAACCTAACTGGATCTACTTGATAAGCGAATCCAGGTTAAAGTTTTGGGTCGATATCTGTGGAACAAATTCGCTGACGAAAGCAGCCTTTGAGCTGATGCCAATTTCCTAGCAGCATCTGGTTTTGCATTTTGATTTAGCATTGCACCGGACACAGAAATTGCGAAAGCATTCTTTATTCAACGAAAGAAAAATATGGTAGGAAGGGAAAGAATCACCGAGTTTCTTCCCTATAAACAATGATGCACATTATTTATGACAAGCATTGCTGAAAGAAAAATGAATGATGCATAAAATTGCCATCAAAGGTGAAATTCAAACAGAAGGGGAGTATATATATATATAAATACATATTTCATCTTCTGTAAGAATGTTTCATTATAGGTTAAGTTTAAAATTTTAAGGATAAAGGATCTGTAATAAAATTTACGTTGCGTTCTGATAAAAAAAAAGTTCGAACATTTTTTTTGTTTTGTTTTTTTGCGACATATTTATTTTTTTGATCATATAACGTATACATTTATTATTATTTTTTTTTATTTCCAATGTCCAGGGTTACAAAAGATCAATATACCACAAGGCGGTAAGAACAAAAACAAAAACAGACAAAACAAGCAAAGTAAAAAATAACAACATGGCGAGAAAAGTCTATGAACCCATTAAATCCCCAGCTTGCCAATAAAGATCGCACAAAAGAGGACCCCTTTAGTGCTGGGCAGCGGCGAATGTGTGTGGTCAGCTTCCACATGTCATTACTTTTACATAAAGATATTCATATCAAGATGATCATTTTTGAACACCTAATAGAATTTTGAATCTCATAATTAAGGAACTATAGGAACGTAGGAGCTCATAATTATGAGTTCCGTCATCAATTATCTTGTTGTTACAAGTGCAACTTTATTAATCAATCAATCGATTCGACAGATATGAATTCAAAAAAATATTTTCAAACGGCTGTGGTAACTTGGTAATCAAGGTCACGGATTCGTGGCTGGCGTGTTATGAGTTCGAGTCTAATATCGCTGAAGACTCACCGTGTAGAAGAGGCAGCTACACGTAAAATTTTTGAGGACCAAACGTCCTCCCTTGCTGCGGGCGGAAGTTAGGAGAGGGGAGTGCCAGCTTACGTGCCATCCTCGCTACTTTGTGATACCCCCCTACATGGGGGTACCATTTCTTTACCTACGTGACCTAGATTTGTGGGAGGTAAGAATTGATCACCCGCTAGCCAATATAAATCAATTTTTTTTCTAAATATATTGAACAAAGCAAGTCTTACGATAGGAAGGCAATCAGGAGTGATTTTACGTATCCCTAAATTCTATGTAAATAAGCGCCTTTGAATCCTAACCTCTTATCTTTCAGCAAAGTTATCCTATGAATCTTAATCTTCCTTAATTTCTTTAAAATTCGCTAAAGTCCGTTCTATAATTACGCTTCTAAATTTAATTCCTTACCATCAGCTCATGGCGTTCAGCATTTCAGCTTCCTTTCTCCTTCTCTCTTCCTTTGCGATTACAAAACCTCCACTATATATTTACTAACTAATCTGAATATCACGGTTTCTGCTTGAGAGGATTGGCTTTGAAATAACTCAATGCTGCCCCAAAGATTCCCCAAGAAGATTAGTAGGAAAAACACGGTAAAGTACCGTCACAACTTGAACATGGTTTAAAATTACGAGGTCCGTTGCCAATAGTTCTTGTGTTGCCTTAGACTACGACGTTGACATAACTCTCTGTTTTGAACACTTTCGGACCGTGGTACAGCAATGTGTTCCGTCATCAATAGTCTTCGTCTTGTTTCTGAGAACAACGTTAATAATCCATCCATCAATTCAATAACTATGAATTCAAAAATATTTTCTAAGGAAGAGTAAAATTTTTTTAAAATTAAAAACTATAATAATCGAAAAATAAATAAAACTGTCGGAAACTCTCGCCCGCTGAAGTGTGAGGGTTTACCAAAGGATGAGATATTTCCTTAAATTATGCACTTTATTAGGAGTATCTAATCACAATTTAAATTCGAGTGATCTAACTGTTTAGAACAGCAGTACTCAACCTGCGCCCACCGAGCCTTTTTAAGTGGCCCGGTCAGGGTCCATTGCTCTGAAAAATCCACTTATTTAAGAACAATGTATTAAAAATTTGGTGTCAGGAAATCAAATATATCAATTTTGCTTTTTGTTATTAATGCCATACGAGTGCTAATTGATATTTTTTTTATTTATAACGGTTATGGTTAGTGATAACAGACAACAGTGAAGTAGTGACAGTTTTATGGGTGGAACTAATTTTTAACTATCTTTCATTTCTTGCAAGCGAAAAATATTCGAAGAAAATTTTTCGTTTCAAGACGATTGGGAGGTTGATTATTTTGTAGTGAAAAACAAACATGGATCAGTAATTGTTTGATCTGTCACGAAAGTGCTGTATTTAAAAAATACCAATAAACAGGAATATTTCAATGAAACTCTTTCTCGAAGGTCTCTTTCACAAGAAGTGATAAATAGGCTTTCTTGTGTGAATAATCTCTGCAACAGCTACAAAATGTTTTGTCAGTGGTAATGTCACAGTGGGTAACAAACATATTTTATGAAGTTTGTTATATTATTGGTAATCATATGAAGCCGTGTACTGATGCAGAAATTGTGAAGGGGTGTTTCTTAAATGCTTCTAATTCTGTGTTAGAGACAAAAATAAAAAATATAAAAAAAATAGTAATTAAAAAAAAGCAAACCAGGAGTTAAAATACTTTGATCAATTTTCCACATTTTAATTTCCCCTCCCCTTTATCCTCATGATGCGGCCCGCGTAAAATTGCTAACATATGTTTACGGCCCGCGTGTGAAATAGCTGATATATGTATGGGGCCCGCGTGAAATAGCTGACATATGTTTGCGGCCCTCGAGAAATAGCTTACATATGTATACGGCCCAGCAGAAAAAAAAGTTGAGTACACCTGGTCTAGACTCTAAGTATACTTATATACGGATGATCCTCAAGAATAATGCTAGTCCTTTTGTCACGGCCCGAAGGTCACGTGTGTGAGAGGGTTTGAGGAAGAAGCAGACATGATCAAAAGAATAGTTAATTTTATTCTATCTTTAGTACTTTATGAAGTATACAAATTTATAACTTAACTCTGGAAGCAAATTTGAAATCCTAACCCGTAATCGGATAACTAAATTATCGAGAAAGTACTTATCTGGATTGAAACTCCTTGTTATGATTCTTCTCGAAGCTTGATAGCTCGGTCTGCTTCTAAGATTGATTACTTCACCACTCCCTGGTGGACTTTGCGTCGACTTCTAACCTCAAGACGCGTGACAACTCAGTCGCTGTTCATCTATTCCAATATTTAGATTTCTAGCTTAACGATCAACGATTAACCATTAACTTACATACTCAACGACAGGTCCTTACATAGTAGCTCTACATTTGAATGAAATCAAGTCATTTTTACGGAAAGCGGTTTTTAAACTAAAATCACTGTTAAAGAATATTTTCTCCAAGAGGGTTAATAGAGCCCGAATATATTACACGTTACACTTTTGATAGGACCTTCGGATCCTTTCAATTTGATCCACGACAATTTTTAATTGAAACTTCTGTATTTTCTCACAGTTCTGTATTTACAGTCACAATTATCTAAATTTCCATCTTCCCTTAACTTTAAATAGAAACCCTTATTAACATAAATCGTGGTTCCTTTACGGAAAGAGGTTTTACAATTATATAACGTCATTAAAGCATTTACCCTTGGGGATCAGTAAGAATCATGAATAGAAACCGTTACAAATGAAGTGACTGCTAAATTGGTTTAAACTTGAAGAATTTTTTACAACATTTAATTTTAACCTATGTATCAAACTTCAGATATACACTGCTGGTCACCGTAAATGCAACACCAAGAAAGACAATAGATAGCACAACAAAATTTATTTTGTAGATAACATGTTGAGAAAGTATCAAATGATTAAATTTATAGACTTCTGTGAAGTGTGGTTCGTGCCAGAATCAGTAGCCAGAGTAGCCGCCATTGTTGGAGATCACCGCTGCCACACGCCTCGGCATTGATTCAAAGAGACTTTGGATGTGTTCTTGGGGTACAACAGACCAAGCAGCTTCCACACGTTGCCAAAGTTAATCTGGTGTGGCAGCTGGGGTGTAATCTGGGTCAATCGTTGAGCAACCATAAACCACATGTTTTTTATCGGTGAAAGATCCGGAGAGTAAGCCGGTCAAGAAAGCAATTCAATCTGGTGATTGACGAAGAATCTTTGGACAATGCGCGCCACGTGTGGTCGTGCATTATTCTGTTGAAATATGGCTGTGGCCAAGCCCTGAAGGTAAGGAAGGACAACTGGCTCCAACACCTCGGAGATGTAGCGCTGGCTGTTTAAAGTACCGGCAATGCGTACTAGAGGAGTGCGAGAGTGATATCCAATACCGCCCTATAACATAGTACCCGGTGCAGGACCAGTGAGCGGTGCATAACGCAGCTATTCAGAATCCTCTCACCACCTTGTCTGCAGACTCGAATCCGACCATCACGGTGTTGCAGACAGATGCGTGACTCGTCAGTAAAGACAACTTCCTTCCATTCTGCCACCCACATCTTTCATCGCACCATTGGCGGCGGAGACGTCTGTAGTTCTGCGTCAAGGGTAGACCAAGCAATGGCCGTCTTGCGGTCAGACCACTCTGCTGTAAACGGCGTCGAATGGTACGCGCAGACACTGAATGATGCGTTACAGACTCGATGTGCTGTGCTATGGTTCATGATGTGACTGAGCGATCCGTCACAGCCATGCGCACAATTTGCCTGTCCTCACGTGAAGTGGTGCACTGAGGTGGATGTGATCGACCACGCCGGTCCGTCGTACCCTCCTACATCCAAAGGTCACATTACAGTTGTTTGGTTTAGTCCAACACGACTACCAATTTCCCTGAAAGATAATCCACAATCTCGGTAGTCCACTATCCTTCCTCTGTCGAACTTGGATACTTGATCAAAAGCTGATCGCTGTTTTCTACGAGACATAACTTAACCTTTTTTTGAAAAAAAAAACCACAAGGAAAACACAATTGCCGAACGGGAAATTGTCGAAGTCTCCAAGACTTAAATAGCGCTTTGAGTTGGCGCCACAGGCGCGCGTGTAGTGTGTCTGCGCTGAAATTCTAATCATTTGCATATCTCACCTCCGATAATGCATGTTGTAAATTTCATGCTATTTGCATGCTTCCTTCAGGGTGTTGCATTTATGGTGGCCAGCAGTGTACTTTAACACTTGTTTTAACCATTTTAAATAAGCAGAGTAAACATTTTTCCATAACCTGAATTTAATTTTATTAAGCAGAATTAAAAGAAAAAAATGCTTATGTATTCTATTTGCTTTGCTGCGTAATACAGTTAAACTGTATTCTGGAGAAAGAAATTAATTAAAAAAAGTCCAAAATTGGCATAGCAAATAAAGTGACATTAATATTTTTTTCTTAAATGTAACTATTTTATTCTGAGTTGATAATTATAATAGCATATTTGTCATATTTGCCCATACTTTTTAAATATGTTTATCAAGAAATAAACGAAAGAGTCAAAATTCTATTCTGTGATAATAAAAAAATGTTCTCTTCGGTAATAACTGTATTATCTTCGTGACTGAAAAAAGTTTGTAAAAATATTTCAATGTTTTTTGGCAACAATAGACTTTACGAAATTCGTAACATCGTCTTTTATACGAATGAGAGAAAAAAAATATTTTTATCACATTGTTTTAATTTCAGTTTCCTTAAGTTGCAAAATACAGTGAAAATTGCTTAACCCTTTATATACCACATTATGATTTAATGCAGTTTTTGTCATGCAACATTTTTTTTTTTTGAATCACTACATTGAAAATTAAGGGATATACATAAACAAAATACTTAACTTTGGGAAATTTAATTAGTTAGAGCTAATTCATTAATTAAATATATTCAACTGTAAAATTAATTGTACACAAAGTTCACTTAAAATAAATAGTCAAATCGCGTTTTCTAAGGTCTTCCCTAACATGCAAAAAAAAAAGACACCTTTGACATTGACTATTTTTTCGGAACAAAAATGACAATCTTCGCAATCCGCTGAAAACGCAATTTTTGCAATAGAACTATTCGCCTTCCCCGCTAAAATGCTCATCTTAGAACCCGTGCTGCCATATATCTTGGAAGAGTGGATTTAAAAGAATATTCCTGCAAGTATCGTCAGAGTAGTCGTAAAAATGGTTATTCTATGTAATTTTAAAGTGAATGGTACTTATAAGTACCGTCGGTAGATAAAGGGTTAACATTTATAAAATTCAAAATTGGGTTACATAGGAAACAATTATAAATGATAGTACATAAATACTTTTTTAGTTTCGTTTTTCCCTATTGAATAGTAATTCTTGAAAACAGTGTAAAAAATACGCGTTTTTACAAAAAAATGACAGCTATTGTACGTAGTATTAAAAAAAAACTTGTTCTGGAAATACAACGGCTGCATGTGTTCAAAATACTGTGCGTAAATTGACACACATTTCATAGTGCCATATTAAGAAGACCCTCAAGGGATCTAAGTGCTTGGATTTTAGTGCTTCCATAGATTTGTAACTCAAAATATTAACAATCATAAAACATACAAATAAAACTTTACTTACTGAATTTATTTTTTAAATGAAACATGTCAACTTTCTGCGTGCAATGTAGCATAATAATAATAATAAAAACGAATGTAGATTAAATTATAATTAATGCGTACACACACAACCAAAATGTGTGTTATTTTAAATCTTAAAAAATAAAAAGGAATTTTTAAAAACGAGGACAATTAAATTTCGCTGATTCAAAGAAAAAAACCGGACTCTTGATTTGTATGTATATATAGGAAGCCAAATAAATAACACCTATTTAAAATTGCAGCAACCACATTTTTTTTTCAAAAAAGGATTTCTTCAGGATAATTTCCATTATTTATTTATTTATTTATTTATTTTTAATCTTTTCATAAAATATGGAAAATGTTTCTATCACTTCAGTTGCAAAGAATTTATTTGCGGCCCGCCAAGACAGTCAGAAAATCCATTTTGAATCGAGATTTCTTTCCTGCGCGCGATCAAAGATGCTTCTTGAATTTTTCACTATTAGGAAACAAAATTACTTTATTCTTTTATTAGGAAAATAAAATACCTGAAAATGATTCTACCAAGAGATCACACCTGTTTAGTTAAGAGGATGAGGTCACAAGATCTCAGGATTTTAAAAAACTTGAGCCTAAATTCAATTTGCTCTGTGCTATCCTATTACTGTTGATATTGATACAGCACCTGAGGAGCTGCAGCTTGTAGACTTGTAGTCAGATGGATCAGCGGTCGCCGAACTTTTTGATCTCACGGACCAGTAAATTCATAATTTAAATCCCGTGAACCACTAACAGGATTCAAAATATATATATAAAAAAAGTTGAGATCAAAGAACACACACATAAAATGTACCTATTTAAAAAATGAAACTATTATTTGCAACCAAATTCTGAAAGCTTTAATAATAAACTATAATAAAATTAACAAAAACTGTAAAAGAAAACAATTAAAAAATGGTTTTACATCAAAATGTTAGCGTTATACATTGTTAGTGTGATGGATGTTCCTGCTTACTTGGAATAAGATTATGGATATTTGGATCCAATTTTGTTATACTGAAAGACATTTATTCCAGCTGAGATCGGTACTGTGTTTAGATGGCTGTAATAGATGAAAAGGCATTTTCACATAAATAAGTTGTGGAGAATTGAATCAAGATATTCATCGATGTTCATTAAAAAAAAGGTATTCATTTTTACCACATTTTCTGGGACTATTACCAAGAATATCACATTTTTCTGGGACCAGTGAAATTTTCTCACGGATCACCACTTTGGCGACCTTTGAGATAGATCACAGTGTAAAGGAAATGTGTTTTATGTTACGACGTTAATTAACTTTTACTAATATTTGTCGTCTGAAAAATTTCTGTGCATGAAGAAATTTGCTGGGAAATTGTTCTTTATATTTTAGACAACATATGTTTCTGAGCAGAGTTTTTCTTGCGTGCAGATCAACAAGTTGGCTGACATAAACCTGCCGGCTGTGGTGAGAATTTCAATAAGTAATCTCCCTCCTGATTTAAAAGAAAAAGTGGCAAAAATGTGACAGGATACATTAGTCTCATTAAGGTATCCGACTACGTTCGGAACCTTGATTTTGTAAAAGTTTATAAATGGATAATATTTATGATATTTAGTGTTACTTAGATTAGAATACGTGTATAAAATAGTTTTAAGAATATTATTACAATAAAAAATTATTTCAGTAAAATATTTTGACAAAAAATGAACATAGAATGACCAGTTTTCAAAACATTCTCCTTTTATGAAGAATGATTCTATAATATTAATATTTTGCTTGTATATAGCTCAGACCACGGTACAGAACCTGAACTAGGATTTTTGAAATATATAATAACTTAGAAGTGGATTTATCCATACTTTAGTACAACAGAGGGGAAAAATTTTAAGAAAAAAAAACGCTGATAATTATTTCAATTAGTAGCAGTTCTGAAAATAATGTGAATTTTTCAAAAAAGAAAAAAAAAATAGTTCAGACTTTTTGGAGAAGTATTTGCTTTGTATAAGCAAAATATTATTATTTTAGAAGCATTTTTTATAAAAGAACATTTTGAAAAAAGGTTATTCTAAGTTATTTTTTTGCCAAAATATTGCATTTAAATAATTTTTTTTTGCCTTATTGACCTTAAAACAATTTTATACATGTATTCTAATCTAAGTGACACTAAATATCATGAAAGTTATCCATTTATACGCTTTTTAAAATACGGTTCCGAACGTAGTCGGATACCTTAAATTGATTCTAAAATGAAATGTGCTTGCAGCTCTAGATAATATGGAATTAGCACAGGATAAACAGAATCAAACTGCCACTATTTTATTAAACTTATACTTATTATTATTTTTTTCATAATGAATGCAATCATTTTAAAAAGGTGAGGCCCTCCGGTATCCTCCACTGTCATCTCTGTGAGCCCAAACAACAAGTTGTCCACCCCAAGCTTAGATGTATCTGTCGACCATTTCATGAATGCTTCTCTTTTAATTTATATAAAGAAATAAAGGTTATACCTTATAACTAACTTTAAGGAATGACAGCTCATATATAGCGGAATATTCCCTAATAATTTAATTTAGATGTTTTCGATTTAGGAAGAATTGTAATATGTTTTCACTAATTCTCAATAAATTTTGATCGTGGAAAATAGTTCTTTAATGAAAACTTTTGGAAGTGATTTTGAATCAAATTTATAAAAAAACAAGTAATATAATTTTTTTTTAAGTCAATTCCTACTTAGATCAACAAAGAAAATTTTTATTTTAGCTACTTTTTATTAAATAAGTACAATTAATATAAATATGTATATACATATGACAGAATCACAATATTAAGGGGTAATTAATTTTTATTAATTATCATTTAAGTATTTTATTGTCATCCGAAACAATCGTGTATATAAAATTTTAGTTCAACGGAATGCTTTAAAACGTGAGAAAAAAACCTTTCCAAGTTTTTACACAAGTCGCCAAAAGGGTCGCTAAGTCGCCAAAAATGATGCCAACGTGACTGTACTTGTAATTCTTTAAATAATTAGCTTTAATCAATTAATTTTTATTAATTATAATTAAATTACTATATTGTCATCCAAAATAATCATGTATATAAAATTTCAGCTTAATTGAGAGCTTTAAAATATATTTTATGAACGATTGAAAATTCCACCAAGATAAATAAATAAATAAATAGAGAGTGTGAGCTAATAGTAGGAATTGAAAAAGAGGGGAAAATTTATTTAAGAATATGAAGAAATATCCTGTGTTTGAAAAATATTTTATCGAACGTTTATGAGGTGTTTTCTCTCAGTGGTGTACACGAGAGTGGAGTTTTGGGTTTCAATCTCCCTTTCCCCATAGACCAACAGAGTTTTAATTTTTACCATAGAGATTACACCTCGGTAATTTCGTCTGAGTTTAATAGAATATAACTCCCCCATAAGAGAGGGGTATATGTACGCTCCTGTTCCCTTTCCTTTAGTGTGCTTAGCACATTTTGTTATGCTTAATGTTTAATCCACTCTTGATTATATTCTAATATATTGAAAAATTCTTTCAATAATTGCGCATTACTTTTACATGGGATTATGATGGATTATGATTCGTAAAATTTGTGCTTATAATAAGTTGTTCTTTATAAATGTAAAGCAAGAACAATAATAGTTAAATTAAAATTAAGAAAGAAAAATAAATAAGATAAGTTAGTCATATGTATGTATATAATAATTCCATCTATAGTATCCTTTTAATTAACTCTTTTTGAATAATCGTCTTTAAATAACTTTTAATTCTTTGGTTCAAAACTAACGCGTTAATCTTTATCGTAATCGAATAGTAACATTACATCAGAAATCTCGCGTTCCCGCCCTTTCTAACCAATCATATCTTCTGTTA
This sequence comes from Trichonephila inaurata madagascariensis, assembly GCA_019973955.1. Classification (NCBI taxonomy): domain Eukaryota; kingdom Metazoa; phylum Arthropoda; class Arachnida; order Araneae; family Nephilidae; genus Trichonephila; species Trichonephila inaurata. The sequence goes on along the minus strand of BMAV01010869.1, from coordinate 189,530 downwards.
TAAAAGAGTCACACGATCTTCACAGCCGGTATTAAAGCGAAAGTGCTCAGCCTCTTTGACTGCTTGCCTTCACCATGTAATCGTCGCCTTTCGCTTTCTTTGTGTCGCTAGTGTTTGTGTGCGTGTTCGTCCCTATTATTATAAAGTACAAATGTGATTGTCCATTTACGTCATGTGTGTTAAAATAAAAAAAGATGAACATTAATTCTGAAGATTTCCTGAAACCATATGCCAACAATCCAAATACACCACCACCGGCTATTGCTACCTGTATGTACATTAAAAACCAAAAATAAATGTATTTATGAGAGGCATGTTTAAATTACTTATTATAAAGTAACATGTAAACATTTTTTCATGAAAATATCTCAATCAAATTATCATTGTTTTTCACTCACAAATAAAAATGACAAGTACGCACTAAAATATCTACGAGTACAATCACATTTATAATACATTTTTATAATTCTAAAATTCTACAAAATCAAGGAAAGATAAGATTTTGATAACGCAGCAATGCAATGCATTACATATGACGCAGTTTTTTTTAATGAGAAAAACTTAAAATATAGTGGATATTTTTTCCTACTGTGATATCTCTTTTAAGTTTTTAAATTGATTCTGTACTTTAAGGTAAGCATTGGGAAAATCAATACGTAATAAATAAGTACGTAATAATACGTAATAATAAGTATTACGTAATAATACGTAATCAATACGTAATAATAAGTATTATCATACCGGTGTATATATAATCTCTGCATAGTTTTTCCTTCAAATAGAATTAATCGTGAAGAAGATTTAAAATGTAAAAATTTATCAAAAATATTAATTAAAAAGCTTTAAAATTCATAAAATATGTTTCTATAAAAATCTCATTGAATGATATCATCGTTGGAAAATTAAATTCAATATTCTAATAAAATAAATTTGAATCATCGTATTTTATCTCTAGGACAGTGTAATAATTGAGTTCATAATTTAAAGTAATGTCCATAATGAATAAGCTGAAAAATAGAAAAATAAGTCGTACTGTTAGAGTAGAATTCGGAAATATCGCGATCGTGGGTAAAAAAGATTTTTAAGTGAAAGAGGTTGCTGGATACAATTTATTATTATTATTGTTATATGAAATACACTACTATTCTTGATTTGCTGTGAGTCCCTGTAAGATACCTTTAAGAGAAATTTAATGAATTAAAATTCATTATAGTACCCATTATGCATTCTAATAAATCATAAATTTGATTTAAGAAATTTTAGAAACGGTTTAGTAAGCTTTCATAAAATTTTTTTTAATGAATATTATAACTGTTTATAAATGTTTAGATTTAAACAGGGATAGTGGCTGTATTGTTTAGAATACAGATGCAACTACAACTTTTTTTTCTTTAATAAAGTAACTTCCTTTTTCGATTCAATTAAAAATAATTAGCCCATTTATCGTTTCAAAGAAATCCTAGAACAAAATTATTTTCTTTGTGAAGCTGGGTAATAAAATGCTATTGCAATAAGTGCATTGTTAAATGCTTGGACTGTAAATTAAAAATATAAAGTTTGAATCTCAAATTACATGTCTACAATTTGAACTTAAATTCCTTAAATAACCTCTTGAATTTTTAGCATTCAAAAATATATGTGAGAAAAATGGATCAAATGTAAACTACAATTTTGACGGTAATAACTGCAGACGATTTTTGTAATTTTTTTTGTGATAAATTCTTCGAAGTTTAAATAGTTCACATCAGGCTTCGTTTTTTCTTTTATATGTTAATTTATTTAGTTGCTAGTATGATGAATTAACACAAAGTATCTATTGCATTTTCCAGGTGAATTATTGCTAAATTTTTAATGAAAGAATTTTTTAAATCTTTTGAAATTTTATATTCATTGAGTGATCTATCTGACAATGAAAGTTTATTGATGTCTTAAGAATGAAAATAGCGCAATGTATTCAAAAATGGTGGCGAAGAAGTTGCATATTTTGGTTTTTTATAATCATCGGCTGAGAATATGTCTAACTGGAATGAAAATTCGACAAATTCGGGATCTTGTTCTTGATAATCAACGAATTGTAGGTAACGAAATTAGTAAGTGAGATAATGGCATTAAGAATGCAATTTATTATTTGAAATAACTGAAATTTCATAAAAACACAACAAAATGGTCGCATAGAATATTGAAAAAGAACAAACATAGGTAAGTAATATTTTCAGAAAATATCTTTTATAAAAGCCTATAATATTTGAACTCTTCTTAAACCAAATACATGATTATCTTAGTTTTTCAGTGATAGAAATTGTATCAGTAATAAGTAATGATAATTGATAAGTATAAAGGGATAAATATTTCGAATCATGAAATAGATTTCAAGTTATATTCAAATACTTCATAAAACTTTGAGCATCAAATCTTTTGCCGAAATATATTGAAATAGTTTTCTGGATATAAAAAATATTCTGTATATCCCTCTGTTTATTGAACGGTAAGCTCTAATATTTTTTCAAATTTAATAAAGGCTCTCTCTCTGCAATAAACTGGTACAAATATTCCATAAAATTCAATCGGCTCGTAAACTATAGAAAATTACTACCGTATCAAAGCGATATAACTGAGAAAGTATTCTTGATTAATATTTATCGTCACTAAAATTATGAAAATTTTCATTTGTTCTTTTATGATTGGTGATTATTAATTTATGTAAATCTAAATTTCCTTAAATTTCGCTTTGCAATTGGAACAGTTTTGTAAGGATTAATGCAATATATTAGAAGAATGATTACTTTTTCGTTAATAAGTTTAGATGCAATTAAACGCATCTTAAAAGTATATTATCATTTAAGTATATATTTCGGTAATTATTTTTTGTGCATTAATAATATATAAAATACAGTAAATTTAAGCGTATCATTAGATAGATCTGAATAATTGCAGTAAGATTGAAATAAAACTTTTTAAATATTGATAATTGATCTTAAAGAATAATAATTGCAAATTAATCTTTAATTTTGTTGAAAAAAATGTAATACTGCCAAACACACATAAAACTAATTTTTTAAATACAAATAAAAAATATTTAAAAAAGAACGAAAAAGTATTCAAAAAAAGATGAAAGTGAATACAATAAATCAGAAAGGGCAGTAACGAGAATGAATTATGTTTTCATTATTGAAAAGAAAAACAAAATATTTGATGTTAAATGTTTTAAGGTACAACTTACTGATTTTTCCATTTCAGTGATGGTAGCAATGGTTCTTCTAATAGAAGAAATAGCAGTTCAAAACACAGAATAGGCACTATTATAGTTTTTTTAATACAATTGTAAAAGTTGACAGTTTAAAATGAGTTATTTGAAAATTTTTTTACTTTGCGTATTTTTAATTAAAAAAAATAATAAATTTGAGCTATTTAGCCGTCTGTTAAGTCAAATATTACTTTTACTGTACAATCTTTAAAAAGCACTTTACATATAAACATATTTTTAATAGAATATTGCAGCTATATTTATACATAATTATTTAATATTTTTGGAGCTATTTTAAAGCAATTAAAGTATTTCTGTCTGATGGATTTTTAAATAAATAAGTATGTAATAAGAATTATTGTACTACAGAATATCTCATATCAGAGAAAATTCATGTTTTTTCCTTGAAGGAACAATAAACGAAGAACTAAAATATTAAAAAATTGATCCTCATTAGAAAAAAAAAAAATGCTTTCACAATTACAATTAATTTTTAAAATTTTTACTATTGGAAATTTATTGATACAACGCAATCTATCATTTCTATTAATACTACTTCTTTCAAAATTTTGACGAATAATTTCAGAGTATTTATCAAAATTAAAGAGAAAACTATGGAGAGAATTAAAACTGAATAAATCTTTAATTCTTGTTTGAAATTAAAGCTAACTTATATAAATATATTTTTTTTTTTAAAAAAAGGCAAAAATTCAAACTCAAAACGAGTATTTAGGAAATTTTGTGTTTTTGGAAAGGATTATTAGAAATTCAAAATTACTCTATAGAAAGAACTTGCAACAAATTTTGTTGCCCAGAAAACCAAATACGGTACTACTGGAAGAAGTGAAGAATTTATGATTTTCTTAATCTTTTTGAACAAAAATTATCTGATAATTAAATGTTTTAAAAATATCCAACAAAATTTTAAAATGGTAAATTTCTGTACTTTTATAAAATGTGAGACATTATTAGCTATTAAACTTAATAAAGCCTTAAATTCTCATGGAAAATTACAATAGTAAAAACCTGCCTTTGCCTTAAGATTCCTTTGATGGTTATAAAGTACTTGTTAAAACATACTTGTTTAGCCACCTACAAATATACTGGTTTTTATCTATTTGACCCAAGTTTATAAAATGAGATATAACGAAACACTTTAATGGTATTTTAACTATCAAATTAAAGATTAAGAAATTTCATTATTTTTTAACAATTTGGGGAAATCCGTTATGAAACTTTGCAAAATAGGTATTATTAAGATATTTTTCCATAGACGCCTATAAAATGAGGCCCATTGTGAGCAATTAAAAAAATAATAATAATTGTCTTTTAATTTTTAATTTTTTTTTATGTAGTGTAACGGGTCTATCCGCGAACCTTCTTGTAATTCTATTGGGGTAAAATTATTCTTTTTAATTGTAAGTTCTGCTGAAAACTTTCTCTCGAAGAAGAAGACTTAAAGTATCCGACTACGTTCGGAACCGAGATTTTAAAAAAAAGCGCATAAATGGATAATTTTCATGATATTTAGTGTCACTTAGATTAGAATACATGTATAAAACTGTTTTAAGGACATTTTGATAAAAAAAAATTTATTTAAGTATAATATTTCGGCAAGAAAGTAACTTAGAATAATTTTTTTCTAAATGTTCTCCTTTTGTTAAAAATGCTTCGATTATAATAATATTTTGCTTGTATACAGCACAGACCTCTGTACAGAGGCTCAACTATGATTTTTGAAAAATTCACATTATTTTCAGAGTTACATCCAATTGAAATAATTATTGGCGTTCTTTTTTCTTAAAATTGCTCCCCTCTGTTGTCGTAAATAATAGAAAAACCCACTTCTAAGTTATATATTTCAAAAATTCTAGTTGAACCTCTGTACAGAGGTCTGAGCTATATACAGGCAACATATTATTATAATTGAAGCATTTTTAACAAAAAGAGAATATTTTGAAAATAGGTCATTCTATGTTCATTTTTTGTCAAAATGTTGTACTTGAATAATTTTTTATTGTAATACTATTCTCTTAAAACAATTTTATATACATTTTCTAATCTAAGTGACACTAAATATCATAAATATTTTCCATTTATAAATATTATCCATTTATAAATATTATCCGTAATATTATCCATACGTTTTTGCAAAATCACGGTTCCGAACGTAGTCGGATACCTTAATTTATTCAGATGAGTTGTTCTATTTAAGTATTTGCATTTAGGTACGCGAAGTTAGTCGACGGATAGTCGCTGGATGGTCGATTATTGATAATTAGAGGATAAAAGTGATAAAACTGGGTTTAAGATTAACGACCGGTGGTCATACAATCAAGTAAGATATTCACGGTGAATTCTAGCGTAGAAGTCCTGAGTACTCCAAGAGTAAGTGGAGTAGATTATACTTATATGTCAGTAGCCGTAAGCCGTGCAATTGCGCTGTTCTAATTGTTTACTAAGTGCATTTCCTACCTTTAGTTATGCTGATTAGGTAAAAGCGATAAATAAATTTGTATTTAAAACTTGCTGTGGTTGATCTTTGCTGAATACCCAAACACTAACAACCGCTAGTTGGTGTTACGGTAGTATTTTTAGTTTTTGTGTGTTTATATTTGTTTATATAGTAGGAATACATACAAATTATAATAAAGAATTTCCACTTATTGGTAATCAACGCTTTGTGTTATATATAAATCAGTCATAATATACTTGCTACGATTCTAACTGAATGCAAAACATTATGCAATTATGTGCGCTTTACCAAGGCAGTACAAATCAAAACAAAAAAGTTTCAATAATACGAAAGCAAACTCTTAGGCTTAGGGTTAAAAGTGTAGGGTTAATCATAGTTTCCGGGCACCAACTTTTCCCTTTATTTTTATGTTACGAGGTTGAAATGAAAACAAAAATTAAAGATGTTGTTAAAAACTTTTTTTGAGTGAAACTAAAATAAAAATCTAAAATACCATAATCCTATGATATAAAACAATAATTCTACAGAATACTTATATTTTCATATCCTGAAGGAGTTAACATTCAATTATTCAAAATATCTCGATAATCTTAAGTAAATATTTATAATTAAGCATAGCTTATTTATAGCCTAGAAATTTTTAAAAGGATGAAGAACAACATTTTTTTTTGTACCCAGTTTTTTGATTTCTAAGACCTTTTTACCTTTATAGATATCCATTTTGTGATTAGATATATGATAAATGTATGATATATGACAAAAATCCTTTAAATAATGCAATAAAACTGGACAAATTAAACTTACATCACAAGAAAACTTCACTGCTTTCATTAAAAATCTTTATAAGTAAATAAAGGACTTGCCATAGAATGGTTCTATTAGTACCTGCTTGATCAAGTCCCCTCTGCATTTTTATTTGAGACAAACTGTGTTGATAATGAATCCTACTTTTTTTTTATCGTTACATAGATAATTTGATTATTTTTGTTAAAAATAACTTTAAATTAAATACTGCGTTTTATTTTCTTTACTCTTTTTAACTTATTAAACATTCATTTAGTTAACTTCTCATGTTTTAACTTAAATTTTACATATTATATACGCCTTTGTTTTTGGATAATTATTCATTTGTTATTTGCCTGTCTAGATTAATTTATGCATATTTCTATAACATTAATAATAATAGCATTCAAGAGTCTGAATCTCATTCCCTTTAGAAATACAGATAATGGTATTCTTGTACATTAATTTTTAAAATATACAAGGGATGATAAAAAAAAAAAAAAGGTTACAAGTCGAATAAAGAAATATTTATTGACATTAGACAGAAACTACAAGAGAGAATTAAGAGGCATACGTGCCTATAATTTTTCTACATTATCACCAAGTCTATTCAGGCATTTATCAGAATGCAGAATCAAATTGCTTAACCCGTCTTGGAAGAAATCAAGTCCCTGTCCGTTGAGCCAGGTCTCGGCAGATGTTTTCACAGCACTGTCTTGAAATATCACAGCACATCAGAAACAATGCACCATATGCCTAAGTATGCTACCATAGCTCATCAGAGCTGGGACTCTGACGAGATTTCTTTCAGAGTTACTCGTTGATTATTTTGAATCATTTCTTCAATTCATGCCACGAAGAACTTGGCTGACATGAGAACTTACTAAATGAATAGGTCATTTATATATAGTAACTTCTCATGCTTTAATTGGAAATTTACATCATACTCCTTTGTTTCTGGACGGACACACACACACACACACACACACACACACACACACACACACACACACACACACACACACACACACACACACACACACACACAAAACACACACACACACACACACACACACACACACACACACACACACACACACACAAAACACACACACACACACACACACACACACACACACACACACACACACACACACACACACACACACACACACACACACACACACACACACACACACACACACACACACACACACACACACACAATTTTATATTTCCTTTGTTATTATATGTGTTAATGTATGAATAATGTTTGAATTGGGAAGAAATACGTTTATATTGTCTTTTTACAAAGTCTTAAGTAAATTTAAGTTCATAATTAGTATCATAAAACTAATCCTTTTTGTTAAATTAAGTATTTGGAATAACAAAGTATAAAAACTTTTTTTTTTGTCAACTAAATACTTTTCTACTAATAAAATTAATTAAATTGTTTTTCTTCTACAGGATTTTAATCGAATAACATTTTATTACGTTTAGTAATAATGTGGGTGTATGATATTTTTGTATTAGATATTATTCATGATATTACTATAAAGAGGATTCTATTGTAAAGAGTTTTTAATTTTTAGTTTTTGTCATCTTAACCAACAGTTATATCGACAACTATTTTTCAAATGTTATACTACGCTTTACATCTTTTAAATTAGAAAAAAAAGTCCTTTAAATTCGTCATGATGATTATTAGAAAAATTTAATAACTTTTTTGTTAGGAATAGATTAAAAAACTTATTAGGAGAATAAAATGGAAAAAAATAAAGATTTAAACTTTAATATAAATTTTACAAGAAATAGCATGCAGAATTACTAAAATTCCACCCAAACGTGCTCATTTTTTGTGCTTTTGAGAGGAAAATATCGTTTGCTCCAGTGAAAAGACTTTCATCGATATTTTGAATTTTCTGTGATAGTATATTCTATTTTTCCAAATTCACACAAATACATAATAATATTAAAAGAATTCACAAAATAATTCTCAAGTGCATTACGTATATTTTACAAATATGAAATATTACATGGGTAAGCTCATCCGACTCATCACAGAACACTGACTTCATAATATTCTCGTGAAACAATATTGTAAATAGGAAGCTTCATTATTGTGAGAACAGAGCACAAAGTAACTTTTCAAAGTTATGGGATAATAGAGATGTGCAGCGTAAAGTTTTCTTTTTCCTTTATTAACAACAAATGCTGTAGATCAGTGATTCTCAAACTTGAAATATTTGCGACCCAATTTTCAATCATAATTTTCATCGCGCCCCCTCCATACAATAATATTGCATTGAATTCAATAATATTATACTTTGACAGTAAAGCTACAGTACGGCGTAACCTCTTAAGTACCACCAGCGTTTATAAACGTCTCACTCAACCAAAGCATTAATTGTACCGAAGGTTATATACGTCTTTCCGCGCGAAGTACGATCTTTTCAGTACACTGCTATCTATAAAATTATTCCGAAAGTTTTGGAATGCAATAAAAGGACCTTGACAGTGTTTGTGAAGGATTTACTTATTACAGAAAACGTCTTATTTATTTATTCCTTTTCATCGCTCCCCCCCAATACATCCCATACACGTACCTAAGTGGAAAACAGTGGCATTGGGGAGCGAATCCCGTAACTTTTAAGGGGACACAGTACGATTCAATTGACCAAAATCGGTCAAAAAATCAAATTTAATTTTTTTAGCCTAAGTTTTTCTTTATATACTTTTCTCTATAACCTCACAAAATTTGAAAGCTCTAAACTTAAAACACGCAGAATTATGATAGCTTTTACGTTCGTTTTTATTCACATCCCTATGGCAAATCAAAATTTTAAACTGCCGTATCTCAGAAAGATAAAATAACTATTTTGTCTTCATTTAAAATGCTAAGGCTTTTTTTCTATTGCGCCTAATGCTTTGAAATTTTTTACCTATTCCCAATAGTACATGTAACAAAAGTTGGTATGCATTTTTGAATCAAAGCAATATTTATTTTTTTAAAATAATTAAACTCAAATTTAAAACTTTTTTTAGGAATTTTCAATAAACATTCATAAAGAAGTATTGTAAGAATACCAATCACGTGAACGCAAAACCCATACCAACTTTTATTATACATAGTTTGATGTACTTGTAAATCAAATTTTATGCGTGTACGTCAATTTTTGTAGGAGGAGTAGCATTTTAAAATCACTTAAAAAATTTCAAGTTTTTTTCCTTTAAAAAATTACATGGCTAGCTTTTTATGTAATTTTGAGCACAAATTATGTTTAACATAGTATACATACATAGGAGGCAACCAAAAAAATATTAAAAATCCTTAAATTAAAAATTTGTGCGTAAATCGTACCATGTCCCCTTAACCAGCAGTAATAAACCGTACAAAAATTATCAAGATATGTGTTAATTTTTGTAAAATTTTTATATATGATAAGCCCATGGAGCAAATGGTAATTATAAACTTGTTCTTAATTTAGTATTTTCAAATTAATTATGAAATACATTGGGCACTATTGATACTTTTACAAATGTATTACATCAATGCAAATGTGTATTTTATATTTTATTATGTCAGAATGTATTCTATTTGTTTACTTTCAGTAAATTAATCATTTTTTAAAATAATCTTTTGTTTCCAACTTTTCAATAAGCTCGCGCCCCCCTCGCAGAGTTATCACACCCCCTTAGGGAGGCACTCCCCACAGTTTGAGAAACGCTGCTGTAGATAGACAAATGAACACACACAAACAAGTTATCTCATCTCTTTCAGGTTGTCTTTTCAATTTTAATAAAAAAAGAAAGAAATTAAGTTTTCCTTGATTCATTTAGTCCCACTTATACAGAATGTTCGCGATATTACTTGAACTTACTTATCTTTCTAGAATATCCACGATAAATAAAGCCTATCATTCTGTAGCTTGATGGAAAGCTGTTCCACTTCTTGTAAAGCTGAATTAATTAAAATATTTATTTACTATTATTCTATTTTTGGAACTTGAGAAGGTGGAGAATGAAAACTATATTTATTAATTTTAATATTGTATAGATGTTGCAAAAATATTAAATCTTCCCGAGTATTGAATTTTTCTAAGTGTTCTAATCCATGTTGGAGGCTAATAATACTGTGTTCTTCAATGTTTATTACGGAATATTAATGACAGTTAAAAGTGCAATAGTTTCGCATAAAATCATAACAATAAGTGTGTGTATAGGAAAAATTTATCATCGCACCAAATGATTAAACAATGTATTAATTATTAAATAAAATAGATAGCTCAAAAATCATTAACTGAAATTCTTTATTTTGGTAATGAGTTAAAAAAATTAGAATTTTTTTGGATGATTAATAAATACGAGGAAGTAAAATGCTGCTTAAAATGACTAATTGAATAGATTAATTTTTTGATCACTTGAAAATTTTTGAAAAAACCCTGTCGAATCTTAAATTAAAATTTTTTTTTATTTAACATTTGAAAGTTCTTAAATGCTGAATTCTTATTTAGAACTGAACAAAGTGCTAATATTTCATCACATTAAATAATTTACGAAAAATGTATATTCGTTATATTGTTTTAATTTTTTTAAAGTAAAATTTATCAATAGATGGTAGGTAAACCTCTTAATAACATTGCTAAGCTATTTTGAATAATAAGCAAGTCTTTATAAAACGTTCATTTTAGAGTCAAACAGTATTAATGCAAAAATTTCGAATTTTGATTAAAAAAGAGAGAGAAAAATATAATTAACTCTCCAAAAATATTAAGTTTGGACGATGATAGTAAATTATTTAAACAATTTATGGGAACTTATTGAAATCATTGTTTCCAAATTATATATATTGCTTACGACTATAATTTGTTTTCTGACTTCTGTAATCAAATTTTATGGCATCTAACGTCTTCTTTTAGTAAATGCACAGAATAAAGTTGGATAAAAGCCGAGTTAAAGTTCATAACAAAATTACACAATGGCTGTCCAATACATTTTAAAATTTGCATTTAATTTATAAAATTTTGAGTTAATTTATAAAATTTTTGTTTGAATTAACTTAATGCTTCTTGATAATTGTCAGAGTTTTTGTTTCTTGATTTATTTTAAAGCACTATTTAATTTATCTAAGATTGTAATGCTATATTTTATTTACGAATCCATTTCGTACGTCATCGGATCATCAGAACCTTCCTTAGAGAAATTTTCAAGAAAAACTTGCGAAATTAATCCTGGTGCTTCAAATTGCACACAGATATCAGTTGTTGCATATGTTTGTACCATAACTATTACAACTATTTTCAAACTTTTTCATTTCTGTGGATATTTCATTTTGTTGTGCATTTTATGATTGTAATTGCTCTTTTTAAGCAAATCGCACCAATCAAATTGTAGATTGATTATAGGTAAACAAGCTTTGTAATGATATTACTCTATACCAGAGGTCGGCAACCTATGGCACTTGTGCTACAAGTGGCATGTGGTACAATGTTCAGTAGCCCTCTGCACAACTCTACAAATTTGTCAATTTTGAAAAGGATGGATGTTGATAAATTTGTAATGTACCTTATTTGATAAAAATTCTTCAGAATAATGGACTTTTACGGAATTATGAAAAAATCTGAAAGATAATTCTAAAGATAAACACAACTATTTTGTAAATTGTTGAATGCCATTGCTGGCGATATTTAATTGTTTGAAGACATAAAATTACATGTACTCTACTTTCCGCTTTTGGTTCTACATATCTAAGTGAAAAAAAATCTTTCCTCATATGCAAAATATTTCAAGCCCGCAAAGAAATTGTTAAGCAACTGAATGCTCAGAATCGTGTCAAATTGAAAGTCAGAAATTATACCCTTGATTTTGCGATATGAAAGTAGAGCGGTGCAAACCTAGTTTCGCATCAAAATTTTTATCTAACTATAATGAAAAGAAATACTTATATTTTATGTTGTCTATCTCTTATTTTATAAAAATGTTTAAAAATGCATAATATGTACACATACAAATTTAATTTAATTTTTGTTGAAGAAATAGTTATATTTTATGCTGTTTATTTTTATGTTAGAAATATCTTTAAATGATGAAAATTAACATAAAAATCAAACTATAAATCTATGCTATTGACCTCTATTCTCTAACTCTGCATGCATTATTACTGGAATCGAATTGTTTCAAAAATGTCCTACTGCTTGGCACGCTGAATTATAATGGTAAATTGGCTTGGCACACCACAGCTAAAAGGTTGCCGACCCCTGCTCTATACCCTTCACGAATTTCGACATCAGATGCAATTTTTTTGAATGAATCTCTAACAAAATATGTCTTTTCACACAGTATTATCAATCTTTTTAATCTATTAAATATGGCAAATTGTTACATTTCTGGGAACAAAATCGACACAAATTAAAACGAGAGCTTACAAAGTTTCCTTCATCAAATAATGCGTAATGATTCATTTAATTTTGCAGAGATATTTCTAAAAAGACGCTTCTTTCAAATATTCTGCCCAATTGTTTCAACATGAGTGGTTAATTCGAAGCAACGATGAAAATACCTCCTCATCCAAGGACCAGTACGAGTTTTCCTCGCGCATCACTAGATGTCTCTGATATCGCGGATGCCGGTGCAGACGTCCATTCTTTCTCAGCCATCACACCAATCCACTTCCCGAGGTCTGCGTCCAAACGATCTCTCGTATTTCGACGAACCCTACTCCCCCCCTTTAGAAGGAGGGGGTTGATCTTCCTCTCTCACGTGACATGAGGTTCCGGAATTCAGCACCTTCCAACGCATGCACGATGAACGTCTTTCTGAAAGAGTGAGTACCGTTGTTCTTTTTTACAATTCCTCACCTGTGCATTTTAGAATTTTTTGAAAAGGAAGCGGCATTCTTTGAAGATGATTTGCAGCGAATGGAATTGTATTTATTACAAATAATTGCATTTGGAATTGAGTTATTTGATTCATAAAGCTTTTTTAAATTTCTAGAACTTTATAATTTTTTTTAAAAAAACGAGATGGCATATTTTGCTTGTACAAAAAGCGAACTAATGTTGTTATGCATAATTTTTTTTCTACCATATTTATACAATGTTTTATCTCTAAATATAAGAAGTAATTTTCATTTGTTTGAAATTTACACAATTAAATATGAATTTGAGTTTGCAACATTGTATTTCTTTCATTCAAATACGTCTCTCAAAATGTTATACATTTAACTGAAAATAAAACGTAGTGGATTAATTGAATAAAGAAAATTGTATAATGTATTTGGAGGCACTTTTCAATTTTATTATTTGGCATTTTTATGTAAATTACTGAATATTTTTCAATAGATATAAGCGCTTTCAATTACTGAGTTAAAATAAGTTATGGTGAGTTTTAATAGAGAAAACTTTTAGCGCTTTGAATGTAAAATATTGTGTAATGCTTGATGAAACTAATTATATTCTTTAATAAGCTTTGATGCATGCTACTTTATGAATAAATAAATTACGAATATTTTATGAAGCAAGAGTTCTTAGAAGTTTTCATCAAATTTTTCGATGAATCGCAATTTTGAAAAAAAATTTTTTGCAACATATTAGAGCTATTATCAAAATGTCTAAGATAGAAGAGTGCAATATACTTTGTTTTCTGTTTCCCTACACTGTATTATAGTATTCTGTTCAAAATAAATTTATTTACTTAAGAGTTTTGAAGTTTCAGAGTTCGTTGACCGATGCAACGGAAACACACAAACACACACATAAAAATTGCATTTTATATACATATATACATAAAGGACAGATACATTGTATATATATATATGCGTGTATGTGTCAGTTTTTCTTAATAAATCAGAAGTTAATATAAAGAGTAAATTTTTTGTTTGTGTAAAGCACGATAGTGAGGGAAATAATATTGGAATTCAGAAAGTATTAAAATGAACAAAGGCTTTGTGTGTAGTTATTACGAAATAATCAATATATATATTAAACTTTAAAAAGCTTTCTACCATATTTTGAGGATGAACCGGTGAAGTAATTTAATTACTTACGATATTTATTCAAGTACCTTCAAAATCAACAATGATTTGAAATAATAAATTATTTTTTCCGTAGTCGGAGTTAAAGGTGATTTTAAGTTTCTTTTATTGATGCATATTTGAACCTGTATAATGCTTTGAGCTTCCTCATTAAATTAAAGATCATTATTTAAACATATGAATAAATAAATTGTTTTCTTTCAAGATTTCTTTATCATTTATTACCTTTCGAGTTTTTCATAAATTTGGAAATTAACAGCAAATTATTCGGAATAAATTTCTAACTGTATTTTATTAAAATAAACAGAACTTTTTACTACATTTTTAAAATAAAATTTTTACGTTTGTAATTCTGTTAGATTCTTAAATCATTAAAGAATTAATCTCTTACGTAACTATATTATACAACAATAATTGCTTGTAAGTGGTGAAGTTTGAAAAAACTGAAACATCGCCCGAAAATAATGTTGGTTTCCACTAAGTGATGCGATAAATTTTATCTCAATTATAACTGATAATTCACTTCCAGAAAATTTAATGCATATGAAAAGATATTCCATTGGAAAGTGGAGTTCTCAGTGACGAAACCCTATGCGGTGTACTTAGAGACTATTACATTATTTAGCAGCCTTGTAAAAAATGCTTTTGTTCTGCGTTTGATTAGTCGTATTATTGCTAAGATATTGATTATTAATTAGTCACTTCAAGGGAAGCATTGATGAGAATGCGTACCATTATAAACTCTTAATACCAATAACCTTTAAGCTGTTAACTTAATAGCATTCAGCGGAGATTCAACATAATAAGAAATGTACGACACAGAAGGTGCTGCATAATGAAAAGAGAAATTGAATCTCTTAGGCATGGTGTGTGTCGAAATTTGTCTTGAAAAACGTTACATTGTTAATAGTATAATGTGCAACATTTTAGTCTTTAATTAATTCGAAAATTTTGAAGAAAGTAGTGGAATTAAACTGAAACCTAAACACCTTTCGGGTAGCTTTTGATGCTTCTCCTAGCATATATTGATTCTCGTTGTTCTGAAATAGATATTCAATGTTGTTGGTGCGATAAAGACGGACTTGCATGAGATGTCTTACCTTTTAATTTGACTACCTATCATTTGGGATACTTAAATCACCATGATCAAAATTGTTCGAACTATATCGAATTCGACGGGAAAAAAATGATATTATTAATTTAGTTCTGTCTTGATGGATTATCTTAAATCCTATTATACCACTTCCATTTCTGATAAACATACTGGATCCTTCTGGTAGCATATTATGAGATGAAACACACGCAAAATAATAGTGATTTGCACTATCCATCTGCAATTTCCTGTTGGATTCCTGTCATCGCTGCTAAATCGAATCTGTGTTAGATTGTTAATATCATCTAGCATAGATTTTAATGAGTTGACTTCGTGATATAAAGTCATGCGCAATTAAAACTAATTGGTTGTTCCCTATTTGACGTTACTGTTTTAATGCCACCAGAGTGCGTGATTTAATTAGAAAAATTTAAAAGGAAATTTAATTTTTAATTTCTTTAAGCACATAGTATACCTTTTTCTTTGGGGTTTTAAATTAAGGTTTTTTAATTTTTTTTATAATCTTTTTTCATTGCTACTGCCTTTTCCATTTTTAGTTCAAACTTAATAAAAAATTTAAAAAATTGTTCAAAAATAAAATAGAATAATAAATTATAATGTAAATAATAATAAATTCATGCTTCCAAAATGCTTATTTTAAATTTTACAATTAAATGTTACAATTCACAGTTAGATAAATTCTATAATAATGAACTGATGATTTAAAGAGCAAAACTGTATCACTTTTAAAAAGTAAAATTAAAGTAACATATAATAAAATTAAATTGGAACTTAGAATGACTTTTCAATACATAAACGGATTTCCAGAAACTATCAAAAGATGATGCGTGAGAATATTAAAAAAGATCGAAATATGATTTTATAAAAAAATCACGACAAACACTTTTGAAAATCATTAGTTTTTTATTTGTTTTAGATATTCACTTTTATTTTATTTATTATAAATCTTCACAGAGTTATAATTGCAAATAAAGATATTCGGCATTAAAAGGTAATTAATATAAAAATCCATATAAAAAATCTTTTGTATTGATATTCTTTTACAGGTTATATATATATATATATATTTCCATTATTAATTTTATTTTTTTAAACCAGTATGTTTAATAGTAAAAGTAAATTTTGAGTTGGCCCTGCAAAAAATGAAATTTTTGAAATATCATATTTTTTTTCCCCAAATTTTTTTTCAAAAAATTTTTTTAAACCCTTTTTCTGCATACATGGAATTGTAGTTAAATTACCGCAGGACTTTTTTATAGAAAAAGCTTTAAATAAGGATTTATTTGTTACCAGAAACAAAAATAATGTTTATTAAAAATATAGCAATGCAATCGAATAATCAAAAAGTATTTCATTTTTCAAGAAACAGCTAAAATTTTTTTTAATTTGAAAATAAAATTAATTTTTTAATGCATTCATAATTGTTTTTATTATAATTTTTTTAAAAAATTTAAATTTTGAAAAATTTTAAAACGTAATTTAATTTTAATTTAAAGTAATTTTTGATTAAATGATTTAATTGGCAACTTTTAAAAATCTTTGGGAATGCATCTGCGATTCATTAATGTCACATTATTAAAATAAATTCCTTTTAAATATAATAGATGTTCTAAGAGAATTTAAAAATTTAAAATTTTAAAATTTTTTTTTTTTTTTTTTTAAATTAGGCAATTTAAAATCTTTGAAGTTTTAAACATTCAAAGCCCTTGAAAATCTTTTAAAATTTTTAAAAGAAAAAAATTTTTTTTTGTTAAAAATGGTTTCTTTCCCTTTCTTTTTTTTTAAAAACTTTTTTAAATCTTTCCGAAAAAATATTTCAAAGATTTTGAAAGCTTTATGAATGGGATTTTTTTGATGGGCCCTTTTCAAAATTCCAAATTTTTTGAAAAGAAAAAAAGCATTTTAAATTTTGAAAAGGGGCTAGGGCCCCGTATACTGATGGGGGTGCTCCTCTTGTTGGGTCCTTGATGAAATAATATAAAATCTAAAGATAAGTGAAATCATATTGTAATTTTAACAAATGATTTTAAAATATGCATTTTAATTATTATCAAAAATTTTAAATTTTATCAAAAAAAATTGTTTGTTACAAAGTTCATAACGGAACTTGTTTAAATTTTGGGGTTTTTCTTTTCTTAAAATTTCAGTAAACTTTAAATTTAAGTTTTATAGTAATATTTTCATACAAATGGAATTTTTTTAAAAAAGAGGCACATATAAAGCCATTTTCTTAAAAATTTTGTTTTTAAAAAATTTTTTAATTTTTAAAAAAAATTATTGCAATAAAACTTTAACTCTTGGCTATATTTAAGTATTAAAAATATGAATAATTTCGTTTTAAAAGGGCTAATGACAATGACAAATTTGGGGGTTTTGATTTTTCATATATAAAAAATTTTATTTTTATTAAATACTAGAGGGGACCTGGGGTTTTGTTTTTGGGTTTATTTAATTTATTCTAAGCTATTCAGTGCAGTCAAATTAAAATTTGCTTTTTTTTTGGACATTGAAAAAGCTAAAACAAAATATTTTTAATTTTTTAAATTTTTTTCATTTCAAATTTTAATAAAGTATAATTATGAATTACTTTCAAAAATTTTGTAAAAAAAAAAAAATTAATTTTTAAATGGGCAAATAACGTTTTTTTCCAAACTTTTTTTTTTATCCCCTTTTTTTCTAAAAAATTTAAATTTAATTTTACTGGGGAAAATTTTAATTTAAACCTTTTTGAGAAAAAAATTTGCATTTCCCCCCAAAATGGGGCAACATACGTTCCCTAAACTTTATTTTTTAAATGCCTCAAATAATATTTTTGGCCGGATTTATTTATTCAGTGAAATAGAGAATTAGGATTGAACCTTTTTGAAAGGTATTGGAGAATATGACGGTATCAGGGGAATACGCGACAACAGAACGATTTCACCTTTAAACTTTCCAGTCAAGATGGTTGCTTCAAGAATATTTCCAGTGATTCTTTTAATGATCAAACGTGTATAGTTGCATAATCAAGGTGGATTTAAGTTACGAATAACCGGTGAACCAATCTTCAACCGAAGATTACCTGGTGGCATTCCTGGTATATCTAGATAATTAATAAATTCAGTTGGAAAATTCACGTTTCATTTTCATCAACAGCATTGTCGATTGATTTAAAAGCCATTAGATCACTGGGCAGCACAATTGTTGTATCTGGAAATTTATTTCGAGAAGTACATTTTTTTGCTGTCAAAGTAACCTGATTACTGATCCAATCATTACCTGAGAAATTATTCAGAATATCCGAGTAGCATTCTCAATCAGTTCATTTTTTGTCTGAACAACAGTACAGAAATTGTTTGGCAATTTAATATATTGTGTATTGGGATGCAGTTCCACTTCACCGTTTCCAATATCCAAGAGTTGGTTAGAAAATATTTGCGGCGATGGATCATCTGGCAATTTTACTCACATGCTTGTGGTCATTCGCAGTGTTTCGAAGTTTCACCATAAAAACAATTGCTTTAAACACGTGTTAATCTCGTCGGTAAAAGTAGAGCAAGGAATGACTAGCAATGTCTGTCGGAAATCACCAGACAGCACCACCGAATATTTTCTCGTTGCCGCTTAAATCTTGCAAGTTCTATGAAATGCTTCGAGTGAATGGTTATGGGCCGTGGTATACTCATCATATTATTATTGAACTCCTTTGCAATACCACAGCCATTCCGCTTTTTTTCTTAATGTTGCACTTTGCATCCGTTTTCTTTTGAATGTCTAATGCAGCTTGAATGCTGAATGTGCAGTTCTTCCAACATCTAATAAAATGGCAGTAATGCCGGACGATGCAATTGCCAATGCAATTTTCTGCTGTGATCGTATTTTTGCAAGGATCAGCGATATTAAAAATGTTTTACCGGTTCAACCTGGTGCGTCCAAGAAAAAAAAAGCCACCTTGTTCAGCATTCCGATTATAAATACAGACAGCATAATCCGATTATAAATAATTTTTGTTCAACTGCAGGTAATGGCTCATTATTTGGAATAAATGTAGCTAAGTAAACGTCATTATGCTGTTTTTCTTTTTGCAAATCACTGGCTGGTCTGTCAGGTGATGGCATACCATAACGATTAAAGGGAAAATTTGAGATTAAAATACATAAATCCTCAATCAACACTAATGCTTCGTCGTACATCTCTGGGGTGTAATCTATATTTGAACATTGGCCTGTTTGCTTAATTTGGTGCAGTATGTCCTCTGTAACATAGTTTTATATTTTTCAAACAAAGTAGATGATTGTGTTGGCTATAACATGTCATCAAAATAATGGCAAACAGTTGAAAAATGATATGCGGCATGAATGTCAATTTTGCATGGGTGCTCCAGCGTGTGCAAGTTTAACCGCAGAGGGAATGAAAATCTGGACGCTGGACTCGAACGCCTTTTTCCAGCAATATCCGGCATTCTCTTTCTCTGCCCCTAGATGCAACCGAGACTTACTTTCTGCATTAGGGTCGTCTGTCATTATTCGGCAAATTTACTGGTATTTATAAAATTCGATTTCGGATTCTCTTTCACCACTCTGAAGTACACCAGAAACGCACTTTTCGCGCACCAAGACATTTAGGGTAAGCCCCTGCCACAGTCTGCTTAAAAGATGGCCATCCGGAATTATCCGCAAAGTTACTAAAGTTTCTTGGATCGATTATCAGATTCTGATTGCGCGTCTTGAGATACGTCAGGAACCAAGTTTTTTTACTCCAAGGCCTCTAAAGTAAGCCCCTGCCACGGTGTGTCTAAAATACGGTCGCCCAACATTGTGCGGCAAAGTTACGGATATTTTTGAGAATCGATTCGAAATTTGGATTTCACGTCCTGAAATACGCTGGGCATTCATTTTTCGTGTAGGTCAAGAAAATCCGCTTCGGTCAACACGCACGCATTGCGACATTTTGCGAATTTTTCCGTTTCCCAGATTCCTTTCATTTCCGGCAATAAAAAAAATATTGATATCACTAATTGAGATAAAAACTATCCTGTATTCTAAATTGGATGAAATGACACACAATATGGAAAACTATATTATGATCGTGTATGTATAGCTTAGGAGTTCATCTCGGACAAACACCATTACACGGGTTTCTTATGTATAAAAATTAATTACATATTAAATAGCATTATAAACTATAGTAATTATGCCCATAATTGGATGTCCAATTGTAAAATGTCAAGTTTTTTAATAGTGAACATATAAAATGGTTTGCAAGCAAAGTTTGTGCTAAATGAATAAGCTAGGAAGAGCAAACACATTTAATTTTGTGAAGTATAAAAAGTTATTTTATAAATTTACTGAATAGGATTCTTGATATTGATAGTAAGCAAATAATAAATTTACAGTTGAATTTTTAATTTTAAATCTTCATTGCAAATTAACTTAACAAAATAACTGCCAACTATATTTTGTACCTTCTCTTCAAGGAAATGATTTATTGGTTAAAAATAAACTTTTGAAATGCATTCTAATTTTTCGCAAAGTCTGAACACGAAGAAATGATTACATAAAAATGACTTCCGACAATGTGTCTGTCATTTTATTTTCATGATGGTTCTTTTTATCTCACAGGTTAATCACAATAAGATTATAGATACAAGAAATTAATGCAATGCTATTTAAAATACGCTACTATTAAGTTTGAGATTAAGCAAATATTTTGATTTTTTGACTGTTTTTATTATTGTAATATTTTTTCTATCAAAATGCGAGAGTAGTTAAAAATAGTGAAATTTCTGTCTCAGTTGCACTTTTTTAGGGAAAAAATCATATATTATTACAATAATTTTTATAATAGCTTAAGTAAATACATTACACCAATGATCATTAAGAAAAATCGCCTAGAAAATTGTATAATGTAAAAAGAAAATTATACTGAGTTGGGCACAGTAGGCCTTGGCCTCATGGGCTGTCGCGCCACTGAGTTGAGTTAAAAAAAATTAAGGAAGCGAAACGAATTAGCAAATATGTTTAATGCGTATTTGTGATAAAATTGTCGCGCAAATCTTCTAACATCATATACATCAAGCACATTTCATTTAATTTCTTTTAAAAGAAAAGACAAAGAATTGTAGCACTTACAATGAGGAAATCAAAATTAAACCAATTAATTAATTGAATATCGATAGCATTATTATTTTTTTTTTTGTTTTCAAGTTTAAATTCAAAATTTCTTGAAGCGCAATAGAAGAAATTCTTTCTCTCTCTCTCTCTCTTTTTAAAAATTTATTTCAGAACGAATTAAAAAGATAAGCTTTGAGAAGATTTATAATTTTTTGCTTATTTATAATTTCATCAGCAAATATTTTCATACATAACTTCTATGGTAGGCTTTCAAGCCATAAAATCAAAAATCAAATTCGAATTTTTTATTTTTTGTTTTTATATTGTTTAAAGTAATTTGAAGTTTTATGTCTTCTTAAAAACTTTTTAATTGATTTATGTTCATTTTCAATGCTATTTTCTCTATATGTTTGTAAGAATTTATTAAAGCTTTAAAGAAACAGAAATTAAATATTAATTATGGCAAAGTAGTCTCATCCTAAATTCTAATAAATATCAATCCGGAAAATTTTTAACGAACTGTTAAATATTTTTGTTATTATCTGAAGATGGTCTTAATTGTTTTTACCTATTTGTTTGTCAGGGTTATAAGAAAATTAAGTATTCGTCGATTAATAACATTTATTGTGTTACACAAACCTTATAAATTTCATAATAAATCGATTTTTAATTTATTTTTTTAACAAACAGATTTTGCAACCAGGTATCAATTGATAATAATTATTGTGTTACGCAAACTTTTAAAAATTTCATAATAAACCAGTTTTTAATTAATTTTTTTAACAAACAGATTTCGCAACCTGTTATCACAGTTTATTATGCTTGTACAACGATTAAATTAAAATATTCTCTTTTCCTCTTTTTTCACTTACACCCCCCTCCTCACACATTTTTACAATGGGTTCATCTAACATAAATACGCAGTTGCTGAAAGGAGATGTAAACTAAAAAAGCGCATTTGAATGAAAAAAATATTAACCAATCAGTTTATAATTAAACTAAAATAGTATTCTATAAATTGTTGTAAATTTATTTATTTCCAAATATTTCACCTGAAATGTAATATTGCAAGAATTTTCTCCTCCCCTCATACCTCTCTTATTCTCCTCATTAAGTACGAGTAATTAACCATCAAATGAAAATTTAATTCAATTTTTTTTCAGACAATATTAAATGGTGGCCAAATAGCAATATCACAAATTCCTATTTGATCTAACAGCAGATGGTGATCAACATTAGATTTTAGGTAAGTACCAAAACTATTCATTCACAGCTTTCCTTTAGCACTTTTTCTAAGAAAAATATTTTTTTTCCATTTATATTTTTGCATATTTTTTGTGTCATGCTTTTTAATTACATGCGTATTTCATGAATAAAAATATTTAAAAAATAACATTCGAATGAAAAACAATTAAATGTGTACATTTTTAATTACGTAATAATTTAATTACTTCCCTACAATATTAATCATTCCTGGTTTGTTTAAATAAGTTGTTTTTGTCTGTTATATTTTAATAAAACTTGTAGAGGATTTATGTGTTTTCCTTTGAATTGCTTGTTTTGTTTTCGATGAAAATAAAATTTTAATTAAGTCATTTATCTTTATTTCTGTCAAAACGAAATGTAAACCTTTTGATTTTGAGATAATTATACACAAAAAACTATCTTACTCTGAATCGTAATAAATGATTCAAGTGAAGAGAAAATAAGCTTCCAGAATACAATATTATCAGCATACAGATACGAAGCACTTTCTAAGTTTAACGTAATTAATCCGATAACCAAGGGGAAAAGTTCAGATTCTCATACTTTTAATTTCAGGAAGATATTTATCTCCTTAAATTAAAGTAAATGTTTTTATAATTTTTACTATAATTCCTACTTGAAAAGTTATTAATAAGAAATTAGTTGCTGATGAGTTTTCAAATTAATCTTTAAATTTCACTAATAAATTTGCTTGTAATTATATATATTTTTTTTCTTATCGAAATATTCAACGAGAAAATTGTTATAATATCATTGCATATTTTGGGATAAATTATGTTTCATATTAAATTTATCAGACAAAAGGCCTTAAAAAATATCATTCATAAAGGGTTTTTTAAAAATAATCACTAAACGCACTTTGTGTGAATTTTTTTTTGAAATTTTGTTTTTAAAAACTTTTTCTTGTTTGCTTAGAATTTTAAAATTATTAAAATATTATTAAGAAATTTATACATGGGAACAAAATACATTAACTACTCTTTCTATTTTTGTATGAAGTTAAATTAATGAAATAAAACTTGGATGGTTTGCCTCCCACACAGTTTCATTGAGGATTTAAATTTATTATTATCGTTTCTTAAAATAGATAGATTTAACGCTTTTTGAAAAAAAATAATCTCAAAATACTAATACAATTATTATTTTAAAAATATTTTTATTTATGTTTTTAAATTTATTTTGACTTTCTTTGAATATCAAGAAAAGGAACGTTAAAGAAAACTGCATAATAAATATAAAGAAAAGAACAACCTGCATGTAACTTGATATTGAAACCGTTCAAAAGATATCAGTCGTAAGTTGGACCCCCTTATTTGATAATGAATACAGATTTAGACTTTTTTCCAAAATATTTTTATGAACCATTTAATTGTCAAAGTTTTAATAGATTTTAAAGGATTGATGATAACAATGCTTTTGAAAGGATAATTTAAATGATTTCATATTTGATGCACACACACTGTGACTTTGTAATTAATTAAGTAAAAGAACATTGAGTACCTTCGCTTTTATTTATAGATCTATTTTTTTTACTTACTGATCCATGTCTTATGCTAAATATATTTTATCAAAGATGATCGAACTTTTTTCGTAGCTTAGATGATCTCTTATACTGACATTTTGTGCAATATAATTTAACAAATAATCGGAAATTTATATCTAACGTTTTAACTTTTCCACGTGCACCTGTGTACTTTTCCATTAATTGTGGGGTTCGAAATGTTCGTGGCTGCACAATATTTACGAATTAAAATTCTTATTGAATTCATTATTATCAAAGGTATTATTCTTAAATAATTTCAGTCATGTGGTATGATGAACTTAAGAGTTTTTGGAAGTAGAAAAAGAGCAATGAAAATAAAATTAAAATCCCCATACATATCTTATTAATTATTATAGATATATTAAATTGTATTATTAAATATATATACAAAATATTGTATAATTAAATATACAAAATATTGTATTATTAAATATACAAGACATCTAGATTATTTCATACAAAAAAATAACGCAAAAGTCTTTTAAATATTTTTTCTATTTTCCTTTGCATTTTTGTTTTTAATTAAACTATAAGGAAGCCTTAACATTTTTAGAACCATTTATATAACCTTGTTTCTCTGCGTTGTGAAATTAAATTATTAAAACAAAATGAAAATATTGTATTTTAAATATATCTGCAAAAGTAAAGGTGGATCAAAACTAATCATGCATTAAGGCAAAGAATTATTATGAAGTAATAGTTAAATTACTGTTTCTCATTAACTCAAAAAAAAAAAAAGACGCTAAAACATTTTATTTTTTGAAAAAAATTCTTGTCTTTATTAATTAATCCACAATTGATATAAGAATTAAATATGCTACTAATTAACTCAATTTTGTAATCTTTGCAAAAAGAAAAAAACTGATTTTTCAATTGTACGATTTGTTAAATGCAGTACCTATCTGTGAAAACAATCAATTGAAAATTAAGGGGACACAGTACGATTAAGTGATTAAAATCGGTAAAAAATCAAATCTAATTTTTTTATCCTATAAATTACCTTTTATATTCTTTTCTATAATCTCACAAAATTTGAAAGGTCTAAGTTTAAAAAACGCAGTTATGATAATTTCCACGTTCGTCTTTATTCACATCCCAATGGCAAATCAAAATTTTAAAAACTGACTTATCTCAGAAAGATAAAATAACTACTTTGTATTCATTTAAAATGCTAAGGCATTTTTTCTGTTATGCCTATTGCTTCAATATTTTTCTAACTTTCGCTAATAATACATGTAATAAAAATCGGTAAGCATTTTTAAATCAAAGCAATGATTTTTAAAAAAATAATTTTGAATTTAGAATTTATACATTTTTTAAAGGAATTTTCAACAAGCATTCTTAAAAAGAAGTATTGTAAAATACCATTCATATTATCACAAAACACATACCAACTTTTATAATACATATTTTGACTTGTTTGTTAATCAAATTTCATGTGTGCACGTCAATTTTTGTAGGAGGAGTAGCATTTTAAAAACACAATTTTTTTCCTTAAAAAATTAAATGGTTAGCTTTTTATGAAGTTTTGAGCCCAAAAATCTGTTTTACGTAATACATAAACGTAGGGTACAACCAAAAATTTTTGAAAATCATTAAGGCTGTTTTCGGCTAATGTTAAAGAATAGGAATCAAATGATGAATATTTTTTCAGATATAAAAGTACTAAAACATTAATATTATATTCTGGCTTCACTATTCTGTAGAGAATCACTTATTTTATCACACTACTCATTTTTGTGCGAGTTGACACATTTTTTCTTTTATAAAATGTGTTTCGCATTTTTTCTCATATACCATAATGCTACATGAGATGTCCCTTTACATGTTAAATGGAAATACTAATTATTTATGAAATATTCTGAAATTTTAAAAGCACTATACTATAAATAAATGCATGATATACAATGTCACAATTTTTTTATGAAAATTGAAGTATTTTTTCTGTCTAAAAATGTGCTCAGCGCTAAGGTCACGCTCTTGTACATATGGCGAAAACAGCCTTAAATTAAAATTTTTGTGTAGATCGTCCTCTTAATACAGTGTAATCCTAGTTACACAAGAGACGAGACGGTTCTATCCTTTTTAGATAGCATTGTGGCTTTTAAGTGTAATTAACTATTTAATAAGTAAACAACTGATGAAAATAATCTAACATCAAATGAATAATATTAACTTCGTTAATTTATTTCTAACCATTAAGCAGAAAACCAATTTTTTTTTCAGTTGATAATGATTTTTGAAAGCTGAATACGAATTCAAGTGGACTATAAATTTTTATGTTTTTTAAATGTAATGAGTATTTTTCAAAATGTTTTATTGAACTTTTTGTTGCATAAATATTAGTGCATAAATATTAACAACATAATTAATTCTGGTTTTAAAATTTCCTGTTCACTGATATAATGCTTATATCAAGCAAAACAGGCTTTTTTTTTAAAGCTATTGTTAAAATTAAAAGTTGATTTGATTTTTATATTAACGTGTCGTACTCTAAGGCCACGCGAGTGCCTTAGGCGAGACGGAATCTCGTAATTTCGAACTTAGGCCAAGTGACGAAAGCGACATCTAAGCTAACTTTTCCTCTCACTCTCCACCAAAAGAATATAAAAGGAATTGAACATCAAAATTTAAGATACAATTTTTAATCGCTCTATATATATACACACTTACTAAAAATATTATATTTTCTGAACATATTTGTGAATTATCATGTTGCATATTTATGCCTTATGTTTGGGTTTGAAAAAATAGGTATATATTTTTAATAATTTCATGCGGTATATTTTAAGCTCGTTACAGTTTTTTCATTTTGTTTTGTGATTGAAGATACAGAATTGAAAAAGTGACTAGTAAAATTTATTTTGAAATGTTTAATAATAAAAATATTTGTTTATATAGTACTGTAAAAAAAGGGAAAAATACAGATTCATTTGTTGGAAATTTCTTTATAAAAAGGGAGAGTTTCTTTATATAAATCATTAATAAATATTAAATACTTTTGTTATGAAATTATATAGATTGAAACAAAGAATTTATGAGCTAAAATATTTATTATTTTCTGAGATAGAATTCATGTTAATATTTTATCTGATTTATAAAGTTTATAACTGCTATTTATTTTTTGTCCAATGCTTTTGTTCTTGAATTCAATACATATATATGCATATGTCTTTTATTTTATTAAAACAGTATGAGCTTTATTCGGAAAGGAGGGGTGTAAAATAGAATGTATGCACATTATTCGATTCTTAAAAATATTTTATGATACAAAATTTCCTTTTTCCCAATACTTAAAGATTTCTTTAAAAATGCTTTACATGTATGCCTATAAACTAAACTCTTCGATTTATTTTTCAGATTGTATTTACATACTTATTTCAAAGATGTGGATGGTATCAATATCTTAATGAATTGAAGTTAATATATTTTGTATGCAATTAAATGTATTAAAGAATTTTTTTTGCAGGAAATATTCATAACTAATCAGACTTCAAGATTAAATGAATACATTTTCATTTTGAACTATTCTCTTAAATTATCCAACTTAAGCGATTTTAACTATATTTCAATGTGATTAATTAATATGGGAGACGGTGAACTTTTGGGAGCTGTTTAGTTTATATTTTTACTTCAAATTGACAAAAAAGGGGATTAGGTTTTTAATAAATTAGTGAAATCCCATGTAGTAGTAAGAATGGGAAAATAGCCAAATTGAAAATGTCTTGAAACATTTCTGCAGGCTCTTGTATATAGTACCCGTGAGAATTTTGTAGCATGCGCGTTGATCTGAAGCTTGGCATGGAGCCTAAAACCTAAAAGGAAATTCACCATTTTCTCCTGGGGTAAGGAATTTGTATAGTTTTCCAGGAATAATACTAATAGTATCACTTTTCAGCCGTTTTCTATTAATATTTAATACAAAAGCTTCGATCCAGCCTTTTGTACTTAACGTTCATCTGAAATTAGTAGATTTTGTACCTGCTAATTAAGAAATATGTTTATCAGAATATCCTAAAGAAAATAACTATAATTTGCAGCACGTTATCAAGAAAATTTTAGGCCATAAGAAAAGATACCCTGAATTTAAAGCAATTGAACAGCTGTGGGCACTATTTCATTACACCAATTAATTAAAAATAACATATTACAACAATTTACATATTATTAAAATTAAAGGAAGTTTTCTTTACGAACTGTATTCATTATTAAAATAATATTGCAAAAGGTTTTGCAGGAAAATTTTTCAATATGTAAATTTTATAAGGAAGTAATGATGAATTAGTTGAGCTTTATGATTAGATGATACTTGAAATGATTGTTCCCGGGAGCAATTTTAAAACAGATCATATAATCTTGTCCAAGTTGTAATGGACGACCCACGCCGTCCATTAGTGTGAGAGGGTCGGAAGGAAGATTAGCCATATTCTAAACGATATTTATTCACACTTAACACTAACGACACAAATTCAATAGCCCAAGTTAAAAAATGCACCAATTACCAATTATGTGGAGCAATAGCGAGGTAGACGAGATACTAGAAGTATTAACAATAAATCGGATCACTTACGTCCAGTCACACACAATACACCTTCTAATTCAAACCGGCCCAATCCAATTTAACACTTAATTAACCAAATCGTCAATTTTAATATTACTCAAATAAGCTACGAATTTTCCTCGCCTATCTTTACGTTAATCAATCACTGCTATCCTATTGCAGTCTAACCTCTCTCTCTTTAACCCTCTAAGCGGTCAGCACTTAAAGTCTTGCCATTCTGGAGATGCTTCAAAAATGCACCGCACATATTTTTTTGCTTTCAGGTGGGGTTCTCAAAAGGGTTGAGCCGTACTTTTAAGAATGGGGCCGGCCCGCTTTTGGGAATCTTAAGCCAAGGCAGAAAAAGCATATCTGGAATGGCGGAATTTTACGTGCAGACCGCTTGGAGGGTTAACTCGAAAGTTTAATCTTTATATACAAGTCTTGATTTACATAATCACATCTTCTTCTTCGGAGGAAATTTTATAGAATAAGACTCATTATTCCCACCAAGAGAACTATTAGTAGGAAGAACACGGATAGACCCCTTACAAAGTTGTGTATACAAATATTGAGCATCATTTTGTTGAAATGTTGGCTGTTGAAAATATCTTGTATAGGGCTAACTTACATTAATTGACTATTTTATAAATATAAGATTTGATGGATAGAAAGATAGAAAAATTATAATTTAATTATAAATATACTTTTCTTTCTGTTTTTGACCATTTAATTAAAAAAAAATATCTATGATTTTCGTAAAACTTTCTTTTCAGGATTTTGGTTCTGATATATTTTTGGTCCGTTATAAAAGTATGTGTTTAAAATTTTTATTCATGTGGATAATTTAAGTAAATAAAATTTTAAGTAACAAAATTAAAGAACTTGAATATTGGATGCATCCAATCAAGAAATTTTGCAAGGATTTGAGTTCAAAGACTACCTTTTATCGAAAGACTACTACTGCTACAAAATGCCTAATTTATCTAAATCTTATATTTCCTTCACGATCTCAGAAAAAATTCTTTTCAGTTACATTTTTAAATACTAAAACAAATAATACTCATTTTATTTATAAATTTTCCAACAAAATGAATATAAATATGGAAATGTAAATCACTTTTTTTCTTGTGTAATATATAAAAAAACATAAATCTTTATAAATAATATAATAAAATAATATAAAACTTTAATTTACAGATCTTATAGTCATAATTTTTGGGGGATATCTAATATAGTATTATATTAAAATTGAAACAAATTCCAAAGGGAAGCCTTTTCCAATTGATATTATGAGCTGAAAATCACTGATTTATTCAAAATGAGATGAATCTTGAAATACAGCTGCGGATTTAGAAATTTATTCAGATGGGAAAAAGAAGGTTCAAATGCTCGCTTTTTTGGATGTGATTTGCGTGCTAGTGATGTGTGGTGCATAAGTAATCTATTTAAGATCTCATGGGGGAGCTTTTTTTCGTACAAAACGGGGATTGTATATAGATTAAACTTATGCATCAGAAAGAGAAGGAATTACGCGACTGTAATCATATTACAGAGAGAACATTTCCAACTTCTTAAATCTTTATAATGGGATACTTTTTCATTTTTAGATTAAAATAATGATCCCCAAGAGAACTTTAGTGGCTTTGGTAGTCAAATAGCCATGGTTGTGAATCTACGTTGTTTCTTTCGAGTTCTGGTTGAAGACACTCCATGTAGAAGGAATATAGCACGTTAAATTTATCAAAGCAAATCTCAAAATCCTCTCTTTGGTGTGGCGTGGAAATCTGGAAAGTGGGATGCCAGCTTAGTCTTCTTCAATTGATTGTGGTTCAAATTTACGAGGTCTATTGCCAACAGACCTTGTGTGGTTACGAAGTGTGTGATATTAATAAGAAAATAAATTATTCAACCCAACAGATCTTTTTTTGCTTTAAGCAACATTATTCTATCACTAAATATTAATTGGTAGTCTTTTGTTCTCCATGGTTTCTATATCTACCGTAAAATCCGGCGCATAACGCGCACTTTGAACATAAAAAATAAGATCGAAAATTAAGGGTGCGCGTTATACGCCGGGATATAAAACCGATAGCTTTAAAAATAACAAAAAGGACGGACATAGAAATTTTTTACTTCTAGATGTATCGATACACTGTTTATTTAAAAGAAACAACTTGCCTTATGAACAAGAAGAACAGTTGTAATTCTAGAAATATACTATTTTTTCAAACGCCTGGGGTAATACCTTGAATAAATTACTTCAAAACTTAAGAACAATGTATATTAATATTTCAGATTTCTTCGTTAAAAAGGGGGTGCTCGTTATATGGTGAATTTACCTAAAAATTAAAAAATTTAGCTTGAAAGTATAGGTGTGCGTTATACGCCGGATTTTACGGTAAGTGACTTGATGACTTTAATTTGTATCTATAAGTAATTAGCTATTCGTTGAATTTATTTACTGATTTTTATTTGAATGTTTAATTTAATGTGTACATTTTTTTTCTGAAAGAGAAGAACAGTTAATGTTATTATCCGATATTTCAAAATTTCACTCAACTTAACTATAACTGATTAGAGAAGCATGTTCGAATAACAGAGATATCATGAAATGAAATTTTATATATAGGAGGAATATTAGATTAATAAAATTAGGAAAAGGAATTGAGAAATAATATTTAATAGAAAGTGCAAATTTATGACCAATTAAATACTGCTGTACTGTTCAACATGATAGGTATTACAATAGGAACTTATTGTGATCAGCTACTCGTCTCTGGACATGAAGGAATATTTTATTTTAAATTAGCTTTTATTTTTGGGAGTAGATACTATGAAAAGATGTCACATACAGACAGAAAATGCATTAACTTTACAAGTATATATACTGCTCAAAAAAATTAACGGAACAAGCAAAAAAGTGAAAAATTCTTTGCACGATAGCCATGTGCATAGGCATAAAATGAACACAGATGTAACAAAGCTCAATACAGAAAAAAGAAAAAAAAAAAAAAATTGTATGGGAACTTTGATTCCTTGAAATGGATAAAGAACAACATAAAATGATGCTTATTGGCAACAATTTGGTTATATGTAAATAAAAAAAAAAAAAAAAATGTTTGTTAGCAAAGAATATAGAATGTTTAACATGGTGTGTGGTCCATTCGAACTGCTAAGACCGCCGAACACCTGTTTTACATGGATGTGATGAGGTTATCAATGAAACTTTGCAGAATATTGTTCCACTCTTTAAGAAGTGCAATCTTTTCGCGTCCCGGACAGTAAGTGAAAGCACTGATCTCACTGAATACATCGTTCGAATGAGTCCCAAGCATGCTGGGTAAGATTTAGGTAAGGAAAACATACCGGTCACTCCTTACGTTGTATTGTTTCAGCTTCAAGAAAGTTCTCTACGAAACAAGCTGTACGACGGCTGGCATTACCTGCATTAAAAGAAAGGAATCATCAATGGTTGCTGTGTAAGGAGGTCTTACGGTCTCTCTTGCATACCTTTGAGTCTTTAGAGTACCATTCTGTATGATATGCAGGTCATTACGTTCACCTACGCTGATACCAGTTCATCCACCCAATCTCTAATGTGATCTTTCCTGTACGAATACTGAGTTACTTCAAGTGCCCCTTTCTCGCCATACCAAAACACGTCTGTCGTCACACTCTACACTGAATCCGGACTCTTCCGTGAGCAGCACTTGACTCCAATCAATTTGCATCCAATTTCGATGTTTAGCAGCCCACTTTTTTTTCGGGCTGCATGGTGTCCACGAATACACACTATTGGCCTACTTGCATACAGACCCATGTGCCGCCCAATTCGGATTATTTAGCTTAAGCCCTTTTGGCCTGTTGCCAAGAGAAATGTCTTTGAATTCACGTCATATTGACTTTTCTGTCTCAACGAGCTGTTTACGGGATATATTGGTCATTATTTGGCGCGGTAACCCGTGGACGACCTGGTCCTGGCAGACGTCGAACATGCCCTGTTTCTTACAAGGGGAGGGCACGACTGAGAAAATTCATTTGGGGTCGAGACTTGTGGTAATAGTAGTAATCCTTTAGGGTGTTCAACCCTCAATGTAATTCCGCCGAATGGCCAGTCAATTCGGAAAAAATAGCCTCGAAATTATGCTTAGCTTTTATACAACTAAGTTTCAATTTACTTCAACGATTCCGTAGCCTGATTGGTAAATCGTCTGCTTACTATGCGCGGGTTAAGTTTCGATTCATCGATCAACTTTTTTTTCAATTCCTTTAATTATTTTTTAAAATTAAATAAATTTATTTATGAAAGGTTTATTAAATATTAAATGACGTAATCACGCATAGTAAGCAGACGATTTACCGATCAGGCTACGGACTCGTTGAAGGAAAGTGAAACTTAATTGTATAAAAGCTAAGCATGAATTTCGAAGGCTATTTTTTCGAATTGACTGGCCATTAGGAGGAATTACATTCAGAGTTGAACACCCTAAAGGAGTACTACTATTACACTAAGTCTCGACCTCAAATGAATTTCCTTAGTCGTGCCCTCCCCTTGATGGAATCGACTCCACAGTCTTGCAATGACACTAATTGCCACTCCAACAGCATCCGCTATCTTTCTTAATGTGTTTGCCTGTATTTCAGTCTTTCTATAATGCACCAAGCCATAGATTCCGATCGATCACGTTGTCGTGACATTTTACAGTTATTTTTTCTCAAAAGAACATTCGAAAATTTGAATTTCCCCAATGAAACAACGAAAAACAACAGCTTCTGCGAAATCACGATTTCTGTATTCATTTCTTTTTTCTGACTTTCTACTCCATATGAAGTTTTCTTTTTCCGTTTTCCTGCTATATTTTAAACTACGGATGTTTTGTTTTTCGTTATTTATCAGAAGAAATATTTGTGCAATTTTGTTAAATCCATGTACTCCCCTATTTTTTTAGCTGTGTAGTACAAAATTTAAATTTTATATTTTGAAGTTTTAGCAATTAGCCTTTTAAATTTAGAAACATAAGAAAAAATGCATTTTTTTCTTCTTACTTAGAGTTTCATTAAACACGTAAATAGTGACAAATTTTATTTAATGGATTAAAAAACGCTCCATGAGTTATAATATAGAACTTCTAATTAAGTTTCGCAATTCAGCTACAATTATACCGAAAATACCCAAATCCCAATTAACTAATATATTTTTACATTTTGATAACATTAATAAAATACAATGGATATCATATATAATTCTTTAGAGAAATACGATATATCGTGATGTTTGTGATATAAATACAATATTTAACTTTCCTATAATTTCCATAATCGTCCATTTCAAAGTAACATCGTACTGTATGTTTGTCAGTTGCACTAGTAATTTCAATCATCAAATTATAAAAGTCAAATGCCATTTATTGCTTATTTTCTAAAAGAAATATTAATTTTATGATTAAAGTAGTAAAAATAAAATAAGAGAAATATGCGTAATTTTTTTTTCATTTGGAAGACAACAAAGAAAATTTTGTATTCCGATTTGATACCCCTCATAGCTTACAATTATTTAATTTTCTTTGTCGTCCAAGACATATGATGCTCATCGATTTTTTGAACAGATGGTTCCACCGGTTTTATATGGATTTATTGTTGAAAATGCTGCTAACTTTCAAACTTTCTTCTCCGGTAAGTTTCCATCTTAGAAAATAGACGTCTACTTATCGTCATGTCGTTAAGTCTTTATCTTTGACGAACGTTAATGGAAATCCTTGTCACATGGTTGTTAAGTCGCTCAAGATAGGCTTTATAAGAGTGTTTTGGACGGTTTTTATATACACATATATGTACGATCTCTTCTTTAACACTGCTTTTGTGTTTGCTCTGGATAAAAGCTCACATCGCAAAGAAATGTCTTTAAGTTAAGCTTTATTTTTTGATAAAAGCTTAGCTGTTTGCCTCTTTTTATACTGATGATTTTTTTTATTATTTCATGGATGAAACGAAAGATATTTTTGTTTTTCTGATAATTATACGGGAAACACTGAAATAGGGAGTGGAGTTTATTATTCGAATAATTAAACG
Organism: Trichonephila inaurata madagascariensis; assembly: GCA_019973955.1. Taxonomy (NCBI): domain Eukaryota; kingdom Metazoa; phylum Arthropoda; class Arachnida; order Araneae; family Nephilidae; genus Trichonephila; species Trichonephila inaurata. The sequence goes on along the minus strand of BMAV01010869.1, from coordinate 154,368 downwards.
ACTTGAATTACCGGATTATTTTCTTCAAGGCTATTAAAAATAAAAGCTTTTTTTTATCCGAGGAATAAAAAATTCCTGGATACGAATATAATTGACTTTTATTAAAATTCTTTGGCTCTTTATAATTTTCATCTTCTTTTGAATTTAATTTACGTTCTGATTGACCTTTTCTTTTAAGATTGAAAATTTTGTTATAATTTTAATAATTTTTACAGCGGAGTATTTAAGTAATTAATTTATAATACCTTTAAAATACTTAAATAAATATTTGCTTTATTTCTGCATTTAGTTAATTATTGTATTGTTATTAGAATTCCCATAGCTTTAATTCGTTATTTATAATGATCTGAGCAGAAGTTAAGTGTTGAACTGATGTTCTCATCATTTCGACGTGAGGATGACATTTATAAAGCTCATTTCTAATGACTATTATGTAGCTTCAGAGTAATGTTAAATCTTTACAACTATCTAAATATTTTTTTTGCTAAATTAATCGCAATACGAAATTATATTTCGTTCCTAAAAAATTAAGTACCATATTATTTTCGACTATTAAATTCATTTGAATTTAAAAGTTATTTTCTGTCTGTAAGGTAGCAGCCAAATTAGTACAAGCGCGCCTAGGATAGTTACCGTATACAACGATCAGTGCCTATTTTTAGATGGTTGTTATAGGTGTAATAAATAGTTTAAAAGTAAAGGCAATTTTTTAATAATTTTTTTTGAATATTCATGTACAATTTATTGCAACAGCAATCCGATTTAAATGCAACATTATTATTATTGTTCCGGTTACATTTACAGGAAATATTTATACTTGAAGAAAGCCTGCAATACATAAACTAAAGACATAAATCAAATAATTTTATATTAATTTATATTTTGAATTTATAATAGTTATTGTTTTTGAATTGTATCCATATTTATCATTAAAATGTCTAATTTCTTAAAAGGATTTTTTACTTATTTTTTTTTTCTCAATCGAAAGTTTTTAAGGTTGTTTCTATAAATGAATATGAAAAAAAAAAAATATAATAATTCTGATACATTCACATTTTTTAAATATGAGTTTGTGTTGTTCTGTGAAATTTTATTTTTCTGAAATTTATACTCTAAATCATCGGTTCTTAAACTTCAGATCGCCACGGTCCCCTTTTATGTATCAGTCTGACATTGCAGACCCCCTAAATTTTGAGCACCCTTCTGGATTCCCAACACATAGTTGAGGGATTTAAAGGTTCCTCAATAGTCCTAAAGAGAGAGAGAGAGAGAGAGAGACTGCCTCAGCTACTTATACAGACTTTTTAGACTTCTTTTTTTCCCCTTTAAGAAACAGTAAACATCTAATTATATATATATATATATATATATATATATATATATATATATATAATATATATATATATATATATATATATATATAAATATAACAAAATACTAGTTTCAAATAAGTAAATAATGTAGGCACAAACAAATAAATAATACAAGCGCAATTCGATTAAGAAATCAAGATGGATGCAATCGTTATCGAATTAGCGTGATATGTGAATTCAGTTCTTAATATCTGCACACGCGTGTTTATACTATATATTTTTTGAAAATATTACGCTTTCATATGGGTAGGTAGTTGAAAACAATAAGAAAACTGAATAAATATTCTTGATTGAAATACATGTTCTAGTAAATACTCGTAGTTTTTATTGGGAACAATTTAGTGATCTAGTCTAGAATGACACATCTTTCAATTTTTCCACGATATCTGTCAAAGTCTGTAAAGAGAAAGCTTGACATTAGATAAGAGACCTTCGTGGACTCCTTAAAAATATGCTACGAGCCCCTACGGGTCACGGATCACAATTTAAGAACCCCTGCTTTAAATAGTACTTATGTTATGAAAAAATGCATGAAAAGGACACATAAAAAAGAAAAAACCCTTATTACTAATATATATTTAATATTAAAAGTACCATCTATAACATGATAAGCGAAGCATCAAGAAGTTATTTGAAAACGAGGCAAATTGATAGAGGTAATGTGCAAATGTGTATGTACTGAAAATGAAACACTTACAGCATCATATGAATTGAATATTTTATTCGGGAAATGCAGCTACATAAATAAGAATTTTTACAATATTTTACCCCACCTCTGTCTCTGGTGTAAGCTGTTATCCGTCTTGGCAATATCGAAAGTTGGTTGATATCCTGCTCCAGAATTGCTTGACATATAGGTCCTGATTGACAAGTTAAATTGGAGTTATTCAGAGATTGTCGGAGACGGCTGTTCATCTGAACCCAAATGTAATCTATTGGAGAAAGATCGTCATAGCCAGGAAAGTGTTGAAGAAGCACGAAGACAAGCAGTAGAACAGCGTGACGTGGAGGCCTGGAGTTATCTTGTTGAAATGTAAACCTAAGGGTCCGTGAAAGGATGGAACACTGCGGCGCGTCGAATCTTGTCGACGTTCTACCGTGCTGTAAAGATGACACCAATGATAACCAAAGGTGTCGTCTGGCTATCAAATAAAATGGCATTCAATTCCAAAACTCTTGATCGTCGAATGTGCGGTGAACGACACAATGAAGTAAGTGTTCCACCACTTTCTTAGATGTCTCCAAACACATCTCCGATGGTTGTCGAGATTCAATTCGGAGCGAGACCTCATTGAAATTAATTTTGTTCCAGTTCTTGAGATTCCAGGGTCGAATGCGTCCAATTCCTATGCAAATGCACCTGGCGTTGTGCAATTGTGGGAAGATGTCGGCTCAGTGGCCTCCGCGACCTCAATCCCCGTTCTCGGGTTCATTTATCGGTGGTTATTGCAGTCACTGTGTCCTGGAATCACTCGGAACGTAGATAAAATAAAATAAAAAAAAACCGTGAAAACCAATCTAAGAATCCCTCTGTCTTTGCTATCGGTAGACCACTTCTTTTTTGTTGTGTTCTACCACGGTTCCCTCATTTCTGCCAACACCGTCGTCTGGTAGCATCGTCTGATGCAAAGATTGAGCGATCCTGCGATTTGATCAACTTTCTTCTTTAAGTCAAATAATAGAACCTCTATTAAAGAGTGGCATCCTGTCATACTTTTCGCGAATCCACCAGTAAGGCATTGAGACAGTTCACTTGTATCGACGGATGCACATCCGCATGGAAGTTTTGTCTTATCATTGGAATGTTTTTACGCCATCTGGATGCAGAACGCTAAAGCTCCAGCTACTTCTTCATTGGCAGCCAAAACATAATTATTGAGTAGATTCTACAGTAAGGCACATGCTTACATCTAATGCGAATTACTTTATACTGGCTCATGTTTTGTTATGGATTATTCGTGAACATTTTAAAAATTGTATTGTTAAAAGGATTGATCTATTAATTGCATAGAAGAAGGTATATGTAGAATATGTTTGTGTTTTTTCAAAGATATATTAAACATAACATTAAATCTTTTCCTTCAAAGTAATCAAGAGAATATAAAATAAGCTTACCTATATATCTTTCTGAATAATAATATTAAAAAAAATACTTTTAACTGTCTAAAAATTTCAATAGACAAAATTCTCAGATTATTATTAATAATAATAAATAATAACAGAAGTAGAATTTTTTATTATGCTACTTTTTACTTGAAATTCTACGCTTTAAAAAAAGTTTTCCATGTTGCATAAGTAAAAGTGATAAAATAATACCGAGTTGTTAGAAAAAATTCCATTCTTGTAGCAAAAGAAAAAAAAAAGCTACGTTGTAAAGCGAGACTATATACTATATAATTAATTTTAATTCCCGTAAGCCAAACAAAATGAGGCCTTCGTGCAAACTTGACTTCTCTGGTAACCAAGAAAAAAGATGTGGAGCCAGGGCTCGCTTTCCATCGCAGCCCGGGACTGACGTCATCCTATTGATTACGTCATTTCCCGCCATAATCCAATCTTCGCAACGGTGCGCCCCAGCTGCTTTCTTCCCTTCGAATGAAAGTTTCAATATTTCATTACCCAAGTGAAATGAAGAAAAACAAGACAATAAGTTTCCCATGATCGTTTGGCAACATGAATAGCAAGAACTGACCCTAGAGAGCACAAGGTATAATTTATTGCTAAAAAATTTCATCTGTTTAGATTCTGTATTTGTTCTGTGGGGCCTATTGTTTAACAGGAAGGGAAGGGATGAAATGCAAAATAGAATGAACTTTGAAGCAATGCCATGAACTGTTCGCTATCTATTTTCTGTCCTGTTTTTCTTCAGAATGCATTTCCTTTGCACGTCTCTGTTTTTAACTTCCCCCATATTTAACTTGTTTCGCTATCGGTTCATAAATGTATTTATGTTTCGCATTTAAGATTAAAGCATGTGTGGAGAATTAAAAAAAATAGGTGGTATAAAATCAATGCTTTAAAAGTTTATGCTTGTTATTTAAGTTATATTAAAGGTTAAGCGTGTAAAAAGTTTATTTGCATTGAACAAAATTTTTAATCTAACGAAATGAAGTTGAAGTAGAATAATAAAAAAATCGTAAGCAGTCAAAATATTAAAAAACCTAATAACATTAAAATTTAAGCTTAGATTTTGAAGATAAAATTCATAAAAAAAATCTTTTGTTGAGTTTTGCAAAAGTTTTCAATGTTTCTAGTACAAAATTTGCAATTATGAAATATTAAAAAATGATTACAGATGCATTTCCTGCTCTTTCTTTGAAATTCCATTACTTTCTCAAACAGAAAAAGTGATTAAAACTTCTGAAAAAAAATTTTTATTCTGACTTTTAAATAAAATTATTCTTTGTATATTTAATCTGGACATCGAATAGAAAAAGAACTTGATATTCAAAATTTTTTTAGTTTTTCTAAGGAAATGAGAAAAAGAACGTTTTTTTCTTTATAGGTTGGGATAACATTTTAAATTTTTATTCGACTAAATTTTTTAATGCATTTTTTGAAATTTTTCATTGATTTCAAAGCGCAAAACGCATTTTTACTTGTAACTTCTTTATTTTTTGTACATTAATAATAATTTACCGATTCCATTTTATCAGATAAATTGTATCAGTTTCCTGAAATAAAACCTTAGAAAAGATAATAGATCCAGATAATGTATTCAAAAGAAAGTTACATCGAATCGTGACTTAACCTTAAGTTACTTGTTGGGGATCAAGCCTTAACATTTTCAATATTAGTTTTACCATGATCAAAGTTCATGCTTATGTGTAATGTGCTTGGCTTTCCCTTAACTAGCGCATTTCAGGAAATTGTTTTACAAGGAAAAACACATTGATCAAAGGGGAAAAAATGTTTAGAAAAACTCAGCTTTTCTATCCAACTATTCGAAAGAGTTAACGAAAGATAGGCTCGCCCACTCTCTTTAATAGTTTCCACTAACATAGCATCTATTCGAGCGACTTTCCCGTTATTTCTACTTCAATTGCTTCGTAAGAGCTTTAGGAAGGTTGAAATCTTATACCTAGCTGGTTTCATTTGTTGAAATATTTTTTTTCTCAAAGCACAATGGCCTTCCAACCATGAACCAAAAAGTTTTTCGTAAAAAAATGCGCTATTTTGCTGATATCTTTTTTATTCGGGGATACTGCTAACACTTTTCTCACTCAATTCTCCGCTCCTATTTTTAAAAAATTATTTTTCCTCTACGTTATATAGCTCATGTTTTTGCTGCCCAGAAACTATCTATACTTCTTTTTTGATGTTTAAAACTCTCGACGGCAAATACTTTTTTTTTTTTTTTTCCTTCATAAAGACTTTGTTGGATTTCCATGCTTAGTATTTTCTCCCTTTAACATTTTTCGATCAATGTAACTTTCTTTACGCGTTTTAGATACTTTAGAAAAGCATTTTTAATAACGAGTGAATAATATTCCATACTAGTTTGAGTGTGTTCACAGCGAAGAAAAATATTTCATACATTGATTTAATTGCCAAAAAAAATATTTTTACAAAATATTAAAACAGAACTATGATATTTGATTTTAGTCTATTAGTGAGTAAATATGAATGTCTCACTATTCAGATACTCTAGGGCTTTGAATTAATTTTTGGTTTCAATTATTTTATATTTTGTAAATTGTTCTTCTTTCATTAGATCGGTGATCATCTCCTTATGTTGTTTGTGCAAACATACAAAAACAATTGAATCGTTTTTTCTAGCTATGTTTTTTTTTATTTTCTAATAGGCTACGGATTGGTGTTTTACCATTGAAGACGTAGTACATTCCCCGGAATCTGGCATCTCTTTTTAGTGCGGCACCATATAGGCGAATACCAATCGTCGCAGGTAATTTTGACGCCCAGTTTCTTCTCCAGAGTTAGGCACCTGAGCTCTGGCGATACTAAACTGAACTTAGGATTTTACTTTTGCCGAGGGCACCCAAACCAAACACGCACTCAAGGGCCTGTTTATATGCCGCATAATCATGCGATATGGCCACTGTCGATGTTCTGCATCATTAAAATCCACCGACTTGGTTCGGTGTCGAACCCGCAAACTTAGGCGTACAAGGACAGCATCAAAACAACTACGCCACCCTGACGGCTTTTCTAGCTATGTATATAATGATATTTCTGGATGCGGTTGAAAGGAGAAATATCTTTTTTGACTCAATTACTTCCTAAAGAAAAATATCGCTACTTACTGTTATAGTTGAAATATGCGGATTTAACTTAGAGTAAAACGACTTACAACTTAAGATAGTTTCTAACTTCACAGGTGGCTAATATTTCAAATTGCAGAATCTTACTATTGTGCGTAAAAATTCTTTAATTATTTTATTTATTTCGGAAGCTGATTTTTGTTTTATCTTATTTTGCTCCTTCATAAGAATCTCGTGAAACTAACTATGTAAAATGTTGTTTTTTACTTCTTAATATGTTTTGTTTGAGATAAGACTTTTTATGAATTTTAAAGTTATTCAAGTGATTTGAAACAAAGTAGAACTTAATGGTGCATTTAAAGGAAGTAAAATATAGGCATTTTCTATAAATTACATGTATGTGTACATATTAATTATTTCTATATACTAAAAACAATTTGGAAAAGCAAGTCTCAAAATAATGTGTTAAGTATAACATCCACTAGATGAACAAACCTATTTTAGAAGCCTACATTGTATTTTAATTTAAGTACGATACTTCATTATTTTTAATTTCTTTAGATCTTACAAGAACGAGGGTAATTAAACGGATTTGAATATTTTTTTTGGCACTTTTGTTATTATCTAATATTTTCATCATCCTTTTTTTAAACAAACCTCTATTAAATTTACAGTTCTTTTTGTGTAATCGTATTTAGTTCTTAATTCTAAACGCGATTTTCCCTAATCATTTGATGTTATTAATTAATCGATGTTTTTATTTGGTTCTTAATAATTTCTTTTGAATTGTTAATTTTTAGATGAAATAATTTTAATTATATTTTATTGTTCCAGTTATGAACTTGAAGTTTCAATAATTTTGAATTGTATTATGTTTTTATACTTAAAACTACTGGAAACTGTCTTTCGAATTTGAAATTAATGGTTAATTAAGTAAAATGATTTTTAAGATAGTTAATAAATTATAAAAATTATTCTCTGTATAAGCGGTGTGTCACTGTAAAGCAAAGGCAGGATTGAGGCGTTCACAACGGGGTTTCCACACACGAACACGATTTTCATCACTGCTGAGATTGAATCTGGATTCGTCGCTAACGACAACCTGGTTCCATTCCGCTGCAGTCTAGTTTCTTCGTGCGTGGCACCACTCCAAACGGAGGCGTCAAGGGCAGCTCACGTAAAGGGCACCGCGATCCCAAATGCCAAAGCCAGGCGCCTTCGTATGGTTTGAGAAGACACAGGGGCCCCTAGTGAAGGTGCTACCTGTGCCTGGATGACGGCCGATGAAGCAGTTGGCTGTACGCGTGCATTTCTTATGATGTGGCTGTCTTCTCGATGACGGGTCTCTCGTGGGCTTCCTGAGCCTGGGCTTCGTGTAAATGACATATCTCGGATCTACTGGTCCCAACACCTCCACACAACACAATCAGAGCGGCCTAATTGACGAGCTACTCGCCTAGCTGACCACCTGGCTTCCATCAGGCCGATGATTCTTCCCCTCTCAAACTGCGACAGCTGCTCATATTGTCTTCGAAAACGGCGTAATGGCATGCCTACCTCAGGCCTTCTTTTGTAAACGATTCAGCACACTCAAACAAGCTTTGGTTACTTGTTTTATACTCCACGGAGAACTATGTTAAACGCACTCTACCGGCTATACGTAATGCGCAATCACGCTGCATTTCTTACCATTTGTAAATCTCCCCGACATGTATCTTTATGTCAAATTTTGTTACGATCCCGCAATTACTTCTTGGTGCGTTAATTGTTTTGTCCATGATTGTATATACAAGGTGTGACACACACACAAAAAAACGAGACTGGTACAATAAATCATTGTACTTACAGATTGAGTTCTCCGTGACAGTATCAAATTCAAAGTAGTTCCCTTCAGCATTCAAACACTTCTGCATTCGGTGCTGCCATTACTGGTAACAGTTCTGAGAAGAGGCTTTTGGTAGTCTCTTTAGAAAATTCTCCGTTTTTGCCTGAGCCTCTTCAACTGCGTTAAAACGGGTTTCTTTTCAGCAAGATTTAACTGTAGGAAATAGAAAAAAGTCTCATGAGGCCAAATCAGGTGAACAAGGATGATGTCCCATCATAGTAATGTTTTTGCTGGTCAGAAACTGCTTGACAGATAGGACCATGTGAGCGAATGCATTGTCTTCGTGCAACAGCGATCAATCACTTCCCAATTCTGGCCTTTTATTCCTAATTTTTCATGAAGTCTTTTTAGTACTTCAATGTAGTTGTGTTGATTAATAGTCTGAGAACTGATGTGAATGGGAACCCACTCATATCATGAATTTTGACTATATTTTGTCAGTAATCGCTGACCTTGAGCGTCCAGCAGGTTCATCATCTTCCTCACCGAACCCTGAAAACCTCTTATACCATTCAAACACATGTGCATTTGACAAAGTTTCATCTCCATAAGCCTCAATTAGTATTTGAAATGTTTTCGTGGCTGATTTCTTAATTTTCACAAGAAACTTGACGTTGATTCGACACTTTTTCGGCAGAGTGCAGTTGCACGTGTTCACTTAATGACGCAGTACTACCCAACTGGCATGATTAATAAAAACGAATCTGGCCACATGGATAGAGGATATGTGTGGGATGACGTCACGAAAACAGTTGTTTCCAACTCCACTCTTTTTTTCAAGCTACACACTTAGTCCCGATTTTTTGGTGTGTCACAACTTGTATTCTACTCTAAATTGAATTTTCCTAACTTAATTCCAAGAAATACATATGAAAAAAAAAATACAGTACAGAACAATCACAGTAATACAACAACAAACTCTTAAGCTTAGGACTGATATTGAAGAATTAAACAAAGTTTCAAAGCCCTGAACTTCCTTTTTATTTTATTTGCTTACATTAATAGGCTGAAATAAGAAGAGAAAATACAATTTTAAAATTTTATAATGTAATTTAAAATGAATCTGAGTCACAAATTGGTGATAAGCTGGCCAATTAAAATTATGGATTAATTTATTATTTCATATATAATTTGAGACTTAGGCGAAGTTAAGTAATTTTAACATATAGTGGGAAGTGAACAAAAATATATAACTTTTGTTCTAGACCATTTTTAAATAGAAAGAATTTAATTATTTAATTTAAATAGGACATTTTAATAATTTAATTAAAATAATAAAATTGACTTGTATTTATTTTTACTTTTAAATTTAAAAATAACTTTAATTGAAAATTTAGTATTGCCTTATTGTTTAAAAAAGTTGACGACTCCACGTTGTAAGGGCGTTCATTACAGTTTTTCATTTAATTTTGTCTTAGTTTTTGGCTCACAGAGTATTCATGAATGCAACCTGAATCTGATGCACATTTAATTGTTAAAAGTTTGCTTAATATTAATAATCTTTGAGTCCTTTGTGTTTAAATATTCCGTATGAATTGGAAATTATTTTACAACATCTGTAATTTATTATCTTAATACTACGTTCTGAACGATAAGACAAACATGTTTAATTAGAAAATTAACCACATTTCATCCGTTATCATTAACACAGCATCTATCTGTCAACAATATCATTTAAATGGATGTTGTAATTAAAATAATTTAATGTAATTACTATGAAAATTTCCATTTATAATGAAAAGCAGTTAGCGACGTTTTATGTACAGAATGGGTAATTATTTTCCTTAACGGAAGACTATATTAGATTATTTAAATTTAACAAGGTTCAATAATTTGCTTATGAACTGAGAAAGACTGCATTGAAACCAGGATTAAATAATTTGAAAATGTGCATTTTCCCCAAAAATCTTGTATATAAAAAACACTATGCATAATAATTTTAAAATTTATTATTATTTTTCTTATGCAGTCTTAAATATTAGTAGTTCTAATTAAAGTGGAAGTAATTGTAGATTCTAATCGTGAAGAAATTCCGTTCTATGCAAAAAATGATTAAATATGTTTTCGAAATTAAAACTCGTGATTTATTTAATCTTTTTTAATAGAATACTTTATAAAATATGATAACTTTTTTAAATCCTCCAAACATATTCAATGGAAATAAAATAAACAAGTAGAGTTTAAAAAAGTACCGTTCGGTCAGACAGCCATACATACTTCTCTATCAAGCAGTATTTGTTTAATTTTTAAGAATCTGGGTAACATATCATTGTTTAAAATTCTATCCGATAGAAAAACTTACAAAATAGAAAGTGTTGACACGTAAGCTCATGCGGCTATAGTATATGTGCTTGTTTTATTTATTTCATCAATAAAATTTAAATAAAAAAGTTTTATAAATGATAACTCCTACATTTCTCCTTGAAAATTTGAAAAAGGATGTTGTTAAAGTGTAATAGAGTCGAAATATATGGAAATTATTTTATATAATTGATTGATTTGGAAATTTTAAGTAATGTTCAGAAATACAGTTGAACTTTCACATTACGAACCTCTATGTTGCGAATTTTTATATATAGCGAACTTTTTCTTGAAAACAGGAACATTTCACGATTTTCTTCGTAAAACAAAACCTCCCAATAGTGAAGTACATTTTCTATATAACGAAATTTTTCTATTGTGATTCAATTTTTTTCTCTCTCTATTTTTGAAGCATATCTGGGCATTTCAAGTTATTCTCTCTTTTAACGCATTTAATGCTGGTCATAAATTTTGAACTGGTTTTATTAGGTGTCTAACTCACCGAGAGCAATAGAATTCAGGGTGTTTCATCAAGGAAGTGCAAACTTTTAACACCCATTGTCCAGTTCACTGGAAACATCTTCGCTAAATAAATAATGTTATAAAATAATGTATATTTAAAATTACTTGCATGATTTAAATTCCGAAAATGTCCTTAAAATTCATTAATTTTAATATAAAATTATTTTCTTAATGTTGAAAACACACAGTGAATTTCTCGACATTCTTTTTTCTTGTTTTCTTTGCAGTTTTTTTTTGATGGGTAAGATATATAAAATAAATTGATATGAATTTACAAAAATGTGTGAATAATTACTTTTTTAATATATAGTTTTTATGAATTTAATATTTGATTTATATGGTTTATATAAAGTATATTTAAAAATGAACCTTCATATAACGAATTTTTTATCTAACGAACTTTTTGTTGGGATTTAGCGATTTCGTTAAATAGAGGTCCAACTGTATTTTCCCTTCCTCAAATATATATATATATATATATATGAAGCCAGAATATGATGTTAACATTGAATAATTTTTCAAATAGAATAACTTCTTTGAAATGGAGTTTATTCTTTAAAACAAAAAATACATTAAGCTTAATTTTTCTTAAACGCATGTTAAGTAAAAATGCATTAAACATTTAAGTGCTAGAAAAAGTGTTCCAAATTTAAGCTTATAATATTAAAGAAAAATCACTTGCTTCTCATTTTTAAATTCACACATTTGATCGTGCAAATATTTTTGAGGCTGAAAATCCTAAAAGTTGTAGAACATTCTGTTGATCTTGAGGGAACCCTTTCATAAGGGAGTTCTCACAAAGTGTGAAACTCAAATCGGTTGCAATGATTAATTAGGCGATGCAACCACGCCTTCAGGGGGATCTGATTGATGTTTTCCTCTGCTTTGACGTCATACTTACAGAGTACCCTTACAGTGGATTGACATACATTTATAATTCTTTTCTGGACAATCCTGTTGAATATAGGCTCTCTGTTTAAAAATATAGCACTGGCTTACTCCTTGTTTAAACATTCTTTTTTAATAAGACAAACAGTTTTTATCTTTCATATCTTGTCTTCTTTTCATATCTTTTTGTGAAAATAATTTTTTTTTTGTTATTTACTAGGTATTACATTATATTCTTAAAAAATTGAAAAGAATCGCAAATATGTTTGGAGATTTAATTCTTAAAAAAAAAAATTAAATGTTGTTTTGAAATTAAATATATGTACCTAAAAATTAAATGGGTAATTTTATGTATATCTACTATAATTTTTATTAAAAGTTTACTGTAAAATAGTGATGGTATCAGAATAAATCTTCGTGACATCTTGTTTCTTTTTCTATCCCATTATATATAGAGTTTTCTCTCTCTTTCAAATGGGGCTGCAAGTTGTAAATTCCCATTGTAGACGTAGTACATTTCCCAGAAACTGGTAACACTTTTTAGTGTGGCACCATATAAGTGGATACCATTTGACACAAATGTAATTTTGACTCCCTGTTTCCACTCTAGAGGGAGGCACCTGAGCTCTGACATTGCTAAATATTGCCAGGTATTTTAATTTTGCCAAGAGCACCCAAGCCAAACAGGTACTTTTAAACATGCCGCATAATCATACGACATGTACACTGTCGATTTTTTGCATCATGAAAATCCGCCGATTTGGGCCGGGGTCGAACTCGCAAACTTAGGGGGTTTTAGTCTAGTGCTTAACCAACTACACCACCCAAAATATTTTAATTTATAATGACAAAAATTGATTTTGTACATTTCTCCCTCTTTTTCATATATAAATTAACACCAATTCTTGCTTTAAAATACATTCAAATTAAATTTTTATATAACTTAGCTTAAGTTTTTTAATATGCTCATTTCATTAAAAGAAAGAATGTGATTTTAGTAATCGAAATAAATATATTTTTAATCAGTGCAAATGAATACAGATCAGTTAAATAGAAAGCAAAAAAAAGTTGCAATACTCTGTTTTTCAGTTAGAATGACAAAACGCTTTTCTTCTCTCTGTTTGAAATGTAACCTTGGCCTTCCTTCTAACAGTGACGATTGTACAACTCTAAATTAGGAAGTCGTACTAAATGTTAGGCACAGAAGATACATTGGATTTAGAGAGTAGAATTGCATCATTAAGTGTAACTGTAGACTCATGGAGCTGTAAAGAAGGAGAATTTATTTTAAAAACAACCTTTAGATAATTTGGTAGACTGGTGATTTTTTTATTTAAATAGATCATCTAGTGAAAGAACAGCTTTTTTTTATGCAGAGAATGTGAATTTACTTACTGATCTTCCATTTTCAGAATATAATATTTAAGTAAATTAATAAATACAACAATATAATTGAAAAGTCTATGATGCACAGAATTAATCTTTATTTCGCTGTACAATGTTTTAATATTCTTTTATCAAAAAAATCTTGGCTGTTTATCTTTATATTTTAGCATCAATATGTAGCCGTAATTTCTTTAGATATCCGATCACGTTCAGAGTACATTTTTAAAAATAGCACACTAAAACATTTTTAACACATTCTTTTAGGGATCATTACCAATAAATATTAATACTTAACCAGAGCAATATTTAAAATAAGTTATCTAAATTTTTGAAAAATCTCAATTATAAGTGAAAATTTACCAATTTTTTTTAGAAATTTTTTTAAAGCAGTTTGAGAAAAAAAGTAATGAACTTATATCAATATAAGTTTTGACAAATAAACTGCATACATTTATTTAAGGAATGTACAAAAATTTTAATGTTGTTGAATATTTAATCAGAATGGCTGAATTTGGCACTCTATTCAGAGCTGAGATCATTAAATCAAATGACCTCAAGGAGATTCTTTCCATTAGATATTATACTATGTTTGAATTTCTTGGAATAGGAATGGCCCTAAAAATATATGCTCCTAGATCCTTTTCAACGTGTGATTTTTCCAGTTTTTCAGAAGAAATCTATTCAATGTTATGTTAGAAATTTATCATTTCATGTTTGAAATCTTTTCATGCTTCATAATTCATTTTCATCTTTCATTTTCATGCTTCTCAATCTCTTCATGTCTTCAAACTTTATTTGTCAACGTTGATTTTACTTGATTGCCAAATACAATTAATATATATAGATAAATGATTAATAACCTATGTTTAGGTATCCTTGTTTAGAAAATCATATATTTAGGTTTTTTTTTAAAAAAAAATAACAATAATAAACTAAAGTAGATCATATTCATAGAATTGCGTTTTCTTTCACTTTTATTCCAACAAGAGGCAATATTTCACTATAGAGTGATGTCTCTTTAATCAAAGAGGTATTCTATAACATTATAGTTAGAAATGCTCATTTGCTCTCTATAGCAGTGATACATTTTGAAATTATATAATTCATATTTTTAATTATGTTTAAATTAAGGTTTAGTATGAATGCAGTTAATGAAAATATAATAAAATTGATTTGGTTTTTAATCAAATTTCCAAAAGGTTTTTGAAAAAAATTATTTTTTAATAGAAACCCAGGACGTCACGTCATATCATAGACCCAGTTCTCTACCAATCAGTTCAAAAACTCATGCAACGTCATAATCACGCGATAAAACCAATCATGGGTTTCCAGCTAATCAGTTGATGTGCTTCGTTTTTGCCAACCTTTGCTCCTTGCAGAAACTTTCTTTTAAAAAGTACATATTTGTCAACAATAACAAAATCTTTTTGAAGAAATTTTTTTTTATAAAATTTTTTAAATCTTTCCCCTTTTGAAATTTAAAATATTAAAAAGGGGAAAAACAAATACAATTGTTCCCCTTTTTTAATTAAATGGAGAAACGGGTTTTTTTTTCATGTGTGTCAGGTGTTGGGTGACTAAGCCACCCCCTGTGAAGTCTGATCGGGGCCCTCGAAATTCATGTGGCTAAAGGGGTTAAAGCCCGTTGCCAGCGGCGCCATGCAGGTGACACCCCCCTTTAAGGGAAAATCCGGGGGGACGGGGCCCCCCACCCTTTCCCTTTTTACCCCCCTGAGAGGATTTGCGGCTCGACGGCTTTATTTTCCTACCCCAAAAGGGATTTCATTTACAAACATCCATGCTTTGGGTTTAAAGGGCCACGGCACCACGGGCGCGTCGCAACCCTTAAACCGGGTTGGGTGACCCGTCATGAGTTGAGCCTATTGCTATAACCACTTAAATGTATCTATCAATTGAAAAAAGATTAAAAAAAAAATTTAAATATAACCCTTACAACCTTTTTTTTCAGTAAATCAAAAGTTCAATGGAATATGTATTATGACCTTTTTTTTTGAAAAAATTTTCGACAATGTAAAATATGAAAAAATTCAACGAAACAAAGGGGAAAATATTTTGTTGATTTCTAAAACGGATCGTCTGTATTGAATTCTATACAGTGAAATACGTTTAATGCAAAAATTCTTAAGGGGAATGGTACAATTGACGCAAAATTTTTTAAGGATTTAAGAAATTTTTTTGGTTGCCTCCTATGTGTGTATATTATGTAAAACAGATTTTATGCCTTTTAAAAGGGGTGCTTTTTTAAATTTTTTAGGAAAACTTAAAATTTGTGGTGATTTTTAAAAAGTACTTCTCTTTCAAAAATTTCGTACACGCAGGGAAAACTGATTTACAATTTAATCAAAAATATGTTAACAAAAAGTTGGAAAAGGTTTTGTGGATAAAATGATTTAAATTTTTACAATCTTTTTATGAATGCTTTTAATTCATTAAAAAAAGTTAAAAATTTTTTTCAAAAATTTAAAAAAAAAAGTATTGCTTTGATTTCAAAAAACAAACCCTTTTGTTACATGTACTATTAGAAAAATGGGGAAAAATTTAAAAAGTAGGCACAATAGAAAAAAACCTTAAATTTTTTTAAAAAAGACAAACTAGTTATTTTATTTTTTTTGAGACAATTAAGTTTTAAATTTTTTATTTTGCCAAAAGGGGTGGTAAAACGAACATAAAAGCTATCATAATTCTGCCTTTTTTAAGAGTTTAGAGATTTCAAATTTTGTGAGGTTATAGAAAGGTATATAAATAATAATTTAGGGTAAAAAAAAATTAGATGTGATTTTTTGAATGATTTTTGTCAATTGAATCATACTGTGTCACATTAACATGAAATATTGGTTAACACGAAATAATATGCAATGGTACCAACAAACTACTATATATTTTCATGAATTTCCTTTCTTTTAACACAAACAGATTTCCCTTTTAGGAATGAGCAAAATATGAAAAACCCCAGCCACTCTCTCAAACGATATTTAAGAGGGTTTAAAACGAAAGAGAGAGAGGTGGTTTCACATGTTACGTAGAAAGGAGGCTAACTTGACTTTGAAATACCCATTGGAATAGCCTGAGACACAAACCAATTTTGTTTATTAATTTATTTTTACCTTCCACCCCCAACAAACGTCATATAAAAACATTTCATCTCTCATCAGTTGGCCTTGGAATTCAGTGGCGAGTACATCACAGTGTGAGTTAAAATAGGGGAGTTTGGTTTGCTTTTTTTCTTCTTCTACTTTAGAAGAAATTTTTTACGAGTACAATGGCAAAGAGATCTGGGGAAAAAGCAGATTGCTTGAAGATGGAAATTTTTAAGGATGTTGATCAAAAACAAAAGATGCAAACAAAAATCTGTGCAGATTTTTGTAATGCCAAATTTTGTATTAAATTTCATTAAGCTCTTGTGAATGTTTCTGTTTCCTTGATTTTTATCAAATACATGCATGCATACACATCTATGTAAATGAAATGTTCTCTAATAAACTTAAATGTATATATATATATATATACATATATATACAGTCGGACCTTTATATAACGAAGTCGCTAAGTCCCAGAAAAAGTTCGTTATATGGAAAATTCGTTATATAGAGGTACATCTTTTAATATACTTTATAAAACCGCATAAAACAAATTTTTAATTCATAAACACTATAGATTTAAAAAAGTAATTAGTCACACCTTTTTAAAAATTAATATATGTTTATTTTATATATCGTACCCATCAAAAAAAAAAAAAATTGCAAGGAAAACAAGAAAAAAACTATGTCGAATGTGTCACTGTATTTTCAGTATTAAGAAAATAATTTTATATTAAAATTAATGAATTTTAAGGACATTTCAATTTTTAAAGCATACAAGTAATATTAAACATACATTGTTTTATAACTAGAACACGGACAACTCCATTAAGTGTGAAACGGGATTTGAAGGTGTTTCTAGAGAACTGGACAGTGAGGGATTAAAGGTTGCACTTCCTAGATGAAACGTCCAGAACTTTGTTGCTCTCGGCGAGTTAGGATCTAATAAAACCAGTTCAAGATTTATGACCACCATAAAATGTTTTAAAGAGAGAATAACTTGAAATGTTCAGAAATTATTTAAAAATAGGGAGACAATATATTGAATCACAAAAGAAAAAGTTCGTTGTATGGAAAATGCACTTCGCTATAGAGAGGTTATTTTACCAAAAAATATCGTAAAATACTCAACGTTCCAGGAAAAAGTTAGCTATAAAGAAAAATCCGCAATATAGAGGTTCGACAGTATATATATATATATATATATATATATATATATATATATATATATATATATATATATTGCGATATCCTTTAACACAAAATTCTTTTAACACTAAAAAGTATTTCAGATCCCCCGTTTCGTGTTAAGCAATTTTCACTGTATTTTTATTAATGGTATGAATGAGATAAGTAAATAGTGATTGAAGAGAGAAAATAAACTTCTATGACAGATGCTTTCAGTAGTATATCTAGACGCGACGTTATTTAACTTCAAATAAAAGATGGAAAAACATAAGTGTCTAACAAATGTTTTGAAAGGAAACCTTCATTTCATATCCCTCTAACAATATAAAAGTTTAATATATACTTATTGATTTCTCGGAAATTTACATGAATTCATTTATAGTCTCTAACTGATTTACTGGAACGCTAGTGAATAAAAAAAACTATTTAAATGACTTTTTAACATTGTTCTTCGAGTTTTTCTCAAAAAAGAAAATTAATAATTGTTATTGTTTTAAATTATTATATGATTCACATTTGATTTATGTATTATTCTGGATTAGTGCATGATTCTGGATTATAATATGACTGATTTTTACTGCGTACCACTGAAATACGTGATTCTGTATCGTTAAGGGGGTTCACCCATGTGACGGCCCTTTTTTTAAGCATTTTTAGGAAATTGTTTTTGACGTCCAGGAAAATGATAGAACTTAACGATTTTTATCATTTATTATGTACCTTAATAGTATGTTTATACGTTTTTAGCATAAACTATCCAATAAAACGTGAATTATAGCGCTCTGAACACACCCGCCTCGAAAAAATGGACCCTCACTTCCTCCACTATTCCGGCTGATTGGCTTATCAGAAATAGAAAAACTAACGGTGTTTTAATCTATAAGCTTAAATGCACCGAATGCACTATACTCAATTGAAAATATCAAAAATTGGATTTTTGGTAGACCTCTGAAGAAAAAGTTTTGAATTTTATGGGTTTTTTTTTTGGTATGTTTTTGTTATAAAAAATAGAAATATTTTGAATTTTGGAATAATTATAGTTCATTCGGTGCTTATATTTGTGCTAAATCTACCCTATAAATTTGAAGCCATTCGGTTAAACTGTTCTTGAGATATGATGGAGTAGGAAAGTGGGAAAAATACAGTTTTGAGAAAAACGCGTTTAAAGTTTCACAAGTCCGATTAAAACAATGAGAATCTTAACTTAGAGTTGCGAACAGCTGCTCTTCTAACAGCTGCTTCTTTATAACGACTTCGAATTTTAAGAAATCCCTTTACCACCGTATTCTAGACATGTTAAGAAAACAATTTATGAAAAAAAATAGCTGAAATAGCTGCTACATAATAGCCTCTAAATTATAGCCCTTAAATAGCTTCTATATATATGATTTTGCATAATAAAGTTCGTAGTAGAGATTTTATTTTAGAAATGTGTGGGATAAAAGGAATTTAGTAATTGGCTTCTTATAAAGTCTTTGTTTTGAGTTTTGCGTTTCGTTTACAGATCTTTTCAATTCCTACTATTAGCTCGCATTGTTATATATTTATTTATTTATATATTTGTATATTTATTTATTTATCTTGGTGGAATTTTCAATCGTTAATAAAATACATTTTAAAGCGCTGAATTGAGCTGAAATTTTATATACAGGATCAGTTTGGATGGCAATACAATAATTTAATTATAATTAATAAAAATTAATTGATTAAAACTAATTATTCAAAGAATTACAAATACAGCCACGTTGGCAACCCTTTTGGCGACTTGTGTCAAAACTTGAAAAGGTTTTTTTCTCACGTGTTAAAGCATTCAGTTGGATTGAAATTACAAAGACAATACGATACTTTAATGATAATTAAAAAAACTAATTACCACTTAATGTTGTGATTCTGTCCTATGTATATACATATTTATATTAATTGTAACTATTTAATAAAAAGTAGCTAAAATAAAATTTTTCGTTGTTGATCTAAGTAGAAATTGACTTCAAAACTATTTTTTTATATTACTTGTTAAGTTAATGTATGAAGTGCATTATACTAAATATGAAAATTTAACATTTTTTCTTAAAAAAAAGTTATATAGAATTATTTATTAGTATTTTTTTTAAAAAGGTAAAATTTAAATTTACCTTATAAATTTTTGCATGTTTTCAAAATGAATTTGTTGTATACTGTAGTGATAGTGTTTAATGTAGTTGAATTAATGGTGAAGAAAAACTCTTTTCCTTGTATGCATGCAATTTTAATGAGAAAAAAAAACAACTTTAAAAGAGTTACAACGTAATAATGTTAATTGAATTTATGTATAATTAGAAAAAAAGAATGGCTCTTCATTAGAAGTTGAATGAAAAGGAAGAAAAGCAGCAGAATATGTTTATACATAGCAAGAAAAGATAGGAAAGAAGACAGTAGCTGTGGAGGAAATGAATATCCATAAAACATTTAGGAAGAGCTTAAATTACCCTGCTGGCAGACTTCCCGAATATTATCGCTTTTTTTTCCTTTCAAAACTTTTTTTTAGTAAGAAATGAGAAACTGTTGAGAGATCAAAGTAATGCGGATCTAATTAACCAAAGAAAGAGAAGCATGAAAAGCAAAATCAGTCTCTATTTGCAGAATGAAAAAAACTTAACTCGTAAGGTTTTGAATTTCTTTTGAGGGATATCCTAATTTTTTAGGTGATTTAAATTGCAAAAAATTTAAAATTTTTGAACTGTCATTGGAAACTGTCAGAAAAATTGGAAATTCCTCTGTGAGTAGAGGCAACATTTTTTTAATTTTGAAAAGTTACTTAAAAATTATCCAATTTTCTAACATTTCATTATTTAAACCTATAAAAATGTAGAGAAAAGTTTCGGATATATATATATAAATATATATATGTAAAGACGTGGCCAGTAAACGGGATTTCTTAATAAAGACATTATTCCGAGAGTAGATATGCGTGTAGAGGATATTGGATTGACGAGGCATCATATTGTAGTAGGTTATTCCATTTTATTTCACATTTATTCACAAAAACAGGGAAATTGACGACACAACACAGAACAAAGAAAACAAAGACACTACACGCTGCAGCTGGCTACATTATGAAGCACGAAGAACAGAAAAGGCGGGATTTTCAGAAACCTCGGTATATATAGAAAGCTCAAATCACATGATCTGGGTGGGTGGATGGATGTAATTCAAAAGATTCCCGTTAGACGGGTAGCTAGTTTATTACTTACGTGTTAATCCTGATGGACAGGACCAAAGAATTAAAAGTTATTTTAAAGGATACTAGAGGGAATTATTATATATTTATATATAAACAGTGAATGACCAAATTATCATTGATGACTTGCCACTTATTCAGAGGTCGGCCAATGTGCTTCATATTGTTGTCACTATAGGACGGGATTCTATTAAAACTTAGTGCAGAAATAGAGAAGAATCAATGCACTGTGTTACTTGTGAAAAAGTGAGGGTAAAAGAGAGGTGATTGAAAGCGCTTGAAGAGTCGGAAAAAACGGGTGCGCTTGTGAAATGTTCTAGAGCAACAATCATTTACTGTTTACAAATAGTGGATTACCAAGCAAAAAACAGAATCTTAACGTCAGGTTTGTGGTCGTCACAGACCGCTGAATGCTCGCTCGGAAAGTAAAACTACGAAAGTTGTCCAGACGAACAGAAGACCGACCGTTTAAAAGTGCTGAGAATCTTAATCAAGGAGCAACTGCAAACGTCTCTGAACGAACTGTTCGTCGTACATTGCACTGCATTGGATATGGTAACAAATGAGCTTTATGAAAGCCTCTAATGTTGTCCTTGAGCAAGAGCAGGCACCTACAGTTTCCAAAGGTTCCACCGATTGGACAGTAGATGACTGGAAAAGATTATGCTGTCCGATGAATCAAGTTTTCAATTACATCATACTGATAGCAGTGTGCAAACACAGAGAAAAACATGGACCTCACCTGAGTTCTCTCAAATCTTCTGGCTGGTGGAGGAAATATTATGATTTAAGGATGTTTTCTTAGGATTGCACGGGTCAGTTGATTCGCGTGGAAAAACGTATGAATGTCGAAGAGTATCTAAATGTTATCGTAGATCAAGTACATCTTGTTATGTAAATGGTATGCCCTACCTTGGATGGATGCATTCAGCAGGGCAATATTTCCCGTCATTCAGCTGGCATTGCCCACAGATGGTTCGAAGGACGTGACAAAAAGTTTACCTTGCTTAGTTTGCCGGTACAATCACCAAATCTCAATCCAATTGAGATTGTATAGGATGAGATCGAACGAGGCACCAGACATCTGCATCCAGTACCATCCAATCTGACGACATTGGAAAGTGCAATTCATGGAATATGGTCTTAATTTCCTCATACCATCTACCAACATGTCATAGCATCGATACAAAGAAGAATCCATGCAGTAGTACGGACAAAAGATGGCCAGATATTGTATTGAAGGGGTAATCATAAAAATTTGGCCACTCAGTATATGTATAGCATAAATGGAGACTTTGTATGGAGTTGGAAGTTTGGAAAATGAATACATTAAAATGTTTCTTGCAAACATATTTTTCTGAGAAAAAAGATACGAGATGTAAATGAAAAAGTGAATAAAAATAAAAAGGCGAGCAAAGATCTCGTATAAATATTATTATATATTAAGTTACTTGAGAAAGATTGAACTTAAAATATTTCCAAACTTAATTTTTTTCTGAATAAATATTGAAGCAATTATTCATCATTTTTCTATATTTTTATGATAATTTGTTTTAGAGTGAAAAAATTACTTTTGGTCAACAAAGAATAATTTATAGTCAGCATAAATAAAGTGATATAAAAAAGATATTTATTAAAAAGGATTTTAAAGGGAATGAAATATTTCCGAATGAGACAGTGGCAGGATGTTCTATTTCATATGATTAATGTTTTACATATTTTTAATACTTATTCTAGAGTGTGGCTAAATCTCAAAAGACTTTTTAAAACTACTGAAGAAGACATTTATTTCAATATGAGTACATGTGTTCTGTGAAACAATTAACTAACTACAGCAATACATCCCATTTGCCGCCGTCTATCCTTAATTTTTTTCCAAAAAAAGCATTCAAAAATTATGATGCATTAATTGCTGTTATTTATTTGTGTGTTAAATGTATACAACCAAAATTACTAATTACTAATAGATATATGACATTCCTTAATCAAATGGTTTTGATAACATTCAATCATAAATTATCTATTAAAATTTTGAATCCATAAAAATTTATTTTACATTTACTTCTTATTTGCATGTGTTGTAGAAGGAAAAATGAGCTTTTAAAGAAAAAAAAATACATAAGATGAATCAATATTATTTTTCATGCCTAATACATCTTGAATTAACAGTAGGAGTAAGAAAAGTTATGAAGGATCTAGCGTCAAAACTCAACCAAGTACTATTTAACTCGCCTGTCAAAACGCCATCAAAAGCTTTTGCGTGACAAGCGTATATCAGAGAATAAGATGAACTACTATGCATAGTAAATAGAGCCCTGTTCCATAGAAATAGGTCATCAGAAACATACGTAAGCCTTAAATGCATTGTCTGATATTGCGAAGACAAGATCAGGTGTCTCTATCCCATGATCGACCGGACGATTAAATGGTGAACTTTCCAATTACCATGGCAACTGCGACTATACTTGCAGAGAATTCAAGGTCTTTAAGCACTCCAAGATTAATTTAATAGCGATCTAATCAACGCTATCTCCCTAATGCTGAGACAAACATTATGTTTTCATCCGATATGGAAGACCATGGCCATCCAGCTAATTTGCAAATTTTTGTCTCACGAACTACTTACGCTATAAAATAATTTAAATAAGTATGTATGTTCCTTAATCTTTTTTATTTATCAGTGCAAGTTTATAAACACATGCGTAAAGCGAGAGATTTTTTACTTATGAAAAAATTATAAATATTGTCAATTTAAAAATAATATTTGATTCTCTACATAATGTTTGAAAATCGTAAATTTTCAATTAAAAAAAAACTAATTAGTTGAAATTTAGATATTTACTGGATATTTATATAAATACCTTCGATATTTAAAGAGCAATCCTGCAGTATTTTCCTACACGGATTTCATTCTTTTTCTATTGTTCAGTACTACTTTTTCAGCAAAAAAGAAAAAAGAAATGCCGAGAAAACTTTGAAGATATTACTGTGAGTTTACTTAGAACAGAACTTAGCCATAATGGTTAAGCGTTGCATATGAAATTCACAGTATACAGTGATATACATCGTTGCACTCACTCATCGCTATAACTTTTAAAGATCATGTCTTAGTCTTTTTGCAATGTGAAGAATGAAAGATATTCGTGTGTGATCATCGATTATTGAATGTCTGTAATAATATCTTATCATTTGTCAATGCACGGAACTTTGTTACCATTCTTGGACATTTCCTACTCTTTTTCTTGTTGGAATGAGTATAAATTAGGTTCCAATTGTTTCATTAAGTACTCAAGAAAATTCCAGAAAAGAATATTTTTTTTTGGTATATTTGTCAAATTATCTTTAAAAAGGACTTATAGCCTATCAAATAATAAATTTTTTCCATCCTCGAATTTTGATTTCTAACCATCGAGAAACTTTAAGACTATTGCTGAATTACAGTAGAACGTCGTTTATCCTAACGTCAATTATCCGGAGCGTCAATTATCCGAACCATTTTTTTTGTCAACTTTTGTCAATTTAGAAGGCGAAAAAGACTACAATGACGACCACAGGAATGAGATTACCGGTTTTGTCCAATCGATCCCAGGATTTCAAGAATGAGATGAAGATATAGAAATCTGTATGACAATCGATGCAGAAGACTCCGTGGATTTCAAATGCTAAATGATGACGAGATTGTGACTTCGCAAGAAGTGTGACTTGTGCAAGAAGAATCCGACCCTGCCGACGATGAAACGGATGTAGAGAGGACAACAACAACAACGAAAGTAGCAAGGGTCTACAAGGACTTGTTTTCTGCGTTGGAGACAGCTATGGAGTGGTACGAACAACAATCAGAGTGCTGTCCTACTCAACTCAAGAGAATCAGCGACCTTGCAGCGAAAAAACGAAGGTGTAGAATGGTACAGCGAAAAATAAGAGATTATTTTCCACAATAAAGGTAAAATTGCGATGTTTCACACGTATTTTGCTTTTTCTTTAAGCACGTTTCCCGCATGTGATGATTAATATTCAATATTCGTATGAATCAATGATGATTCAATATTCGTATAATGTCCGGTTTCATATACTGCATGGATCACTTTCGGTTTTCGGTTATCCGAACAATCGTGTATCCGAACGGTGTCGGGTCCCAATTGATTCGGATAAACAACGTTCTACTGTACTTACTTTCAAGGTACATTTCGAAAGTTTTTGAGTGAATTTTACAAAGCACTTGACAGCGCGCCGTTCGTGTAATCATCAACTAAACGCACGAAATGAGACAAAAAGTTTACTTTGTGTTACTGTACTTGTCAATTTTTATTGTGTTTGAAAATAATTATTCAATGATATGAATGTAAACAAAAAGTACAAATAAGCATTAATTCCGGGTGCATTTGGGCAAACATTGACGTTTGAATGGAGTCTCCTTATTTAGATTATGAGTATCGCTTATATTTCATAACTGTCTCTATTTAAATTAAGATTAATACAGAGCAAAAACATTTGCGCGCGCGCGCGTTGCCTTTTATTATTTTCATTCTTGTTATCATATAAATAACTATTATAATGTATATTAGTAACTCTTGCAAGTAATTTTTTTTTTGAAATTTAGAAACCTTATTATTTTTAATTTCTACATTTTCTTTCCTTTTAAATTTCTTAAAAGTTAATATACTGTCTTCACATTTTCTGAGTACAATGTACTATTACAGTCTTTGAAGAGAATTTGTGAGCAATTTTATCTTTAAATGCCAGGGGCGTAGCTACTGCCATGTCAATGATACGCCCCCCTACCCAAGCTATAGAGGTCCCAACATTGTTGGCAAAAAATAGTGAAATTTTAAAGCGGCCCAAAAAGGACCCCCAAGAGAAATTTTTGATACAGGGCCCACTTAGGATTACCTACGTCAGTGTTAAATGATATCCTGTGGTCTTAGTTGTTAGAGTTTTTATAAAAATTTAAACTACTGTTTGATACTCTTGGCTGTTAGGGATGAAATTTTACAAATTTGTTTTAATATTTTTAAATTTCATACATACTTTTAAGTAAACAGATTACTAATTTATGCCAGTAAGCTTAGGTAAGCCAGTAGTTTATATTTTTAGAAATGAATTCAATCTAAAATTTTGTTAAGAAACTAAAAAGGGGAAATACAGTTAGTTTTAAGAAATACTAAGAAAGAAAGTACTCTAATACTCCGAGAGAAAATACCACATAAATTTTTTAAAACTGCATTTTTTTCTTCATATTTCAATCCCTTAATATAAGCAAATAAAGAGGATGGTTGATGCTTTGAAGCTGTCCTGTCCCAGTATTCTAAGCCTAATAATTTGCTATTGCTTTTCTGTGCTCTTTTACTGTCTTGTTCTATATAATTTTACATATTTATTTGAATAAAGTTAAAATTCTAGCAATTTAGTGAATTATTCATGATTATATACATATATATAGATATAGATATATTTTTGTTTAATATTTTATTTATCTTGAGTGGGAATTTCTTTAATTCACATTTTGGTTCAGAACATGGCGTGATACTTAATTCTTTTTATTTATCCCCTGAACTGGAATACAATTTTAACTGCAACTTTAGCTCTTAAAAAAGTGCTGCGTCGTTAAGTTTTTGCGGCGAACTGACACAATGCTACGTCAGCCACTGGATCCTATCAATTACCTTGCTAAGATTTTAAGAAATGTGATTAGTCTCGGAACTTCCTTCCTGTAAACATAAGCTGGGGGCTTTGATTGAAAATAAATTATAGTTTAAAAAAGCTAAAACACACTTTTATGGTTAATCGAACTAAAAGTAAAAAAAATAATTCTTAATATAAGAATAAAATGATTAACGGGAAAATTAATGCCATTGGGGTAAAAGCGTAGGTGCTTTATATTAATTGTTATAATTTCTTATAAGTTCTATTCCGAAATGCTGAATTAGTGTAAAAATGTAGAACAAAGCACCTCACACTTTTACCACAATGACATTAATTTTCTCGTTAATGATTTTATTCTTATATTAAGAATTTTTTTTTTAACTTTTTAATTCGTTTAACTATAAAAGCGTGTTTTTTAGTTTTTTTAAAAAAAACTATTATTTATTTTTCATTTTTTAGTTCGATCTACAGTAAAATCATGTTTTTTTTAGTTTTTAAACTATCATTTATTCAGTGATGAATTAATCTTAAATGTGTCATTTTTTAGAATCTGGTATACACATTGGCATTCTATCAGTGCGTCAATACGACCTGGTTTGCAAAAGGTAGGATCAGCCATCTGAAGGATATCTGGAAGAACTAAGTTTTAAATATTTCATGCGGAAGAAGATGTAAAGTTGTAAAGGGTCTATTCGCGAGACTCCTTCTACTCCTCTTGGGGAAAATCTATTTCTTTAAATATTGTTTTATTGACAACATTCTCCCGAAGAAGAAAATGCGGTTTATGTAAATGAAAGCTTATATTTAAGCATTACTTTTAGGTTCAAGGGATACAGAGGTTAGGAGAAAGATGATAAAAGTTAGTGATTAACGTAAAGTAGTAGAAAGCTAGTCGAGAGTGACTCATCGATTATTTACTTAATATTTCGGATTCATAATTGACGCTTTAGTTAGTAAGAAATATTTGAATTAGAATAATATCGCCTAGAAGTCAGAATACCTCAGAACGGGATTACGATTATTTAGAACGTATATTACCAAAACGTTCCAAAAGTAAGTGATTCAATTCATAATTAAATATTAAGTATCTCATCTACTTCGCATTTGCTCCAATACTTAATTATAGGTGCATTTCCTAGCCTAGGTGGTTAAAGGATTAATAAATTATATTTGTTTTCGTTATGGTTGATCTTCATTCTAACTCTCGAACACTGATGGATGCGAGAGGAATCCATCACAAAGTCAATGATATTTTTCTCTAAAAAGAGCTCAATATTTTCCCTGAAACTTGCATCAGCATTAAACATAAAAGTACACTTTTTGAATCGAAGAGTTTGGAAGAAATTATTTAATCCAGTGACCTATGAATCAATTCTCAGCTGTTTTGGTAAAATGAAGCAATGAATGATATTTCATTCCACAGATCTAACAAGCGAATTTAGAAAAATAGATTTTTTGTCTTAGTTAAGCAGTTAAAAATAAATAATTATTTTTCACATGCACGAGTCTTTTTTTTAATTTCCATTTTCAGAAAAACCAGACAATTGTTTATATTATGGTAAGAAATTGCTGACGCACGTTTTCCCTTTTAGGGTTGTAATGTAATCTTTTGCTCTCCAAATCATGAAATAGGATCTGGAATTAGTTGCTAAATGTGGAAATGGTATATGGAATTTGTCGACAAATCTCGAAATGGTAATGAATTAGTCGCCAAATCTGGAAATGGTATATGAAATTTGTCGACAAATCTCGAAATGGTAATGAATTAGTCGCCAAATCTGGAAATCGTTATTCCTGATGATCCGGATCAGGAAAATGGAACAAAATTATGAAATTATTGCATTGCCATCGGTCCCAGACAAGTGTGCAAAATTTTGAATTAATCTGACCTTTTAAACTGGGTAAAAATCGAGCTCAAATGTTCCGTTACATACAAGTAAACCTTATAAAAGCGTTTTAAAAAAGAAAACGCTTTACTCTGTCATAAGCTTTGTTCATATGCTTATTGTATTGTGGCTGATGCTTGCATGTTTTGTACGAAAGCTTCCTGTATAATGTGTCATCTGAAGAATCATCGCAAATAAATAAATAATTCTGATCAGCATGACTTCCTGAAAGTCTTTTGATCACAACTACATAAAAAATATCCGGAACATCTCTCTCTCTGTATATTTAGTTTTTTCTCTCCTAGGTAATAATAATAATAATAACAATTATAAATTAAGTTTTTCAGTAAATTTTCCGAAACATCTGCGGCAGTGCTTCTCAAATTTTAAATGTTTGCGACCCAATTTTCAATCTTAATTTTCATCGCGCCCCTCTTCACACAATAACAATGTGATTGAATGCAATAATAATGCACTATGACGCGTTAAAGCTACACAGTACGAATTTAATCATAAACCGAACAAATTATCAAGATAAGTATTAAATTTTGTATATGGTAAGCCTACGTGAATCACTAGTAATTATTAAACTTGTTCTTCACTTAGTATTGTGAGATTAGTTATCAAATACATTATGCAGTACTCTGATACACTTATAAGTATATTATATTAGTGTAAATGTGTATTTTGCTTTTGTTATGTCCGAATGTATATTTTGTTTTGCTTCCTTTCAGTAAATTTGTAATTTTGTAAATCCTTTGTTTTTGACTTTTCGATATACTCACGCCCTCCTTGTAGGGTTATCATGCCCCTATAGGGACGCTTCTCACAGTTTGAAAAACGCTGATCTGCAGTATATCAATAAACAATTTTTTTAAAATTTAAAATGGCGAATTGCAAGACAACTGCTTACAAAATGAGAAACAGAGAATACTGACAAAAAACAAGAAACAGCAGCAGCAACAACAACAACAACAAAAAGGAAAGGAAAACAAGTCCTCAATATAGTCTATAAATCACACATTTTGCGTCTGGCTTCCCAATATCTACTCTACATGGATCCAGAGCTGCGTGCACGGAAGCGCGCCAAATGCATGGCGTCCATTTCTTCATTGGAATCGCATAGCTTACAAAGGGACTCTGGGCACTACGTATCATGTTTAGATGCTTGGATAGGCAGTCGTAGCCAGTGGCGATTCGAAAATCTGCACAGCTCTATCTCGTGGCCATTTTGGAATATAATGGAATTTGTTAACCCACACTTTTTTTTTAATAATTCTTTTGGTTGAATTTCAACCAGAAGTGTTCTCTTTATGATTCTTTTGGCACTATAAAAAGGAACTGCATTATTAGAGGTTTGGAACATTTTTGTCCCCTTCTTCGCCAAGCAAGCGGCATTTTCATTCACATCAATACCACCGTGCGATGGAATCCATTGCATGGCAATGACACTGATGGCGACACATGCCGAAGTAGTAGATCACTTAGCCGTAATTATTTACATTTCCGGGGTGTACCAACGAGGAGGTGGATCTATATTGCACTCCTCATAAACAAATAATAACATCAATTTTAAAATAAAGTTTATTCACAAAAATAGTTTCCAATCTCACAAAAATATATGTCAGATTTTAAGTTCTGTACTTTTTATATTGATGTATTTGTTTTAGTAAGGAAAAAATAAGAAGGAATAAATTAAAATAGGAATAAATAGAAGTTAAAGGAATAAATAGAAAATTGGTTATTGGAAAACTGTTATCGCATTGTTATTTCAGAATCGCTTATTTAGAAAAACGTGTTACTAAAAAATATATAAATAGTTATTTTAAATATTCTATCGCAACTTTTATTAAATATTATATCATTTTAATTGGTAATAAGTTTTATTTGAATTCATTTATTAAATTGTGGATGAATATGAAAATTATTGAAGTTTTATCCCATGGTAATTAAATTGGTTACCATTTGAGATTTGGAAAAATAAGTAAGATTCTCTTGTTTAATAATTTGGTAGGACAAATAAAAGATTGCATTTAAATAATTGACATAAATTCCCCACCTCCCTATTTATTAAAATTAGGAAAAAGAATTTCATTTTTGTTCGTTTTCAGGAAGATATATATAGAATAAAGAAAGCTTTCCTACAAAAAACTAAATAAGTTTACTTCATCGAAACACTGAAGAACAGTGAAGAGCATTCTTAGAATCTAATTTGCTGTTTTCAATAAAAAGAGGCAATGGCAAAAGCACGCTTCCGGGGATTCTGTTATTGATTTTTGTGTTCAAAGATAACATAAAAATCAATAATACCAGAATTAATCCTTTGTCATTCGAATATTGTTAAGTTCCTTAAAGGTATGAAGTATATCACAAACTTCTTTTGTTTCGTATTACTAGATTATGATTGTTCTTTAAAGAGTTTAATAAGAACACTCTTGTTTATTTAATATTTTTCTTTCTCCATTAATCGTATTTCTTAAAAAAGAAGTTTTTTTGAGATGTTCTAGCGTAGGCTACATATTGTTACTATAATTAAACTCCTTTGAATTAATTGCAGCTAAGTTATGAAATTAAATAGAAACAATATTTCACTAAGAATTTAACAAGTTATGCTCACTTAAAAAATGGAGCAAGGAAAAGAAGTTGTTAATAAAAATATTTTATTACAGAAACATAAAGAAGGAATTTTTACAAAACATAGAATTGAAAGAGAGAGAGAGATTGGATATAATTGATTACACTCATGTGCCAGTATATTATTAGAATTAGCATTCTATCAAACTATATTTCATTTTTTATTCCTTGGAAAATATTATCATTGTATTAAGAAAGATTTCGAATATGTAAAAAATATTGTTTAAAATAAAAATTTAAATTTAAAAAAAAAAAAATGCTTGCATTTTTTAAGTAAAACATTTCAAACGACAAACATTATCTTTTATGCAAGTATACACGAATTTCTGTAGAGGAATTATTTGTTGGAATCTTTGTCAATTTGATTAGTTCTTTTGCTTTTAACACGCTTTTACTAGCTTCCTCTGCATGTAACGGAATCATTGAACTCGATTTTTTACCCACTTTAAAAGGTCAGATTAATTCGAAATTTTGCACGCTTGTTAAGAATCGATGACCATATAATAATTTCATAATTTTGTTCAATTGTCCTGATCAGGATCTTCAGGATTAATAATTTTCCATTTCCAAATTTGGCGACTAAAAGATTAAGTTATAACCCTAAAGCTAAAACGCTCATGGTTAACGCAAATACAACAAGCAAAAAAAAAGTGTTCTTATATCATTGACTTTACACCTTCTTCCGCGTTAAATATTTCAAACTCAGCTCTCCCAGGTTTCTTGCAGTTGACTGATCCTACATTTTGCAAACCAGGCTGTATCGACGCACTGATATGATGCCAAATGAGTATTCCAGATTCTAAAAAAATATGACGCATTTAAGATTAATTCATCAATGAATAAATGATAGTTTAAAAAACTAAAAAACCCACTTTTATTGTAGATCGAACTAAAAAATGAAATATAAATTATAGTTAAAAAAAAACTAAAAAGCACGCTTTTATAGTTAATTGAACCGAAAAGTAAAAAATAATTCGTAGTACTAGAATAAAATGATTTATGAGAAAATTAATGTCATTGCGGTAAAAAGCGTGAGGTGCTTTGCACTACATTTTTACGCTAACTCTGATTGCTGGAATAGAACTAATACGAAATTATAACTAATGATATCGAACACCCCACGCTTTTACCACAATGGCATTAATTTTCTCTTTAATCATTTAATGCTTATATTAAGAATTTTTTTTATTACTTTTTAGTTCGATTAACTGTAAAAGATAGTTTTAGTTTTTTAAAACCACAGTTTATTTTATTCTTGAGATATAAGTCAATTTTTTTTTCAAATGGGCTGCGTTTTGGAAGTTAAGCTTTGCAGACATGGCAATTCTACAAGTGTGAGAACCGTTTCATTGGTGGTACCATCTAGTGGCGTCTCTCGCTACCACTTTTTTGGTGCTTGAATGTATTCAAATGAAGCCCTCGTCGGATGCTAAATATTGCCATGATTTAATTTTGCCCAGAATACTAGAACCAAATTGATACTCAAGGGATCTTTTGTATGCCCCATAATCATATAACATGGGTGCCTACGATTTTCGCGTCAAGAAAAATCTATCGACTGCAACATTGGACTTATGAGGCGAGCACGCTGTCTCTAAGCCACTGAGCCGACCAAAGCCAAATTGTAGAAAACACAGGTTAAACTACAGTTGAAAATATAACCTTTGTGTGTTGAAGATGGAAGTTGCGGATTCGATTTTGCAGTTTCTGAACAAATACTTTGTAAAATGATAAAACAACACATTTCAGCAATAATTTAATGACATTTTACTCATTATATTGGGATACATTTTTGTCTTTATATTTTTGATCCATTCCATTTGTGAAAACTAACTTAATTAGATTTCTTGTTTACAGATATTTTAATATGACTTCGGGACCTTATTTTACTTAAATTACTAACTCATATGGGAAGGAGCTTACTTCCTCAGTTTACTCAATTTAGATAAGACGTATTATTTTATTTGTACTACTTTACTCTTTAAACATCAAATCACGCATAACCAAGCATAGTTACCAGACACACTTAGCAATGATATTTAGTATATCATTCACACAACTAATTGATTTACTTTTTAGTAGCAAAAACATTACATTCGAAAAAAATATTTAAGAAATCTTAATTTCGTCTTTTTACTTGTTTTATGATCAAAATTAATCTCAATTGTCTCTATTTTAAAAAATACTTCCGAATTTTGTGCCACACACAGTAATATATTTTTTTCCTATTAATTCAGGCAAGTCTTTTATATTGAATGTGGTGAAAAATGTAAGCTATTTATACTTGTATCTGTATCAAAACTCGAGAAAAGCCTCCATTTAAAATAAAAAATTAACATGAAAAAATTCACTCATAATTAATAGATTCAACTGATCAACACAAAGCTATATATTATATTAATTAAAAATTAATAGTGTGTATATCACTCTTCTCACAAGCGGCTAACACGGAGCATTAGTGGTCAGTATACAAAGATTTAATGAGACTAGGAAAATAAGTTTATTTAGAGAAACATTTAATTGAGGGGAGGGGTCCAAGGTGGTTAAAAGTGTTACTATGTTGTAAAATTAATTTTTAACATCGAAAATCAATGCCGTATATATAAATTTGCAATGTCTTAGGGGTTATTGTAAAGAAAACTAAACGGATTTCTAGTTTTTCATCACTGGCTTTATAAATAAAAACAAGCTTTTTGTTTTAATTGATTATTCCTTGATTAATCAATATAGATCAGGGTCGGCAACCTATAGCACGCGTGCCTCACGTGGCACGCAGTACTATTTTCAGTGGCACTCTGCACTACTTTAAAAATTTGTTAATTTTTGAGTTGATGGAAGTTGATAAATGTACATGGACATTATTTGACAAACATCTTCAGAATTGCAGAAATTTATGGAATTGCGAAAAATCTGAGAGAAGGCCCTAAAGATATATTGACAGCTATTTTGTAAATTATAGAATGTCATTGCTGGAGAGATTTAATTGTTTAAAGAGAGAAAATTGTATGTATTCTGCTTTCGGTTCTACAAATCTAAGTAAAAAATCTTTCCTCATACGAAAAATAATTCGAGTCCACAAAGAAATTTGTGCAACAACTGAATGCTTAATGTCGTATCAAATTGAAAGTCACAAATTATACCCTGATTTTGCGATATGAAAGTAGAGCGTTAAAAGAACTATGGTTTGCATTAAAATTTTTATTTATCTTTTTATTTAATTATACTGAAAGGAAATACTTATATTTTATGTTGTATATTTCTTATTTTAATAAATAAGTTTATATATATATAAATTACACAATATATTTACAATTTTAATTTTTTATATCTTTGTTGAAGAAATAGTTATATTTTATGCTGCTTATTTTTATGTTAAGAAGTATATTTAAATGATGCAAAATTAATAAACGATTAATCTGTAAATCTATATTTTATTGACTTCTATTCTCTAACTCTACATGCATTATCGAGAGAATCGAATTGTTTAAAAAATGCCCTACTGTGTGGCGCGCTGAATCTAACTGGTAGATTGGCTTGGCACACCACAGCTAAAAAGGTTACCGACTCCTGATATAGACGTATATGAATGTATAACAGTTAATCTTAAAACATTTTACTTATAATTTTATTTCCGCTCTTTTCTTTTAGAAGACAGATTCCGTTATTTTATTAATATTAACTAAAGAAAATTTTAAAATAGTATAACAAATAGCATACCCATCTCAAAATAATGGTACTATTATTTAAATATCATTTTCGTGAAATCCACGTTCTATACTTAACTTACGTTTTTCTTTTCTTCCTCTTCTTCAACCTTATATCTCTCTCTTATCTTCTGCTTGTTGAGACAGGGTGAGAAGGCTCACTCGAGGTATTAGATTAAAGTAGCACGTTCTGGCATTTGACTTAGATGTCAGAGTACTATCACTTCCTCTTAACTGTTCTTTGGCTCATTACCCAAAGGACTCATCCCTGGCTAAGAATGTGAAGTAGCCAAGACATAAACAATTGGATTCTTCTTCGCCATTTCGAAGGAACTTTTGAAATTACAGCCTGCTTTTTTTGAATTTTGTACTATTACAGTTTTTTCTCACTATCTTCTTCAAATACTTGAACCAAAAGTAGAGCTTTATTTATATCTTTCCAAACACTATAAAAATAGTATTAGAAATTAATTCATAAGATAACATTGTTTTTATGTCTTTATTTTACTTTCAAATAAAGGGAATAGATGGAGTGTAGAGAGTTACTTGATCTTTATCATCTTTTTTTTTATTATGATGATAGTAGAGCAATGCTTCTCAAACTTTCAATATTTGCGACACAATTTTCAATCATAATTTTCATCGCCCCCTCCATACAATAACAATATATTAAATGCAATAAAAATGCACTTAGACGTGTAGCTACAATACGACTTTAACTATAAACCATACAAATTTTCAAGATTAGTATTAAATTTTGTATATGACAAGCCCATGGGTGGCACTAGTAATCATTAAACTTGTTTTTAATTTAGTTTTGATAAATTAATTATCAAAAACATTGTGCAGTACGGATACATTTATAAGTATATTGCATCAGTGTAAATGTGTATTTAATTTTTTATTATGTCAGAATGCATTTTGTTTTGCTTTCTTTCTGGAAATTTGTAATTATTTAGATCTTTTATTTTCGACTTTCCGATATGCTCGTGCCCCTCCTTTATAAAATTATCCCGTCCCCCTCGAGGGGAGGGGGGAAGGGCCCCACAGTCTGATAAGCGCTGCCTTATAATAGAATATGCAGATAATTGACTTTTGGTGGCCAATGACTGACTAGCTAGAGTTCCAGCACATAGCAACAAATCATCTGGGGGATGTGTAAAACAGAAGACATTCCAGTAATAAGGGGAAGAGAAGGGTTATGTGGATTCTTCGATACATACGGACTGTACCAATGCCTTGCAGAGGGGTTCGTGAATAGCATGCGAGGATACCACTATTTGAGAGAGGACCTGTAATTGGACTGAAAAAGAAAGATAGTTAAAATGCAGGATTCCTCGGAACGTAGAATTGCATTTGGGTTGGACAGAATGTTTGTCCAATCGGTACTGACGACCCCCTGATGAGCCATTATCAAGAATCAGACGTGTAACCGGGACACCAGCTTCTTTAACGGCAATTTTATTGTCGACTCAGTCAAACAATGGAACTGAGATCATGGAGGTTGCACTGATTGCTATTCCCCGTTCTACTCCACCAGGCTCTATTTTAGTACTTCCGAACACATCAAAATTAAAATCTCACGGACTGGAGTAGAATTGTTTCCAAGGATAGTGTTCTCGTTTCGAATTCGAGTCCAGTGACCAGGATAAAATGCGATGTTTATTTGACAGTTATCTGACACATAACCTGACAGCCAGGATCTATGGTAAAGAGAGCCATTTCATTTGGTAACCATATCTTTTGGTTGTCATCCATCACACCCTTACAACACGGTGGTAAGTATTATGCGCCCTGTAGTACTGTCCTTCCATTCACGGAACTTCTTTCCACAGCTTATTTTCATGCTTCTCCAACATTTCTCTGGCAGACGTGATTATCAAATTTCTTTTCAACTAAGGATGTTTGAGCAAGCGTCTACGATTGTCTGAGGATCACGTCTAACTTGATAATTGGAACATGTATGATGAGCAATCCATCAATAAGACATACATCAACTCAACGAATCGGTGGTGTCCACCTGGATATTAGCTTCCATGAGGGCCAAAGGTGTACCAACGTATTAGTAATACTTTTTTTTGCTTTTGCAGTCGTGTTTCTCAAATAAAGCATGCTATTCTTACACTGCTGTTAGCACATTTTGTTTTCAATACATATATTTTAAATCGAACGATATTCGATCCATTCGGATAATTATTTCTTGATACATTGCTTTTTATGTTATGCATATTGCTACGAATTAATTTGATGAATCCATTCATGCACAGAAGAGAAGAAATTCTGTGAGCTCTATCACAAAAGAACTACTACTCTGCAAAAATAGATAAACATAATATATGGAATATAATTCTGTGTCAATAATAAAATTGTTGATTTCTGAAGTTTTCCGGAAAACAATATCATTGGAAATTTTGGATTTTCATTATTCGAATATCAAAGTAAACAAATGATAAAAAAGTTCGATAATTTTTTTTTTAAATTTCAGAATTGAATGTATTATAAAATAAATTTGAATATTTAAAATTTGATGGATATTTATCACTGATGTCTGAATCAGAAATGCTTGATTAAGTTTCTGCTACACTAAGTAATGATAATGCAGCGGTTAGTACTTTCGTACTGTTTTGGAAATGTAATGATTAAATGTTTCGTAATAAATCCTAAATGTGGCATTTAACCCTTTATCTAACGACTGTACTTATACGTACCACTCACTTTAAAATTACATAGAATAACCATTTATGCGAATACCCTAACTATACTTAGCAGGAATGTTCTTTGAAATCTACTCTTCTAAGATATATGGCAGCATGGGTCTATGGTGAGTATTTTAGAGTGGAAGGCGAATAATTTTATAGCAGAAATTGCGTTTTCAGCTGACGGCGTTTTCAACGGATTGCGATGATTATCATTTTTGTCCCGACAAAATAGTTAATATCAAAATTTAAGTGCCTTATTTTTTTTTGTAAGTTAATGAAGGCCTTAGAAAATGATCTGACTATTTATTTTAAGTGAACAGTGTATACAATTAATTTTACAGTGGAATATCTTTAATTAATTAATTAGCTCTAATGGATTAAATTTCCCAAAGTTGAATATTTTGTTTATGTATATCTCTTAATTTTCAATGTAGTGATCTAAAAAAATATTGCATGAAAAAAACTGCAGTAAATCATAATGCGGTAGATAAAGGGTTAAAGCTATCTGAGGTAGAAAAGAACCACATTCGAAATGTAGTATCTATTAAAAACATCTTATGTTCGGAATACATGAAGCACGTTTTAAAATTCCCCCGTAATCAACAGAACACTTTTAGAACAAATGAAATATCTAGGAAATTAAAGATATTTCAATTTTGTTATGGAACTAAAATTTTGCAAACTATGCGTTTAATTACATCATCTCCGCGCATTAAATTTCAACACTGGTACACAAACATGAAGAAAATCGATTGAAATTCGACGATTCTTTAGAAAGAAATCATATACCTCAAAATCTTTGAGGTTATTATCCCTACAAAAATGACATTGGTTTCCTGTTACTCAGAATGTCGTTTTCAATTTACGAAATTTTGTGGGATTCCAGTCGATATTTTTAGTAGCTCGAAGCGACATAAAATGATTGTATTGGAAGAAAGATTTTGTGACAGCATGTGATCAAAAGAGTGTTTCGAAGTCAAGTTCTTTTATATTTCTGAGTAAAGCAATTCCTTTTTCATCTGTTTATTTATTTAGCATAAGAGAGAATTGAATACATGTTAGGAAGTCACGTAATCAAGTATTGTCTAGGGAAGTACGTATCCGAACAATGGAAATACATTAATGTTACAGAAGAAAAAAAACTTATACAGAGTTTTCTTTGAATGAATTTTTTTCTGTATAAGTACATGTTAAGTATTTGCTACGTGACATGATAGTCAGAGAAGTTAGAAAAACACGAAGTATCTGATTTTAAATAATTTTTCCATTCATTAATATTCATTAAAAATGTTTAATTACTTTGTAGAAAAGGATTTGTAAAGAGGCATTTTTATACGCCTGTAGCTCTCCAGAGGTTACTTAAAAGAATAGCCCGTAAGTTATGGATAATGAGTTAAGGGCTCCTTTTGGTTTTTATGGCTGTACTATTAAAAACCAAGTGTTTTTAAATTCAGATGTTCTACAATAATAATCAAAGGTTGTTTTTAATCTCGTAATAGTAATTAAATGGCATTTTGATGAATTTCAAGGCTTAGATATTGAAACATGTGCATGATATATAGGAACGATAAACTCAGATTTGAATACTATTCCAACATTTCAGACAAAAGAAATGGGACAGAAATATTTGTAATTTAGAAAGATATTCCTTAATATGAAGGAAAAAGAAACAAAGGTTAATTTAGATTTAAAACTATTAGTCATTACCTCTATGACATTGTAATCGAATTCAAATGTGAGTCCATTTCCAATAGTTTAAAATAAAAAAACGATGAATAATTTTTTTTGAGATTATTTTTTTGAGAAAATTTTTACATAGATAAAATTTAATTAGCGGCCATTTTTCTTTTGAAATGAAAATTTATGACATTTCAAGACTTTAAGTCGATTTTTTATTTGTAGATGCCTGCAGGATGGAATTTTATTGACATGAAAGTTAATAAATTAGGACAAAGCTGAAGTAAAGTTATAGATATTATACAAGTATTTTATAATAGGCCAAACGATAATTTTCGATTTATAACGATGTAAAAGACAGAGATTAAAAAATAGGGGAGAAAGAAAGAGAGTAATTAAAAAAAGTGCCAAAATATCGAACTTGAAAATTGCCAAAATCTTATGAAAGAATCATCTGTTAAAAAATTTCATTAATCACTAAATAATTATTTGTGTTATATATTATTGTTGGCGTTGCAATCGTCACCCCCACCGCACCTCCACACTTGTACAATCTCTTGTAAGGGAACATTGCAAAAAGCAGCTTCAATAAATGTTTATGCCTTAAAAAACTGCATTTTAATTTAATACAGTCCCAATCGCAATAATAATTATTTTAATGGAATTCTATTTTCTAAGATTCAAAGATTCACATGATAAAATGCATTACAAATAAAGTAACTCTGTTTCTATTTTTAAGACGTTAAGAAAACAATGACTATTATATAACCTAATAAAATATTTCACTACCACTTTCCACGAGCCTGATATAATTTTTGTGTTAATTTAGTTATGTTTTTAAGTTCCATTAAATTAAATTTTCATATTCTATTTCCTTTGGCTCAAAATTTTTCTCTTAGCAATTATTTTCTTAGAATAAAAAGCCAGACAAAAAAATCGTAGAAAAAAAACATTCAAGAGAACTTCAGGAATAAAAATAAAACATCTTATGTCATAAAATAGACTTTTTATCGTCTTATTCATTTTAAAAAAACTCTAAACAATCTGTAAAACTGTTTACCCGACGATTATAAAAATCAGAAAACAAAAGTACGCTGGCTTATCTTAATGAATAGATAAATTTTCTTCATGTAGGATTTTCTTTATGCTTCAACGCATTCTATGACCATAAACGTCTACATAATTAAGCAATTGCGCAATAATTTGAATGGTTTTCGGTGACCTTGTATGAAACCCAAACAAAGATATTTATATACATATCTCATTCTACATCGGTAGATAGAGTAGTTTCTTATCGGATGTTGTTTTAAACTTTAAAACAAACTATATCTAGAGTGACTTTGGATATAACAAAAGGTAGAAGATAATAAATAATGGAAAAATGAGCTTCTGTTGAAATTTAAAAAAGTCGTAATTTTTTCATGGAATATTTAAGGTAACTTTAAAGATATGCATTTCTCTGTTATTTCTTTTCTTTTGTTGAATATAGTAAACAATTAGTAATACGTAAAATTGTTATAGTTAACTACGTATGTGGAAACTTTAAGCATTTCAATGTATAGTTTTAAAATTTTTGATTTAAAACTTCTTTTTTGTGTTTATTTACGTAGATTATACGCGTGTATAAAACTTAAGTTTGATGTAATGCTTTATATAGTACTTCACTTTTTAAAAGATTTGCATTTTCTGTAACGTTCCTCATTATGCCAAATATATTGACTTTAAAATTAACGACGGTTTTTTTTAATTCAGAAAGTTTTTGCTTGTCTTTTGGAGAAATTCTTTTTTTTATATTTCTTTTGTTTTCATATTACAATTAAGCTATATCATTGATTATTATTTTGTTATAAGTTGTTCATCGTTTTATTTGGTAAAAAACGTTTTGTTTGAGAAGTGTATTACTTTTGTTATATTTTTTATGAAAAAAAAAAAAAAACGTTCTAAAAACAATAATTTTTTATCTTTTTCATGCGAAACAGAATTTTAGATTTTTGTTTATTGTGATAGATTACCTCTCGAAAATGCGTCAATAACCGTAAATAATGATAATTTCATTTCATGCATTTCCTTTTTCCTTATAAAGCATTCGTGAATAATAATAATAAAAAAAGAGTAGTAATCCTTCTCTGATTAGAGGTCGTCAAAGTGGTGGCCCGCGAGAAAATTTCGCTGGTCTCCAGAAAAATGTGGAATATACTACTCATCCCGTTAAGCTATGTTTTAAGATGCATTGAAACATAATTTGATTCATAATAATAATTTAACAGTTAAAAAATCCTGTTAGTGGTCCGCGGGATTTAAATTATGAATTTACTGGTCCGTGAGATCAATAAGTTTGGCGACCGCTGCTTTAGATGGAATATT
Organism: Trichonephila inaurata madagascariensis; assembly: GCA_019973955.1. Classification (NCBI taxonomy): domain Eukaryota; kingdom Metazoa; phylum Arthropoda; class Arachnida; order Araneae; family Nephilidae; genus Trichonephila; species Trichonephila inaurata. Next base: position 112,681 of record BMAV01010869.1, on the reverse strand, counting down.
CTATTGTTTAATTCCAGAAGCACTCATCAATGTGTCAAAATTTGTTCCTTCCTACTCTGTTCGAACTTTTCTTTTTCATTGTTAAAATATTTCAATTTTTTTTACATTTGAAAAATGCTGTTAAATCAGTTTCCTCAAAAAAAAATAGTGTAGCACTTCATATTTTCAATTTCCGATTTTTTCTGATGGATAAATAAAAATTCAAAAATAACAATACAGTAACAATATTCTGTTATATACAATGAAAAATATGCTAGATATGCGGTTTTCAGTATTGGAATGAATTTTGCACTGTTTTTACACTGATTAACCACATGCTTAAAAGCTACATTTTTAGGACTTAGGATTTTTATATTAATGGAATAATTTGCAGAAACTTTCTTTTAGAAAGTACATATTTGTCAACGATATAATAATGCACATAGTTGAACAAAATGCACTTAATTTAAAAGTATTCGTATAATGAAAGTATTTTTTTTTTTAAATTTTAAGAACTGTTTGAAGAATATTAAAACGTGAACTCTTTATCCAATCATATTAAATTTTAAGTGTTATCTAAACTTTACAAGTTGAACAAGTAGTATGTCAATTTTTAATCAATGGGAAACACGTGATTACCGTTATCATGTGACCATCATGAATTCGGAATAATGCTGCAATAAGAAAATGAAAGGAAAAGAGAAAATTTCCTTTAAACATAATTTAATTGAATAATATCAGCCAACTATCATGATATTTAATACATAATACATTATAGTATTTTGTATTCGCAATCATAGCTGTAAAACACTGAGCATGAAGATATGTATCAGACTGGTAAATAAATGATTAGACAGAAAATGCTTTCTGCACGTAATCTGTTGCCTAGAGACGTTTTTTTTTTTCATTAGGGATGCCATTATGTCCTTCTCGAAGATAATATGATCAGCTGTCAGAGATGGGAAAAATTAGTGAGATTATGGAAGACCTAGCTGTCAGATCGGTCACTCGCACTCCATCTAGGCTATTCCGATTAATTGTATGAAATCAGGGGATGAGAGCGAAATCAAATCTATGACGATCAGGTTCAGTATGTCCCCATCAGACCAATAGCCAAGAAAATTGTCACATTACCTGGTACGTTCGCATAACAGTAACTATATTATTGTACTCCATCTGGACACAGACCGTATCATTGCGAAAAGCCTGTACCATTACGTGTGCTGCCAATGACAACCACTTACCATTCACTCCGTTTGGAGTTTCTCGCTCTCAGTAAGATTGAAACGCATCGAATGGAAGCAGGTTGTCTTCAATGATGAATTAAGCTTTGATTTGTGCAGCAATGACAACCACGTATGCATGGTAGAGGTCCAGTAAGGAGCGTCTCACTCTCACGTTTTACAGAAGTACACTGTTCTGCAACTAATGTAATGGAATGGGAATACTATCACACACGACACGCAGACACATTTAATATTAATCCATGGCATCATGCAGTTCAGCAGTACGTTTGAGATTTACTTCAGCCACATATGTTGAAGACACACGAGTTGTTACACACACATCTAAGATGCATTTTTCAAGAGAATAATTTTCAGCCATACACAACGAGGACATTACCAGAATTTCTCCAACACGTTGCTATCTTTCCCTTGCTTACCCTATCCCCAGATTGTCACCAATCGAGCATGTCTTTGATCATTTGATACGGCAAGCTTGATAGCCCAACATATGGTTAAACTAAAGGTATGCTTTTTCTCTACTGAGGAGTTATACGATGTCGGATACCATACGGGATCTATATGTCTTAATAACCACTCGTGTCGCATAGTGTAATCACGCTAAAAGTTGCCTCATAAAGTGTTAGAATTCCCCTTTATTAATAATTTTTCCTGTGTAATGAATTATCTCTTTTTCTTTGATTTGTAACCACTTACTTATATCAATGTTGTATATATAAAATCTTGTTGGATTCTGACAACACTTTTTTGGAGCGGAAATTTGTGTAGCAAAGATTGTATAATTGAATTTACGAATAACTGCATACATTTGCTAAATGTATGTATTTGCAACTTAAAAATCATTTTAATCAAAATTACTTTCAAATTCTTAGTTTTTATATCTCACTAGAAAAAAAAAAATGTTCCCCACCGATTTTACCAAATACGGTAATGTCGGAAAGGTTTGGAGTGCAGAACAAAAATTTCAATGGAACAACCTGTCGAAAGATAACCATTTTCAGGATATTGAAAAATCTGTCACCAGAATTGTGTATTTATTTATTTATAGTGTCGCTGCATTTATGCAAAAACAATGAACTGATTGTAAGTAAAAATAATTATTTGTTGGTAGTCATGAAGAATAATCGATAACCCAAATATTTTATCGTGTTTAAGATTCAAGAAATATGCTTTTAAATAAATATAAGTGGAAAATTATTAAAAATATATCTTTAAAGGTAATAAAAACAATTAAATATATATATATATTTTTAATTAAAAAGGATCCGAAAAAAGAAGCATCAACTACCTAATTTGCATACCTCTATTTTAGAGCTCATTATTAAAATTTATATTACAGTTACTACTTTCTACGATTCATCAATCAAAAAAATAACATGTCATTTGAATATATTATCCTCGTATGGGTTGGTCGAAATTAATCCTCTCTGAGGCTATTAGCTATGGAACTCGATATTTGAAATCTCCGATGACAGGTACTACACCAAAGCTCCATAGCTTCCATACCACGTCATATGAGGAATTTCAGATCTAATTTAGTTTAACGCATATAGTGGCTTACATTATTCTGCATAATAATCTACGGTGGAATCAGGACTAGAATCTAAAATTCGATTCGATCATCATCAGCCATTATGAAATTCTCAACGAATCATTAGGCTTTTTTTCAATGATTGATTGAAAGCTTATTAACTTTGCACATAGGAGCAATATGACACTACTGACGATGAACTAATACGTGATTTGGAACAGCAGTTAAGGTATCCGACTACTTTCGGAACCGTGATTTTGCAAAAGCGCATCAATAGATAATTTTCATGATACTTAGTGTCACTTAGATTAAAATACATGTATAAAATTGTTTTAAGAACATTTTGACAAAAAAAATTATTTAAATACAATATTTTGGCAAAAAATGATCTTAGAATAATCTTTTTTCAAAATGTTCTCCTTTTGTGAAAAATGCTTCTATTATAATAATATTTTGCCAGTATATAGCTCAGAAACTTTTCTACAGAGGCTCAACTAGAATTTTTGAAAAATTCACATTATTTTCAGAGTTACCACCAATTGAAATAATTATTGGCGTTTTTTTCTTAAAATTGCTCCCCTCTGTTGTCGTAAAATATGGATAAACCCACTTCTAAGCTATATATTTCAAAAATTCTAGTTGAGCCTCTGTACACAGATCTGAGTTATATACTGGCAAAATATTATTATAATAGAAGCATTTTTTACAAAAGGAGAAAAAAGATTATTCTAAGTTCATTTTTTGCCAAAATATTGTATTTAAATAATTTTTTTTTCAAAATGTCATTAAATGTATTCTAATCTATATGACACTAAATATTATGAAAATTATCCATTTATGCGCTTTTGCAAAACCACGGTTCCCGAACGTAGTCGGATTCCTTAAGTAGTAAGGACGACACTCTATTTTATAAACTCCTCACCACATCAACGTGAGGACTTTAATCTTCGATAGATATAGCACGCCCAGTTACATGTCGAGCTGTAAGTGTGGTAGTGAATATCCGGTAGCTAGAACCCGTGGTCTATGGATCCGAAGCCGCGTAACATACCACTAGACAAAAGTGATCACTCCTGGCCGGAGGCTGTTACTGGCTTATGTAGATACCGCTACAGTAAATGACTTCGTTCCAATTAGGTTTGTCTGGTTCTTCTAAATACTGCTGAGAACTATTTTTTTTATCTTTGGTAGTGGCACCTACTTTTCAAAAACAGCAGGAAATACGAGAAATTAATGTAGTTTGAATTTACCTTGATTTGAAATTTATAGCTTACTTGAGCTGAGTGAAACTTAGTAACTATTTGGATAATTATAGAGGCAGATAAATTTGATGTTTTTCGAAATAAACTTCTCCAGAACACCGTTCAATTTAACATCCGCTTACGAAAAGAGCTCTGTTTGTTGGATTTATAATTAACATATCTACTACATGTAACGGGGAAGAGAGAGTCGTTATAACAAGTCGTTAAAACCTCATTAATTTTTACGTGATCCGTTCGACATATCCTCCATCATTAGTGTCAAAACTTTCTGAAACTGTGATGTGTATACATATTTACGAACACTTCAGAGATGGCTATTTTCGGTAGCGGTTTGAGAGAAATACGTAATTGGATTCTTTTATAAAATTATTTTTTGTTATTCATTCTGTGTAAAAAGTTTTACTCAGATATATGCAATAAATACTGAAAAATTGCCCACAAAAATCCTCCTCTCTTTCATAAGGTTTAAGGTATCCTACTACGTTCGGAAACGTGATTTTGCAAAAGCGTGTAAATGGATAATATTTATGGTATTTAGTGTCACTTAGATTAGAAAATGTATATAAAATTGTTTTAAGAATAGTATTACAATACAAAAATATTTAAGTACAGTATTTTGACAAAAAATGAACATAGAATGACCCATTTTCAAAAGATTCTCCTTTTGTGAAAAAATGCTTCTATTATAATAATATTTTGCCTGTATATAGCTCAGACCTCTGTACAGAGGCTCAACTAGAATTTTTGAAATATATAACTTAGAAGTGGGTTTATCCATGTTTTCGACAACAGAGGGGAGAAATTTTAAGAAAAAAACGCCGATAATTATTTTAAATGGTTGTAACTCTGAAAATAATTTGAATTTTCAAAAATCATAGTTGAGCCTCTGTACCGAGGTCTGAGCTATATACAAGCAAAATATTATTATAAAAGAAGCATTTTCCACAAATGGAGAACATTTTGAAAAAAAGTTATTCTAAGTTCATTTTTTGCCGATATAGTGTATTTAAATAATTTTTTTTGTTCAAAATGTTCTTTAAACGATTTTATACATGTATTCTAATCTAAGTGACACTAAATATCATGAAAATTTTCCATTTATGCCTTTTACTCACGGTTCAAACGTAGTCGGAATCTATACTTCTTAGCATTATTAAAAGTAGGATTTAGGTAATATCAAGTTTATGTGACTTGACTTGACATAGAGTAAATTATTCAGAATCTATAAATCTTTTATATTAGAATCTCTATCAGTTCTGTATTATATATTTCATGATGCATAAGAAAAACTAATTTACTTTAACAATTTGTGATCAATAAAATCAATGCACTTTTATTCCCCAGTGGCATAGTTAACTGAATAATTTATTTGTTATTGTTTTCGGCAAATCTCTTGAAATATATAAACTATTTTATTTTCGTATTTCATGACATTTATTTAGTCCGTTGCAGCGCAGTTTATTCACCAAAAGATATTACTACTAAAAATTAAGGGAATATTCTATTGTTATTTTTTTTTTATCTGTTTACTCTAAAATAATGACAGCTGTTATAAGTAAATTATTCTCTCACAAGTATCCCTTTTATCAGGATATTTTAAAATATTGAATAAGTTAGATTTTTTTAATATGATCAGTATTGTTAAATTTACATTTTTCCCCGATATTCATATCCGCATATGCACAAGCATATTTTAAAGACATTTCTATAAAACAACCATCAAAATCATTTACAATTATAACTATTAAAAAAAATCACAACAAATGTAATAACATTCTAAATTACTTCCCAGTTAATATTAAGAAATTTATAAAACACGTATAAATGATCGTATTGAATGTACACGTATTGAATGATCATTTAACTGTGTGTATATATTTTAAAGTAAAAAAAAATCTATTGTAAGACTTTTACATTCGAAAATGTCGTTTTCAGTTAATGAATAGTCGTTACTCTGAATGAATGCAGAGTATTCAAACTGATAGTCATCATTGGCTTAAATTTTTAGATTATTTATTTTAGTCAAACTGTGCTCAATTTTATTTAACTGTGCCTTAGATTTATTTATTTTAGCCAACGGCTGTGACTGACAAATTGTCCATTATCCCTCTGCTCAAAGCAGATTCGCGTGGCCGTGGTAGCCTAAATGGTATGGTCACGAACTCGCTGTCGAAGTGCCACGAGTTCGAGCCCTAGTGTCGCTAAAGACCCGCCACGTAGATGGATTGATGCACTTTAAATTTTTCAAAGCTGTCCCTTTGGTGTGATGTGGAGTTTGGCAGCTCAGGCGTCATCCTCCTCGCTTGACCCAAGCTCAAAGTTACGAGTTCTGTTTTTCACTCCCTGGGATTAGATCAGCTATTAAACTGATGACTGAAAAATTTATCTGGCCAAAAATATGAAGAAAGAAATAAGACAATAGGCAAGGACATGTATTCCCTGTCAAAAATGTGAAGTCCACAGACATACTTCTTGGTTCGTAAATCGGTTACTGGTAGGGGAGTAATGTTGAGACAAATATTATTCAACTCAACAAACAAAAATGTAATAAAGTTATAGAATATTATAATTTGAAAAATAATTAATTTTTAAGATGTATTTCATAATTTAATATTTAGGCATTTGTAATTTACTACATTTTGTTTTTTATGTAAACTAACTGTATTTATATTTATAGCTGTAAATTTGGAAGCAATTTCTTTGTAACCTTCTTCAGCTTACCGGATTGGCAACAGTCCGCATTTTGACATCGGACTAGTGAACGTTTTGATGTTAGCTCAGCTAAGCCTAATGGAATAAAAAGTGTTCTTCGAATTTTTTCAAAGCAATTTTTTCTATACTTTAACGTTATAGAACCAAACGTTCATAACACTTTAAACAGAATCGAGATTTTCGCTGAACACTGTTGTGTGCCATTCGCCTATCCATTTACGTTTCTCAGTACACCACATAGTTTTCGTCGATAGTAAAACTGAGTCAATGAAATGCAACGTAGAGGGATGTCCGTGAAAGCAACCTAGTGTCCCCAACTATCAGTTTATAATTTGTTAGTGAGGATCGAACCAAACTGCCCTACAAATTCAGAAATTTAGTTCTTGCCTTTTTATCCCCTAATGACAGTAGGGGAATCAAAAAAACTATACTTTTCATCGTTTAACGAATTGTAAACAATACAATACATATACAGGGTTATCAGGAATGAATGACCCGATTACAAAATTTAATATAACTCCCTTATCAATAAACAGAAAATGATAATTAATATGTCATTGTAAAGCGGAAATTTTTGATTTTGTAACATTTTTTGCCCAAAAAGCGTTGTTTTTGCAACAACAAGAAAAATTGTAAAGATTTTTTTTGAATGTAAAAGAAAGGGTCGGGTAGGCGTTTTTTGGCTGGGTTAAAAGCCCAGTCAGTTATCACGGTTCAGCTAAAATTTGGAGGGGTCCCCAATAGAAATGCACCGACCTGAGTATAAAAGGGGGGTAAAACTTTTCGGAAACTGGTGCCTGTGATAGGTAAAAGTCCGGGACGACCGGGTTTTCCTAACATTTAAAAGGTGCGAGGGGGAGTTAAAAAGACATCGCTTGGCTAGTCGTAACTTATTTCCTCAGTCTACCATATGGATTGTATTGAGAAAAAAAAATGCATTTTAAGCCGTACAAATTGAAAACTGTGCAAGAATTGAACCATAGTGACGAGTTGCAACGTCTAAATTACTCCCTTTACATGGATGAAGCTATGCAAAAGGATCCTTTTTCAACCCCAACCTTATTTACGTAAAAAAAACTTTTAGGTGCGAAAAAGATTTCATATTTTTTCTCTACAATGACTTGTTAATTATCATTTTCTGTTTATTTATCTGGGAATTATTAAGTTTTGTAATCGGGTCATTCATTCCTGATAACCCTGTATACAGTTCACGAATTGCAATATGGAAACATTTCACAATAAAAAAACTAAATAATGATAATGCAATTCCTTTCATACGAGGATAATTTGCTACAAATAATAAATTTCTACAAGCCTTTCTTCAGTATAACAATTTCTATTTCTGCTAGTGTATTGATTGAAATATATTTTATAATAATTAATCCAAAATCATTTAAATGGTTCTGCCTAAACCGCTTAATTAAACCCATTGAAATTAATTTTACTAAGCATAATTTATTCTTAAACAATTCAAGCTTAACAGCTAAAAAGTGAGTAAAGAGGATTTGTTTGAATTCTCCCAAACTTTCTGGAAACTTTTTTGAAAGGTCATTATTTAATTTTTAATAAATGCAAACTATATTTGTAAGCTTGTTTTAATTGCTTAACTGAATGTACTCGTATTTGTATTCGTATTTACCTCAAACAATTTAACTATAACAATGTACTTTACTTGCATAGAGGATTAGTTAAATTGTACATTATAATAAGATTAACTGTTATTCTGAACGAATTTCTTTTGGGCCGGTTTTCCGAGTGGAGGTATCGAACCGTGACTTGCCTTGTCACGACGGCCCCGTACCACTGAAGACCCCCGTGGGGAATGATGCACGTTAAATCTGTCGGGGGAAACGTCCTCCCCCTTGGTGTGGTGTTGGGGGGTGGTGCCCGCTCGGGTGGTTAGTCCTTTTACCTGGTTCAAAATTACGTGGTCCGTTTTCAAAAGCCCCTTGCTGAACGGGGCGACGTTATTATTTTAATCAAAATCATCAACAAATTTAATTTTTTTAAGTAGCTCTCTCTAAGAATTTTAAGTTATTGGTATTTAAAATTTATTTTTAATTACTGAAAACAGTAGTTTTTACTTAGTAGTAGTTTTTTGTTTAATATATTTTTCCCTCTTTTCTCTTTAATTTTGTGTATACTATATGAACTTGTTTTTAAAGTATTATTTTTTTATTTCTAATGGGTTGTGGATTGGTGTTTTACCAACCCACAGCCTAGTACATTCCCCGAAATCTGGTATCTCTTTTTAATGTGGCACCATATAGGCGGATACCAATCACCGCAGGTAATTTTTGATACCCAGTTTCCTCCCTAGAGGGAGGCACCTGAGTTCTGACGATATGGGAACCTGTTTTTAAAGTATTATTAACATCTAAAATTAATTTTAAGGACATAATTATATTAATAGTGCAAATTTTAGCAAAGCTTCTCTTAAATGAGAAAATTTGCCTTAAATTATAAATCTTAGATACCTAAATATAGTGTATATTCTTTGTTTAAAGTGCATTTTTATTTAATCAATAATGTTATATTCTTAGGTTATTCTATCAAAATAGTTAATTTTTTTGAAATATTGTATTGATTAAAATAATTTTATGAGTATTTATTTTTTCTACAGATGAAGTCTTATTAGAATTTCCTTCAAGTTTGAAAAGTTAAAACAAATTTACATTTCTCCCATTTCTCAAAATTGCAACATTAATTACATTCATAAAATGAAGCTAATTGGTTATGTTACACCTGCTAATAGTAAAAGCCGTATCATGTCTAGAATTTGTTAATATGCTTAAAGATCCCTGGATATTAAAGTAAGTCTTTTCTCTCAGTTACCGAATATTTGAATTTATTAACTGTAATATGTGAGCAAGGCTGAGTGGTTAGTGGCTTCCACGCCACGTAACCGAGGTTCAAACCCCGGGCTGGGCAAGGTGACTCAGCCTTTCATCCGTTTGGTGGGTCGATAAATGAGTACCAAGCTTGCTTGGGAACTTAACACTGGGGGTTTCGCTTCAGACTGACCACCTGACTGGAGAATCTGCTCATGCACCTCAGGGCCCAAGGTCGCGTATACTGAGTTGGGCACAGTAGGCCTTGGCCCTTATGGGTTGTCGCGCCACTGAGCTAAGTTGATATGTGAGGAATGTGGGTATAGGGTATCTAATATAAAACATATTAAAACTTTTAATAAATGGGAGCAAGAAATAATAAAATTAAATAAAAACTACGGAACAAGTGTCGAGTTTTATGATTTAAAAGCCTGATACTTTCTTCCCTTTTTTATAATATATTTAGATATGTGTTTCGTATTTCATACCTATAGTAATATGCATGCAGAATGAGAAGAATTAATATTTGGTTGATGTTATTTATTTAACAAGTAACGATCGTTGTTTAATTTGACTTGAATTGCGAAGGTATTCATTCTTTTAAGGAACAAAATTCATGATATATTTATACTGTTTTTATTTAACCCATAATATTGAATTCCTATTGAGCCATTAATTGTCTTGGAATTAGATGAAACAAGAAAAACGATTTAAATTTTAAAATTAATTATACAGATCAGCCACTTGTAAAATAATTCTTAAGGAACAACTCAGAGAAATTTTTTTGAATTTTTTTCTTATCTTACCTTTGCGAAAATGTACTCATTTAATTTCTTTACTATTTTTAAACAGTGCGCAGATTACAATAATACATTATTTTCAGATTTTACGCGAGAAACTTTTAATTCCTCTTTAAAACCTCTAAAAAACCTGAATTTCTCTTTAACTATAAAAGATGAATTTATTTCTTTATTTTTAAATGCATCACAATCTATATATATTTAAACATATTCTGTAATTTATAATCTCTATGAAACGGCGGGAAGAAAATGTATGCAATTATTTGATCAGTGTTAGAATTTTTTATATCATACAAACATAAAATTTTTCCTAAGAAATAATAAATTTATTTAGGGATTTTTATTTAAAGATACATTTTTTTCATTCCACGTTAAGATTTAGAATGTTCGTGAAATTATCAGCTTTTCAGTTCTGCTTTGTTATATATAATTAACGAAAACACTTTGATTTCTCTAATGTATCTCGGTGTAGGGTAGCGTGCGGCAACTAAGAGAATGGGTGGGTGAACAAACAAGAGTGCTTAATGGAGTCTGAATTATTTGGATTGCGTGTAAAGACGTTCATCACAGGACGTTCACACAATTTAACTTCCACGCAAAACAGGAACATTGTTAGACATCGCATGCTATTAATTCTCCAAACACATTGAACTTTATAGATTTTTGTGGTGGAATGGAAAATTATGTATAAGAAGTTGTAAACTTTCATTAAAAGAGCTTTAAGGTTCTCTTTGCCTGTTAAAGAATGAAATCCAAATTTAGAAAGTAATTTTCAAGAAAAGAAAAATAGAAAATATTACACCAAATAGGAAATATACAGCGTGGTTTCGAATTCATGGTACAAACTTTAAGGGTAGATGTAGAACATTGTAGCAATCATTTATTGTATAGAAAAATATGGGCGTAAGTGACATGGTGAGGTTCAAACAGGGGAAATAAAAGAAAAGAGAAATGGAGTTATCAGTTGGTTGCGTTGCCGGTAGGGGGCGGTAGATGCTTAGCCGTCGTTCAAAATGATGCATCTCAGTAGGGGAAAGCACCATCCGTAATTGTGCTGACGTTTACGATGACAGACTTTACGTGTGCCGAAAATGCACAGGTGCATTACATGTACGGCCGTGCAAATGGTAATGCTCTACGAATGTATCACTCGCAGTTTCCTCATCGACGAATGCCGGATCTCAGAACTTTTTAGTGGTTACATCGTCAACTTCTTGAAACACGTTCGTTCCACGTCATCAGACATGATGCTGGTCGACGAAGAGATGTGTCCAGTCCAAGTCTGTAAGAAAGCATCTTGAACGTTGTGGCTGATAGACCCAAGTCAAGTACAAGAGCTGTTGCTCATCACATGTGAGTCATCAGACCGTTTGTAAAGTGTTAACCGAAAATCGCTGACACCTCTTCCATATTCAGCAAGTACAAGCTTTGAATCCGGCAGACTATCTTCGACTGCAAGTGGTTGGTACAGCAATATGCGCTGCAGCTGAACTTCATAGCTCATGGGCTGAACAGTTGTTGTAAACGTTACACTCGTCGACTACGCTTTCAATAAACACTTTGTCTCTTATTTTTTTCTGTTTGTGCCTCACAGCGTCACTTGCACCCATACATTCCTATACAATAAATGATCGTGAGAATATCCTGTACCTACCCTTAAAGTTTGTATCATGAATTTAGGACCACCCTGTATATATATATTTCCTAATTTAAACCACTCAATTTAACAATGTTTTGAAAAAGAACTGGCCTATATAAGTTTCCAAATTTTTTATAGCTGAATTTTAAATTTTACCATGGAGATAGACTATCATTATGTGTGTGTGAATATTATTTATCAATATAACATTAGCCATTATAAAAGATATTATGAGAATGTATAACAGTAATTATTATAATAGATTATGATTATAGCTTATTATTATTTTTAATGAATATTTTCTTTCAAGATACAAAAAAAATATTCCTCGAACTTTTAATTTAAGGAGATAATATATTCTGAGTTTATTGAAAAAAAGTAGCTTCATAATAATGTAATACTCATTTGTGTTTGGATAAATCAGTTTTTTCCCATGATCGGTTGGTTGGAATTTCGAAATAAATTTTACCTAACACAAAAGGAAAATCTTGCATTTTGACAATTAAAGCAATTTTAGATCTAAATTATAACTTCCTACTATAAAACTATAAGAATAAGAAAAAATTAATATTTTACAATAAAATGAAATTTAAACCAAGTTAATTAAAGTTAGAAAGTGTAATTTAAAATGTTTCAAATGAGAGATATATAGAGAGAGGAGATAGCAGAGTTCAAAGGAGGAAATTTAGTCATGATACGTCTCACAGTCAGAGTACAAACACAATGATCTTCTAGAATAAATTATAGTTTCAAAAAAAAAAAAACACGCTTTTATGGATAATATTGAACTAAAAAGTAAACAAATAATTCTTAATATAAGAATAAAATGACTAACGAGAAAATTAATGTCATTGGGGAAAAGCGTGGGGTGCTCTACATCAATTGTTATAATTTCTTACTAGTTCTATTCCGCAATGCTGAGTTAGTGTAAAAATGTAGTACAAAGCACCCCACACACGCTTTTACCACAATGACATAAATTTTCTCGTTAAACATTTTATTCTTATATTAAGAATTACTTTTTTTTTACTTTTTAGTTCAATTAACCATAAAAGCGTGTTTTTTTTAGTTTTTTTAAACTATAGTTTTCTTTTTTCAGTTCTATCTACAATAAAAGCCTGTATTTTTAGTTTTTTAAACCATCATTTATTCACTGATGAATTAATCTTAAATGCACCATTGCTTAGAATCTGGAATACCCATTGGCATCCTATCAGTGCGTCGAAACGGCCTGGTTTGCAAAATGTAGGATCAGCCAACTGAAGGAAATCTGGAAGAGCTAAGTTTGAAATATTTCATATGAAAGAAGGTATTAGGTCAATGATATTTTGCACTAAAAAGAGCTCAATATTCACTCTGAAACTTGCATTAGCATTAGACATAAAAGTACGCTTTTCGAATCGAAAAGTTTGTGAGAAACTATTTTTTTTTAAATCCGGGGACCTTTGAATCAATTCTCAGCGGTTTTGGTAAAATGAAGCAATGAATGATGCTTCATTCAAAAAATCCGACAAGAGAATTTAGAAAAACAGATATATTTCTGAGTTTAGTAGAACATAATTTTTTCACATGCAAGAGTCCTTTTTTTATTTTCATTTTCAGAAAAACTAGATAATTGTTTATATAATGGTAAGAAATTGCTGACTCTCGTTTTCGCTTTTAGGGTTGCAACTTAATCTTTTAGTCACTAAATCTGGAATTAGTCACTAAATTTGGAAATTGTATATGGAATCTGTCGCCAAACTTGGAAATGGTATTATGAATTAGTCGCCAAATCTGGAAATCGTTATTCCTGATGATTCTGATCAGGACAATGGGACAAAATTAGGAAATTATTGTATTGTCATCTGTCCTGACACGTGTGCAAACTTTCGAATTAATCTGACCTTTTAAAGTGGATGAAAATCGAGCTCAAATATCCCGTTACATGCAAGTGAAGCTTATAAAAGCGTGTTAAAAAGAAAGATCTCTCTGAGGGACTCAAAGAAATTTTTCTCGCGTGTCTAACTGGTAAACAACTTAAGTGGCATCTTGTCTTTTTCATGATAGAGGTTTCCAATTACAATCAGTGAACCTTACATAATGGAAAAATTTCTTGTTTATTTCAAGATTCCATTAATCTTGCCAATGGCCTTGAAGAGCTAATTTGATACATTTTTGATACAATATTACGGTATGAAATCATAGATGAGACTGTAGACTCAGATTAGGCAACACTACATAAAATGAGTTTAATATTTCATCTCTTATATCTTGGGGCTGAACGAATTTTTATTTTTGTACATTAAATTGAAAAAATACAGACTCATATAAAGTTTCATAATTTTAAGGATCCAACATGGAAAATGAATATAAGCGTTTACTTGTATAAATATCTAAATATTTTACTACCTGCCTGAAACATGTCTGAAAAAATGCCTTCTGAGTTTTCAGTTTTACTATTAATAAGTCTTGTACTTTATCTTCTTTATTTTTACTGGATGGAATATTAGAACGTATCTGATGAAAGTTTTCAAATTTCAAATTGTAATATCACAGGCAATTTTTGGTTATAAGCAAAAAATTAGTCATTAAAAGCAAGAGAGATCTTTCTGAAAAAATATTTCCAATTTGTGTGGTTCTCGTTCTTTTTAATCAAAAATAACCTTAATCAAATTTTATATTTGTTTTAATGAAGAGCTGGTGTGTGATTTAATGAGGTATAGATAAAGTGAAATTCGTTGGATTTTTCGCTTAAATTAGTGTATAAATATTTATGTTTTAATTTTACAGCCACAATGATTTTAACACTAATAATGCATATTAATTTCATAATTTTCATTTAACTTTAAACAAAATTTTTATTCGAAAAATCCTTTTGAAAACATTTTTTTTTACCTCTACTTTACTATCCATGGGTTTTCCCAGTAGTTTTGAGGTCAAATTGCCAACATACTACCAAGTAAACAATCTTGAATTCGAATTCGTTAAAAATATATTCATTAATTAAAAAAGTTTTATTTATAAGCAAAGGTGATAAAAATATCCTTGAATAGTTAACTCACAATTTCACTGGGAAAAAAAATGATTACATTTTTATGTATCGGACTCTATTTTTTTCCAATACATATGAAACTCCGTTTAAGCACAACCATGAAATTTGAAGAAAAAAAAATTAACATCAACACCGAGAAAAAAAGCAAAACGGAAAAAAGCAAAGCTAACTATTCGTAAACTACCTATTCAGCATAGCATGCGTTACACGAAAACGCAACAACCATTAAAAATATATCGTCCTGTACGGGGAATCCCTAAATCATTTCTTTCGTCGTACGTTAATTACCTTCATGAACAGAGATAGTAAAATTAATGGCTTCTTTTTGCCCTCTCATGAAATGAAAGGCTCCTTTCAACCGGAAGGCGGGACGTGATATCTTAATACCTGCTTTCAACATCAGTTATGGGCTCTTTTTGTGTTGTGGAGGAGGCTGTTCCTACATTTTAATAACGCTCCAGCTCCAATGGATGGCTTTTCGAGCCTGATGTGCATCCTCCTTCGCATCATGCAGTTGATTGGAGGCTTGGGATTTTATTAAATTGGTCGTTTCCTCTAGATTGTGAGGGGTTTGCTGTAAAATAAAATGCAAAAAGATATCGATCAGTATTTGAGATGTTGCCTTATGTGTCTTAAGTTTGAACAAAAAAAGGATGTAGTTTATGTTGTAAGAGATGTAAGGTGACATATCATCTCATTTTGAATGAATACGGAAATAAATGGTTTGTACATCCTTTCAGACTGATGGCATCTAGAATAGGGGAATTTGTACTGGTCTGACTTTTTTTTACAAGCTTTATTTTCAGTCCTTTTAAATTATTTTTTAAGTTATAGTTTTTAAGCCATGTTTTGTAAATGCTTGACTTAAAAATATAGTCTAAAAATAAAGTAAAAATAAACAAATAATATTTTTAAAAAAGTGAAAATAAAAAATTTTTCGAAATTGTTTTGTTTTTTAAACTTTTTTTTGGTTTAAAAACATATATTTCTAAAATTTATTTAACAACAGGATTAACGGGATTTAAATTTGCTTGTTGACCATCTGCATTCAAAATATTATACTGAAGAGAACTGAAAATTTAATTAGAATTGCACAAATTGATGTTTCATAAATTCATTTACATACGATTTTGATATAAAGTACATATAAATATTTTTCTTCTTTTTAAGTCGTTGTTGCTGATTTTTTGTTTATTATTATTATCAAAAACCTGATAATTACGAGTATTTTTAAGGCAGTTTGAGTAAAACAAGTTTCAGTTTAGTTTAATTTGTTTTAGTTGAATTAAAATTATTGAAAGATTTTTTTAATAAAATGTTGATCTTTAAGTATATGCTGAAGCTTTATCTCATCCTCATTATTTTTCATTTTACTCTTTTCTGTGCTATGCGAAATACTGTTTTAAATTTATTTTTTATTGTTTTTAAATTTAACTTAAAAAATGGGGGTTTTGAAATTTATATATTTTTTTGTCTATATGTTAAATTTTTTAATGGGAAATAGATTGAATAACGTTGGACAAATTCGTACTAAGTGTCGAAGAAATATTTGAATAATAGTAGATAAACTTCATGCTGTGACAGCTCAGTAAACACAGAAAAATCTCCAAAAATTGTTTGTTTAACGATGGTAAAGTATTTTTTTAAAAATTGTAATCTATCTGTGTGTAAAACTCCAGTACGGTGGAATGCAAACTAAATTTGTAGATTTAAAGTAAGCTGCATCACATCATTTCAAATGATGCTTAAATCAAACCTGCACGATTTAAAAGTATTACAAGAAATATGCAAATACACTTGCAATTTTAGTAAACAAGTAATTGCTATAATTATTTAGTTATAAAATTATACCATTGATAGTTTTATAAGATCTGACAAAATTAACAACGGTAAATTTTGTAATGCTTGACAAAGTCTTTCGCCTTATTATTAAGCCGTTTTTCAATTCCTACTATTAGTTCACTCTCTTCCTATATATATATATATGTTCAAATTTTCAATCGTTAATAAAATACTTTCTATTCATCCATTCAAGTTCAAATACATTTTTTTAAACTTATAGAGGATGACACTTGATATTAATACAGTTTTCTCTCTCAAATATTTTTTTTTAATTCATTAATCAAATTTAAAAATGAGTAAATAGTAACAAACAAAAATAATAATCCAACAGCATATATAGAAAGGAAACTCATACGTTGTGTCCGTGCATCGCAATGGATAGAGCGTTGGGCGCGTTTTCCAAAGGTTGTGGTTTCGAATCCTACCTGGGTTGGCCTAATTTCTGAGAATGTGATTTCGTTTTCACTATGCTATTTTATTACAATAATCAAATTTGATGAATGCATAAATAGTAACAAAAAAAGAAATAGTCCAGCACCCTATATGAAAATGGAAAATTGCAAGGGAAATCGCTTTCTATTTTGTTACTTAATATTATGATTCTGTCATATGTATATAGATATTTGTATTAATTGTAACTATTTAATAAAAAGTATCTATAAAATAAAATTTTTCTTTTTTTACCTAAGTAGGAATTGACTTTAAAAAATTATTTTTATATTACTTGTTATTAGTATGATCTTATGTTGGATCGTAATTACCTAAATACTCTGTTTTAATAACTAAAAGTTGAATTAAAAAATTACTTAAATATTTTTAAATCCTTCAAAGGTTGCATTTGTAAAAAGAGAATCGAAGTGACTAAATCTTGACATAATTACAATCATATTGCCTCAGTTCTCTGATGCATGTATTAATTGTTAAATGCTTAAGATTAATAAAGACTGTATAATGGAATCTTTAAAATTGAATTTGGTCCCGATTACATTTAATAAATGACTATTTCCTCCTTCACATAACTATTCTGGTTGGTAAAATATTTAGAACGACAAATCAAAAGCATGAACAATCTTATATTTCGATTTGGATATGATGGAAATTTCTGGGATTCCAAACGGAGAGCAGATGTTGGATGTCATTTGTCTTTAAAATATTTTAAATGTCTAAGTATTCTGAAAAGCCGTTGAATTTCTAATTTTTAACTATCATTAATTGTTTTCATATGCGTAAAAGATATTTTAGAATGTGTCTTGTAAGTTGCTAAATGTGTTCATTTTCAATTAAGGCTGAAAGCAAATAATTATTTCAATCCTATTAGTGAAATTTGTAACATTTGTCATTTCATATACATTTTAATATACTTATTTTATTATATATATATATATTATATATACTTTATTATTTTTTGTTTTTTGTTTATGTAAAACTTTGTTTTTTAAGTGGCTATAATTTTAAAGTAAAAGATTACATTATTAAACATTGCAGCCTCTTTCTATCTATCAGAACAAGATATATAAGTTCGTATTTTTTATTTGAAATTTTATGTAATACTTTTGGGAAGAATAAATTTACAGCGCATACAGAAAAGTTAACTTCCACGATCTTTTAGCATATGAACGGCACTCATCTAGTAAGTCTAGTTGCTAATATGTCTTGTTTTATGTGCTCAGATGATTTTACGTTTGCGTACCTAGATTTAATTCAATATGCAAAAGATACGCTTAACTGAAAATTTTTTGTTTTTCTTGAAAAATTTTTTATAGTTCTATTTTAAAACAAATTATGTCTAGATTTAAAATTAATTATTTGTTTTTGGTGCTAATTCAACGTGTTATATACATAGTCGTTACATATTTGTACAAGAATCTCTCACGTTAGAAATATTGTTTTTGCAGATCGCAGCCTTAATCGAAATGTAATTCACAGAAATATACAAAGAGTATCGAGAGTTAGCTAAATATATATCTTACTTTTTGTTAAATAATTCAGATTTTTAATATTTTAAACACAACATTTTAATGCAAACTTTTCTGTTTTAAATAGATATTTTTAATAGAAAAATTCGAAATTATTAACCCATAACGTCGTGTTTATTTTCTTATGTGTAATGGTCTTTATGAACTTTTAGAAGAGTCACAGAACAATTTAAATAAAACATATGTAAATATAGTCGAACCTCTATATTGCGAATTTTTCTATATAGCGAACTTTTTCCTGGTACCTTGAACATTTTACGATTTTCTTCGTAAAATAACCTCTCTATAGCGAAGTGCATTTTCTATATAACGAACTTTTTCTTTTGTGATTCAATTTTTGTTCTTCCTTTTTATAAAGTATTTCTGAAAAAATTTCAAATTATTTTCTCTTTAACACGTTTTATGGTGGTCATAAATCTTGAACTGGTTTTATTAAATCCTAACTTACCGAGAGCAATAGAGTTCTGGACGTTTCATCCAAGAAGTGCAACCTTTAACTCCCAATGCCCAGTTCGCAAGAAACATCTTCGATATCCTCTTTCACCCTCATTGGAGTTCTCCCGTGTTCTAATTATAAAATAATGTATGTTTAATATTACTTGTACGTTTAAATTATAAAATGTCCTTAAAATTCATTAATTTTAGTATAAAATTATTTTCTTAGTTATGAAAATACAGTGAATTCTTCGACATTTTTGTTTTCCTTGCAGTTTTTCTTTCTTTCTTTCTTTTTTGATGGGTAAGATATATAAAATAAACATATATTAATTTAAAAAGGTGTGAATAATTCCTTTTTTTAATATATGTTTATGAATTTAAAATTTGTTTTATGGGGTTTATAAAGTATATTAAAAAATGAACCTCTATATAACGAATTTTCCCATATAACGAACTTTTTTCCGGGATTTACCGACTTTGTTATATAGAGGTCCGATTGCACATTCAAATTACTATTTTTTTAAAAAAAATTGGCTAATTCACTGTATTAGTTCAGTTTTTTAGACTTGCTTATAATTTGTCATAACTTATATCGTTTTTCGTAAATCGCTATATCATAAAATTTCCGTCTAAATCTATTGTTCAGCACTTCAGTTCAGCATTTGCTTCAAAATTTGATTCATGTTCGGTTTTTCAGTGATTCTAACAGTATTCAGACATTGATATAACTTATTTTACATCAAACTGTTTTAAGCAACTTATGATGATTTAAAGCTATTTCATAGAAAACACATATGAGTGAAATTTAAATGAAGGAGGATGGTGGAGAACCAGATTTAACTTTTGAACTATACAGGCTTTATCGATAACCACAGATACCACGTCATCATTACAATAGAATAAGGTGCCTTTGCCCTATTTGGAGAAGCTTGGAAGATAATCCTACAGAGATCTTGACACTTAAAAAACTTGAAGGAACCCAAACTAAAAGATGACCACCAACTAGAAGGTTGGATGACATTGAAAAAGACTTAAATACTTTGAAAATTAAAAAGTGGAGAGGAGTCATTATAAGTAGTGGACATTGAAAGGAGTGCATGGTTGAGGTAGCCAATGCCTGTAAGGGGCTGTTGTGCTTTTGAAGAAGAAGAATTTTAAATGTTATGTTATCTTATGAAAATAACTTGACCTTTAGTTTCTATGTATTTTAAAACTTAAACATGATTTTTATTAAATTAATAATTAAACGGCCTATTCATCGGATTTATTTGTCAGCTCCTTTTTCCAATTTTTAGTATTTATTTTTAAAGTTAATATAAAGATATTTTTAAAACATAAATGGGGTATCTCTTCACTTGTAGAACATTTCTTATAAATGAAAATAGAATAATAATATAATTGAAAATTTTTAAAGTATTTAAGCTACTTAAGATATTTAGTTTGATTAGAAATTGGACAACCTATAATAACTCTTGAGAAAATAAATTAAATATAGATAAAGTACATACATGCATATCAAATTATATGTATAATTTCTCTCAATTTGTTAATCCCTGTAAGAAACACCTGTCAGACCAAGGTTTGTTGCTATCCTGTTGCTGTGGTAACTTATGACCCATTTTTTACTTATACAAGAAACTTGTGTCATAAATTACTGACTTGAGAAAAAGTAGTTTTAGTTATTTTACATTTAAAAAATAATATTTTAAGTACTTCTTTGATTGATGAATTTCCTGAAACGACTGTCAGAGAGATAGTAAGTGCATTGATGAAACATAATCCCGCTGTGGTAAAGCCAAATGTAAAAAGGTTACAAGATTCGTAACTATTTATTTTTAATTTTGTTAAATAGAATATCTATGAAGAATATTTATTATATAAAACCATAACGATTTTCCTTCTACATTATTTTCCTAATTTTATAATCATTTAAGCTACTTTGAAGAGCTTCTTTTAAGCTAAGTATTTATTTTGAAATTGTTTGTATTTTTTTTCTTAGTACGTTTTATTTAACTTAAAAATAGTAAATAAATAAACAAAT
Source organism: Trichonephila inaurata madagascariensis (assembly GCA_019973955.1). NCBI lineage: Eukaryota > Metazoa > Arthropoda > Arachnida > Araneae > Nephilidae > Trichonephila > Trichonephila inaurata. The sequence continues at coordinate 91,352 of BMAV01010869.1, read as the reverse complement.
AAATAAAATGGATTTTTTTATTGAAATTTTTTTTTTCCATTTTGAAAAATTTAATTGCAATTTTCAATACACAAAAAATGCGTGTATTTATATATTCTTCTTTATTAACAAAAACAAAACGTAAACGTAAAAAGTTAAAGCATAAACGTTTTATAATTTTCGTAACGTATATTAATTTAATGTAAATGTTTTAACAAATGTATTATTAAAATAAAATATCAATTACATGTTGATATATTTTATTGTTTAGTTTTAGAAATCGTTCGTGATTGCTCATGAAATGTTACTTAATTATTGAAAAATAAAAGTAGATTTTAAGTTGAGAAATATAAGTTTTTTAAACTTAGAATTTTGTTATTTCAAATGTATTAAACTTTTCTTAAAAGTTACTATGGATATGAAAGTTAAATATAAATTTAAATTCGTTAAAATGTAGCTAGTAATTAAAATACTACACAAAGAAAATAAAACCAAATATTTCAAAAGCAAAACTTTTTCAAGAACTGCTTTTATCGCGCTTTTATGATTATCATAATATTTTTATCTCCTCATCTTAAAGTGTGTACGTGTTCCGTTATATTTTTAAATAACTTTTTTTTACTCTATATTCTATTTTTAATTTCCTATTAAAGTCTGAAAATGATTTTCTAAAAATACCCAGGATGGAACATTTCTTTTTAATTTTTACTGCAAAAGTGAATGCAAAGCACACACACACACACAAGTTATTTTAAAACTTCTTTTGTCACAGAAAAACGTAGGCGGAAAGCTCAATATTACAAAGTATCTCTCCATTTAGAAACAGCTTTTTAAAGAGAATAAATGAAGCGAAGTTTCAAAAACGCCATTTTATGTTAATTCCGACTTGCTGCTCTGGGAAAGATTAAATCTGCTTCTATTTCTGTTCAAGATATTTTTATCCGAAATCTTTGCATCACATTTTAATTAAAAAAGAGATTTTTGATGCGTTCCTCAGATTTCTTTACTTAGAAAACTATTTTAGTCATTTTTTTGTTTATTAAAAAATTCTATCTTTATCTTCTGTATATTAAAATAAGTTAATAGCTGCTATTTATAGAGCAGAAACTTTTATTTTTTAATACGTTAATATTATTTTTAGTTAATATTATTTTTTTACTATATACATAAAGTATAAGATGAAATGGAGCGTTAACTTTAAATTAAATATCGCTGAAAATTTTACTATTAAGTCTAGTGTTTTAAATAGTCTATATTTTTTAAAAAGTTTTATTGCAATAAAATATTAAAACTTTGTTTTTAAAAACTCAATTTTTGACTTTTAAGCAATATTTACTATAGATGAATTAAATTTTAATAAGTATGTAATTGTTCATTTAAATTTATATTTGTTTCGCTTACGAATATTAATTTGAATTTACTTCGTAAAATGAATATGAGAATTATTCTCGGAAATGAAAATTTGTCATTTGCTGATATTGTAATTGATGTGATGAATATTGAAGTATGATTCATTTAATAAATTATTTTTCTGCAAAAATTACAATATTGGTATTGTTGCATTTTCTTTTAAAGTTGTAGCTGCAGTGAAAACTTTAGTTGTACGCAAAATATTTTGCATTCTTGAAACTATTAGAACAGTATTTACAATATTTACTATTAGAACAGTATTTACAATATTATTTACTATTAGAACACTATTTACAGTATTATTTACAATTAGAACACTGTTTACAATATTATTTACTATTAGAACAGTATTTGCAATATTATTTTCTATTAGAACAGTATTTACGATATTATTTTCTATTAGAACAGTATTTACAATATTACTTACGATTAGAACAGTATTACTGTCTTTTAAAAATTGTAGTTATATACAAAATTTTCTTTCTTGAAAATATAAAGAAAGGTATTGAATCTGATTTTCCACGAGTAAAGAAGCTAATGGTTTAAAAAAAACGTATTTTCTTGGCCAAAAGCATACATTTTTTATAAAGTGGACAGGAGTTGAATGTTTTACTTCGTTTAATTGTCCTTTTTAATTAACTGTGGCATTGGTGCTATCAGAATGAAATGCTTTTTTGGTAGAAATTTTCCAAAAAGTAACTGAAAAAATTTACTGCATTTAAATAAAAAAAATCAAATGTAGGGAAAAAAAATTGTTAGATAGTAATAAAATTGAAACATATAAGAAACAGTTTTCAAAGTAAATTTTTCATGATTATTTTTGTAAAAACTTATGATGTTGGTTAGATATAAACATTTTTGTCTTGAAATAATTTTTGAAAAATTAATAAGTTTATGAATACGAACTTTTCTCAAGACTTTATTACCTTAAAAAAATACTTGAATGATATTTTTGTGTGCTATTGACTCATAGAATGCTACCCTAAGAATGTTACTTTTAATATTAAATACAAAACTTTAAAATTTATAGGTTATATCTAAACATAGCTTCTATTCTCAGAGAGCGCCATAGAAAGAATGATGATGTGTCTCGTTTGAATTCTGTGAAATGCATCTTTCTAAATTTCGATGCAAATAACTCTTATTTATTTGACTGTCGTAATTTGTATCCCTATTACTTCGTTGTTGCCATTCCCTTTCTATAATCATACTAATTTGCATATAAATTGGAAAAGCCTTTCATGTTATGATAACAATTTATCTTTATTCACTTCGACTATCTTTCATATCTAAATTATTCTAATTGTTGATGCGCAGTTTTAAGCAAATAAATCACCAGAACAAATCTCCTGGTATTAATACACGTTCATGCATTTAATTGGTTCGACAACCCAATAGCTTAAAAATGACCCGGGTTTCTTGGTAAATTGCAGCCGGTCCCTGCTGTGGTTTACCCGGGGCTCAGCCTTGAGGGCTGCTCTGTAGTATGTTAAATTCCATTCTCCTTTGTCAAACAAAGACTGGGAATTCGCTAGCTACTAATTAATTGTCATCGATTGACTCCCGTTTCCCGGAACCTCCGGATTTCTTTTTCCCCGAATTCCACCCGGCTGAGCTGTTGGTAATCAAGCGACGTCTTTCATTTTTACCATGTTTCCGAGCGAGCTAATTAGCATAAGTGTCGAAAATATTAGCTTTAGGAGTGCTTTTCTTTTCTTTTCGTGTTTCCTTTGGCTTTATTTATTAGAAAGATTATGATAGTTGGGACCTTAAAGCAACGAAAGGGATAATTTCGATTTGTACTTGGGATTAGAAGCTCGGCTAAGTCTTAGTAGTTTGTAAATCGCTGTATGCACTTAACAGTTATTACATTACTTTGACTGGATTCCATTGAAAAATACTAATTAGTCATGAAACATCATCGTAAATAATATGTTATGGAATGATTGGTATAAGTTTTAAATATTTTCAGATTATAATTTTGATTGAAGAAAATTATCAATTGAATCATTTTTTAAGTAAAAATAGATTTTTTTTTAAATAAAAAATAACTTTATCTTTGCTGAATATGCAAATTTAAGATTGTTTCGGGAATTTGACTTTTTCTCGTTTATGTAGAAATTGCAAAAATTTCCCTTTTTGATATTTTACACAAAAAGGTTTTGTGTTGTTTGGTTTGCAGTTTTGCACATAAGATTTGCAGTTTTTAACTGATATAGCTTAATAATATCGTTAAACGGTTCAGAAATTCATTAACCTTTCTTTCATATTTCAACTACTTAAATATTTTTACAAATCTAGTCAATTTGCGTAAGTTAAATTATTTTAAGGAAAAGTAACTATTCAAATCTCCAACTATTATTTTAAATTGTAACAAATCATGCACAAAATAAATTTATTGATATTATTTCTGTCTTACTTATAAAATATAGTTAGGAATTATCTAGCGAGTAATATATTTTAAGTTAAAAGAAGGCTAAAATGTCCTCTTTTTTTAAAAAAAGTATTGACTTATTCATTTCTCATTACTCATCAAAAAAATTATTTTTTATTAAGGACAGGATGCAGCTTTTTTCTCGTTTTGATTTATCATTGGATAAATAAGCATAAATCAAAACTGTATTCATTTTAAAAAAATATTCGAAGTAAATTTTAGTAACGATTTGAAACAAACTATGTGATAAATATGCAAAGATGTTAATTGTTCTGGAACATATTTTTTAAATATGTTTTTATTAAAAAAGTCACTTAGATATTTTTCTTGCTGAAAGATTTTTTTTTTCAGAACTACCACCTTTAATTTCTTTCCGCTTACAATTAAACAGTATGATTCAAATTACAATAGAAATTGATAGATTAAAATTAAATCCTGTATAAAAATTAAATTTTTTTTATTGGAAAGAGTCTGAGACTGATGTCATATTTGAAATTCACATAGAACAACTAATTTTAATATTTTGTTAATAAACTCGCGAATGAATACATTTTCTGTGTGCATAATATAAGGTACGCACGCACGCACACACACACACAAAGTGTGTAGCTTGAAGGAAAGTGTGGAGATGGCAGCAACTATTTTGGTTACGTCATCCCACTCACCACCTCTATCCATGTGGCCATTTTCACCTTAATCGATCACGCCATCATTGAGTGAACGCGTGCAACTGCATTCTGCCGGAAAAATATCGAATCAACATCAAGTTTCTAGTGAAATTTAAGAAATCAGCTATGAAACTATTTCAAATATTAACCGAGGCTTATGGAGATGAATCCTTGTCTCGTGCAAATGTGCTTGAATGGTATATGCGAATTTCAGGGGGAAGGGTCAGTGTGGGAGATGGACGAACCTGCTGGGTGCCCAAGGTCAGCGATTACAGACCAAAACATTGTCAAAATTCGTGATATGAATGGTTTCCCACTCACATCAGTGGCCAGACTATTAATCGACACTACTATTTTGAAATACTAAAAATACTTCATGAAAAAATAAGGGAAAAAAGGGCTAGAACACTTGGCTGGCTGTTACACCAAGACAATGGACCCGCTCATACAGCTCTATCTGTCAAGCTGTTTTTACCAGCAAAAACATTACTGTGACGGGGCATCTTCCTTATTCACATGATTTGGCCCATGCAACTTTTTAATTTCCTGCAGTTAAATCTTGCTTAAAGGGAACCTATTTCACCTCAGTTGAAGAGTTTCAGGCAAAAACGGAGAATCTCTGGAAAGGGCATTTCAAAAGCCTCATTCCAGAACTGTTACCAGAAATTGCAGCAACTAATGCAGAGGTGTGTGAATACTGAAGGGAACTACTTTGAAGGTGATGCTGTCACGGAGAACTGATTCTGTAAGCACAATGATTTATTGGACCAGTCTCTTTTTTTTGTGTCACACCTCTTATTTTCATATTTTGACTTTTATGTTCAAACAAATACGTCAGAAATTAGTCAAGTCATACTTGGAGTAGAATATGAAATTGGACTGTTTACTGAATATTTATATTCCTTAAAAAATCATGTGAAGGCTTAGGATATGTGTCATGACACTATTAGTTTATATTGATACTTTTTATTCCAAACTGAAGTAATGTTATTAATATGAGTACTATTCCTATTATATACCTTAGTCATAAGTTCAACATAATTCACCATTTGTTCAATTTCTGCAAATCTTCAATCATTTAAATAATGATGAGAAGAAATATGCAAAATGATCTTTATTTCACTAGGGTATAAAAAAAGAACTTCTCATGTTCCAATCCCTCTTTTCAATTTTTAATTTTCTTTATATATCTTAAAAAGCGTTTCAGCGGATGATTATTTATTCATTACACACGAAAGATTTTAATCAATGTCTCCAAATACAGAAAATTCCTGAAATCGCATCGTTAATTAAGAGGAATTTTGCTGCCTTCCAAGGAAACGATTTGTCAAAAAAATTGTGTGGGGAGAATTCTTTTTCTTTTCGAAGCACAGATACAATCTGCGTCTTGCACTAGCATTGAGTTATAAAAAGATTCTTTAAGAATCCAAGTCAAGTGGCGAATTTTCCTTTCAAATGCTTCCATTGAGGTTGAGATTAATTTATTCTAAAAAAAGTGTAGAAGGTAATAAAAAAGAAGTGAATTGTCGTATGGTTCCCGATGATTTAATTTAATTCGGCGTTGCAGGAAGAAATTCTTTAGATTTCAAAATTTCGCTGCAGGAATAGTGTCATTGATATGAATTAAAATTGTGTACAATGATACTGAATGAGTGCTTGCTTAGAGAAAAGACGAAATATAAAATTTCAATAGATTTAATGTGATGAGGGAGAACGTTATGTTAAATCTTGTTTGTTGTACGTAAGTATCTTTTTAGCCGATAATAAGTATTGTAAGGAAGGTTCAACTAACGAATCAATTTTAAAATAAGAAACTCAATGATGGAAATGTTTTAAGTAGATTCAAACTTATTCATATAATTTAATTACTCGTATATTAAGGAGTTACAGTTAAGTTTGAAATTTACATCTATTGAATAAATAAAAATATTTTATACACAAAAACCAAAAATTCAGAAGAAATCAAATATATAAGATTAATAAATTAAACAACACATTAAATACAAATAAAAGAATTTCTTAAATTGGAAATGTAAATTTTTAATTTGTCAACTCTACTTTTTGTGAAAAATAATGAATTCAATTAAAGGATGATACTCTCTTTTCTCTATATATGTGTGTAATAATTCATGTTAATCTTACCTTGAGGATTTTTCAATGTGTAATGATTCTGAAACCCTTCAGGACTTCGCGTAATAATTAAATTAGGAGTTATATACCTCCATTTGGCATCTTGTATAAAGACTAGAATGTTCTGGAAGATTTAAGCAGCAAGGTGAATGCCGTGAAAACTGTTCGTATGTTGTTATATATAGAAGTTTTGTGTACGTGTTATTTGCTCAGGTATCCGACTGCGTTCAGAACCGTGATTTTGCAAAAGCGTATAAATGGGTAATATTTATGATATTTAATGTCATTTAGATTATAAAATGTATATAAAATTGTTTTAAGATTAGTATAACAATAAAAAATTATTTAAGTGCAATATTTTGACAAAAAATGAACATAGAATGACCCATTTTCAAAATATTCTTCTTTTCTAAAAATGCTTCTATTATAATTATATTTTGCCTGTATATAGCTCAGACCTCTGTACAGAGGCTCAACTAGAATTTTTGAAATATATAACTTAGAAGTGGGTTTATCCATGTTTTACGACAACAGAGGGGGAGAAATTTTAAGAAAAAAACGCCGATAATTATTTCAATTGGTTGTAACTTTGAAAATAATGTGAATTTTTAAAAAATCATAGTTGAGCCTCTGAACAGAGGTTTGAGCTATATAAAGGCAAAATATTATTGTAATAGAAACATTTTTCACAAAAGGAGAACATTTTGAAATAAAGGTTATTCTAAGTTAATTTTTTGCTGAAATATTGTATTTAAATAATTATTTTTGTCAAAATGTCCGTAAAACAATTTTAAACATGTATTCTAATCTAAGTGTCACTAAATATCATGAAAATTATCCATTTATGCGCTTTTTTAAAATCCCGGTTCCGAACGTAGTCGGATAAAAAATACTTATTTTGCTAAAATTAGATACTCAGAAATCTTTATTAATAATCCAGTTCCAACTACTGAACATCAATTTGATCTTTTAAAACAATTTCATATAATTTTTCTATAAAAAAAATCATACATTATTAGTAACAATCACCATTTTCAGTACAAGCTGCTATTCACAAAAAACATTTACAATAATAAAAGACATTTTGAGTTCAAAGCTACATGTTTTTAGTGATTTCTGCTTTTTCAATTTCCCTCGCGATTACATATATTTATATAGGCATTTCCATGACAATAGGAGAGACATTTAAGTTTATTTCCTGTGGGGATATTCACGAAATATAGCGCATAATTATGGCTTTCTTTTTGCTGGAAAGCAATATCATTAATGATATCGACGAAATAAAACTCAAACCGCCTGAACATATCACGCAGAGTGATATGTAAAATATTTTGGCAAATTACATGTACTTTTAAAGACACATATATTTCTAAAACCATGCATGACTAACATGTATTCATTTCTTTTAGATACTTGTGTGTTGAATAATTTCAAAAAATGAATGAATAAAAAATGAATAGATATTTTCATGATTAAAATATTTCGAATTCAGACTGAAATGTTGTTTAAAAGACATGAACCTTATACTTGAAGTTATGAGTTATACCTGGGTATTCTAGTCTGCATTTTTAGAATCAACTTTCTTTTCAGGATATACAAAGTGATTCGCTACCAGACCGACAAATTTGTAGGGTGTGTAGGGGGTACAAAGATGACTCAGAATCACATAAGAATACAGGGGCGCAAATGTTGTAGTTGCAAGCTATGGTGGAATTAAGCAGAGAAAAATAAAGGAACAGCAACATAGCATATTATAGGGACAGAAAACATTTTATTGAAAGGTTGTACAATAATAGGTGTTTGAAAGTACGACTAGAAGTCGTCTGGCAGGTCTGACAGCGATGCTGCATGGAATTTCTTGCTTTCCAAAAGATTCCTCCTGGAAATTTTGCGGTAGATGGCGCAGAATGAAAGATTTCGTGAAAACAGATCCATCTGGAAGTGATCCGTTTTCCGAAGTGTAGATTAAGCTCGTATTCAAACGGATCGACATGCCGATTGTGTTGTAATGGGCTTTCATTGTAATAGGCATGCCACTCGGCGGTTGGGTGATGAAAGTTACCCGAACATGCGTCGTCCACATCACACAATCTTTGCAAGTGAAAACAGAAGGTGACGTGAGTCTGGTTCTGGTCACATGAAAGTTTGGTTTTCGAGACGCCCGTTCCTTCAGTTGCTCGGATATCTATAATTGCCGGAAGGATAAGTGATATTTCAAGAATCTTCCAGAACGTAAGAAATTCCATGCAGTGCTGCTGTCAGGTATGCCAGACAACTTTTGGCAGTAATTTCGAACACCTATTGTTGTACAACCTTTTAATAAAATGCTCTCTGTCCTATTAATGTGTTGCTGTTTTTGTTCTTTTACTCTGCTGCTTTGCACCATAGCTCGTAACTACGGCATTTGCAATCCTGCATTCTTATGTGGTTCCGATTCGTCTTTGTAACCTCTACACACCCAGCAAGTTTGTCAGTCTGGTAGCGAATCACACAGAATGTAAGCACAAATTTTGATTTAAAAAAAGAATAATAGACTTTTTCCTTCTTAAGGTATCCGACTACGTTCGGAACCGTGATATTGCAAAAGAGCATAAATGGATAATATTTATGATATTTAGAGTCACTTAGATTAAAAAATGTATATAAAATTGTTTTAAGAATAGTATTACAATAAAAAAATTATTTAAATACAATATTTTGACAAAAAATGAACATAGAATGACCCATTTTCAAAATATTCTCCTTTTGGGAAAAATGCTTCTATTATAATAATATTTTGTTACATAGTTTAGACCTCTGTACAGAGGCTTAACTAGAATTTTTGAAATATGTAACTTAGAAGTAGGTTTATCTATGTCTTACGACAACAGAGGGGATAAATTTTAAGAAAAAAACGCCGAATTTTTTCAAAAATCATAGTTGAGCCTCTGTACAAAGGTTTTAGCTATATGCAGGCAAAATAATATTATAATAGAAGCATTTTTCACAAAAGGAGAACATTTTGAAAAAAGGTTATTCTAAGTTAATTTTTAGCCGAAATATTGTATTTAAATAATTTTTTGTTAAAATGTCCTTAAAACAATTTTATACATGTATTCTAATCTAAGTGACACTAAATATCATGAAAATTATCCATTTATGCGCCTTTTTAAAATCACGGTTCCGAACGTAGTCGGATACCTTAAAATAACTCAAAAAGAACTTTTACTTTCAAAGTACCTTTTAGTCAACAACAGCATTTTTAAAATTTCATTCTAAACATATTCTAAACATATTCGAAATTAAGTCTTCAGTAGCAATGCCTTATCTGGGGAATTTAAGGAATGATTATGAATTTTGCAAAAAATAAAGATGTAGAATAAAGCAAAAAATATTAAAATGTATGTAAAATGTGTCTAATTTGTATGTGTCATTTATGCATGTAAAAGTTTATTTTTCACAAATGTATAAGGCATCATTTAGCGTTTCCTTAATGGAAATCGGGAAAAAAGGAAATGCAAATCATAAATCAGAAAAGCAAAAGCAAATCCGTTAAAAGAAAGCGAAAGAGGGAGAAGCAATTTAAGACAAGTAATTTCATGCGGGTGTTAATGCATATTAAGAGGCTTTTTTGAAAAAGAAACATATTTCTTAAGAACACAATGTTTCGTTAGATCTAATGAGAATAATGTGACTAAATTACTTTGCACAGGGAAAAAATTAATCTAGATTAATTTACAATAGTTTGTGGTTGAGGAATATTTTTGAAAATGTGGAATGATCTCAAGGTAATTTTAATGAAATGCATATGTATTCTTTTCTTTTTTTCAACAAGTAAGAGAGAAATAATTGCTAATAAGAGTGTTTCGTTGAATTGAAAACAATCTTATCTAAAAACAAGATGATTATTTCTGAAATGCAATTATATTCTATTTCTTTAAATTTATTTTTTGGTCGTTAAATTAAAGAAACAATTGCTATTCAAAAGCATTCGAAATTTATGCTTCGCTTTTAATTGCTTTGGTAGTACTTTCACAGTTTGGTATACTATGACTTATTTAAAAATTGAAATCGTTATCAAACATTTATTTAAAATTGTTATTAAATCTTAAATACAATTGTATACAATTTTTTAAAACTGTAATTTAATTCCGAACCTCAAATATATAAATAATCATATACTACTTATCTGTTATCCAATATAAATCAAAAAGTGTTTCAGTGTTTCTATGCAGTAAAAACAGTATACTCATGTAATTATATTATATTAATAAAAAGTTCTTGTACAATTGAACAATTTATGACATAACACATACACTCATGGTGTTAAAAAATAATTAAATATATATATATATATTTAAATTTCAAGCATATTTATAAATATAAGTTATTAGTCTCAAGCTTATCTCTATTTTCTTGCTGTTTAACTAAAAATAATACTGAAATTAAATATTTTAATTTGATTAAATAAGTTGTAATAAATAAGGAATGTGTTTCATAGATTTACTGTTTCTATAAACTTCATCCTGTATAAAAAGAACAGTATATATATTTTATTAAGGATTAATGAAAATGTATGCGAGTGAGACAACTAAATACTTTCATCTATAAATTATTTGAAAGAAAGGGCAAACACATTATCAGATACGTATATTATTTATATAAAGAGCATAATGACGTGTAATCATGAGTTGCCCATGAACTTACGCAATAACAAAAAAGAACAAACAATATAAAAAAATTTAAGTCAATTCCTACTTAAGCCAACAAACAAAAATTTATTTTAGTTACTTTTTATTAAATAATTACAACTAATATAAATATATATACGTATGACAGGATCACAATATTAAGTAGCAATTAATTTTTATTAATTATAATTAAAGTATTGTATTGTCATCCAAAACAATCGTGTATATAAAATTTCAGTTCAACTGAAGGCTTTAAAATGTGAGAAAAAAAATCTTTTAAAGTTTTGACCCAAGTTGCTAAAAATGAAGCCAACGTGGCTGTATCTGTAATTTTTTAAATAATTAGTTTCGGTCAATTAATTTTAATTAATTATAATTAAATTATCATATTGCTCACCCAAAACAATCGTGTATAGAAAATTTCAGCTCAAAAATGAGTGCTTTAAAATGTATTCTATTAAAGATTGAAAATTTGAAAAGATATATGGAGAAAGTGAACTAATAGTAGGAATTAAAAAATAATAAACCACACAGAAAGAAAACACAGTATTTGTGATTATCTTTTGATTAAAATAATTTTTAAATTATCACAGAAGGGGAAAAGGAAGGGAAACTGATTTTACAGATGTAAGGCCCGATGTCATTCGCTCTATAGAAATATTTAACGGAATTTTTCTACCAGTAATGTTCTAAGACTTTATTTGGTAAGAGATAGGATTTGTAACCTTTAGAACATTACTGGTTCTAAAACCGGTCAGCGGCCAATCCCCGGGCCGCTGACCGGTACCGGTCCGTGGATCAAATATTACCAGGCCGCACGAAGAAGATTAAATTACTTCTATTTTATTTACTGTAGAGCATTTTTCTCGGTTTGTGAGAATTTTTACGGAAATCACTTTATATTCCATTTTAAATGACTTTATAATCATTTTTAATGTAACTGTATTTTATTCTGAAGACATGTTTAAATACACAATTAAATTAAAATTATTAGATCAAAACAATCTAAAATATAAGCAATCAATGCCCGCCCCCCGCAGGCCGCTGTAAAATTATCATACTCTGACCATTCCGCGGCTGTAATAAGGTTGAGGATCATTGTCTTAGAAGACTGGTACTTGTTAATTTACTCAATATCAGAAAAGATTCACGTTTTGATATACAGGGTGTTCCAAAAATAACGTCTTAACTCTGCCCAACCAGATTCCTCGTTGTGAGTACATAAGAAATGTCCAAAGAACTGTACCTTTGTGATCCATAGTTTACCGAAAGAATATGGAAAATGATGATGCATGGCAATGAATGAAAAGTGACGAATGATGGCTCATGATGAAGCTCCAGTACATTTTGGGACGGATGTGGCATACTGCGGTCACTGGATCGAAAGTGGGGAAGAGAAGTCGGATTATATGGCCACCACGATCACCATATCTCATACTTTTGGATTTGTTTTTTGCCTATGGGACAGTCTCATAAAACTAGTACATTGAGACATTGTAACAACACAAACGAGCTTTGTTACTCATCTGCATGTTGCTTGTACTTTCAGTGGACACCACGTAGCTGAAGTGTGTGCACTCATTTATCTACGTCTTGCTCAAGCCTACCTCGATATGCATGGCAAACGCTTGTAGCATCTGCCTTTATAAATATTTGCAGATACTGCTGTTGATGTGTTTCATGCGGCTGTGTTTTTCGTAGTTTTCTCGTAAATTATAGATCCAACAGATTCCCGTCTTTGGGCATTTTTTATGTACTTCCAATGAGGTATCTGACTGTGCAAAGTTTGCGCGCTATTTTGGGGACATCCTCTATTATACACTGCAGAGAAGTCAACATATAAGTATATATCAAACGCTAACTTTCATAAATGTCTCTAGAACTCTAGAAGAAATTTGTAACCCCATGAACCAGTTAGTTTCCTTTAGTAATGATAATATTCAACGTTGTTTCAGAAATTGATTTACTTATTCTTAGCCCTGAGAAGGGATTATTAGCGAAAGTTTTTACAGTCGCGTTTTGTCTCTTGCTGTATACTACCACTTCTCTTTTTTGTTGTTGAACAATTCATGGACAAACATTAAACATTTTTTTATTATGTGTGTATATTTATTCATATGCTTTAATTAAAAGAACAATATTAAAGTTTAATCTAAATATTTTAAATAATTTTTATGGTTTGAAAGGGAAAAAATTCCTTTTAAAACAAAATTTTCCTCAATTTTGTTTTGTTTTTGTTTCTTAATAACATTTTTAACAGCATTGAACTTTTGTCAATCTAATATTAAAAAAATAAATTGAATATAATTCCAAAGTTTTTACTGTTTTTAAGTAATGCAATTTATTTTTCAGTGAAAAAAATAAGGAGAAAATGACGACGACTAGGTGCTGCAATCTTGTTTGGCGAAGTATCGTCTTGTTATTTATCGCACAATTATATGTTACACAAGCTCGGCAATCCCGAGATGTTGAAGATGAATCTCTAATAGTGCAAACGACGAAGGGTAGAGTTAGAGGCATCACACTTCCCACCGGGCATGGTAAAGAAGTTGACGTATTTCTTGGAATACCATATGCAAAACCACCTGTAGGAAAATACAGGTAAGTCAAAAACTCTTCCAAACGCACCTTAATTATATAACTTCTGTTCTTATTTTTTTTCTTTTGCCTTAATTCAGCTTACTAAATAATAATTTATTTTTCTTTCGGGATATACAAAACCCTTTCTTATTAATTTACCTTTATTGTACTTTAACTGGTTTCAATCAATTATCCGTTCAACTAAGAAAATGATTCATAGGGTTCAATCACAATAAAGGATTCCCAAATGAAAAATGAATGAGTTGAATAAAAATATCCCTCTAATGGAAATCAAAAGAATTACCATGGGCATTCTAACACAGGTCCCATAATTTCGGCGGCAGATCTAAGCTCTTCGCTGTGGAATTTTCGTAGTTTATTTTGTGGTGAAGATGAAATTCTGCACAGCTCCTTCACATTATCGTCCAAATGAAGACTCGATTCTCGATAAGTAGCCTAAAGATGCTGAAATTACAGAGTGACAAATTTGGACTGACGGTGGGTGTTCTAACACTTCCCAATGGAAACTTTTAAAGATTGTCAGGGCATTGTTACGGAGATGCAATATCGTCTGTCGCTTTTCTCGAAAACATTTAGACCAATTGTTTCCAACCGTTCGACTCAAATAGTGCTCGCAATAGAATGCAATCATTTATCGACAGATGCCCTCATTAAGTTCACCTTCAGCAATTAGAAACCTTACTACCACGCGTCAATCTACATTTTGTTCTGGATACATCCATGTGTGGCACGACTTTACTTTCGATCAATTTCCTCTACTACGAACAGGTTTCACTGTTGAACGCCGTAAGTGGTGTGCACCTCTCACCACCCTTCCTATCCCTGTTCGGTGGCGCTGTTATAGCTGCATTCATCCTGACGTAATCGCTGGTATCTACTTTTCGTTTGAGTGACCGTCGTAGTTTTTTTTAAATAGATTCTGTTTTTGTGTTTCACTATTTCTAAAGCTTCGAACCTGCGGATAGATTTTAATGGTTTTAATAACTGAAAGTCAATAAGCTCTCTTTATTCCTGTGATGACTAATAAGATGACCTTTTCCCTCTACAAATAAATGCAAGTAAAAAATATTATTAGTTTCGTTTACCATCAATAATATTAAATCATTTTTAGTGATTTATTCAAGGGAAAAAACAAGTTTCACACTAATAGGGTGGAATAATTGTTTAAATATTATTTTTATTACTCATGTATTTAGAAAGAAAGATACGCAGAATTTCATCATGGCTTAGTTTCATTAAGCGTTTTTAATAATTCTAAATTAGTTCTTTCATAACTTATACGTGAATGTATATACATATGTATACGATTTAAAAGAGGTTACGAGAGATGAAGAGAGGTGCGTGACCGTTATATTATCAGCAAACCCCTTGCAACAAAAAAGAATAAGAACCCTTGCTCCACTTAGTAGTTGGTTAATTGTCATGAGGATTCATTGCTATTTTATATGACAAATTTATGTAATTGTTTCTGGTAAGTTAGTATAATTTTCTTATAAATATGTTTCATATAATTTGGTTTATATGACCCATTCAATTATCCAATGAAAGACAAATTTCGTAGTACCTGTTTAAAGGTTTTAACTTTATTGGATGAGACTGGTTTCGTCTTAATCTAAATCATTACATTAGCTTGAGTTTATTTTTTGGAAGTTACTCTCTCTCTCTAAAGCTATATATGAAAATATATTGTTAACACTATAATTCAATTTAAAACTTGAAGACCCTTTTTGGATAAAGATATTTCTAATCGACTTTGATGGTTTATAGCTTTCGAAATGTCTCTCAAACTTAAAGTGTTTCAAGAACCATTAGCAATTATTTTAAGTTTTTAAGGCCTGTAAGAACAATCATTGCCTAACAATATAATTGCTTTATTTCACTGGGAGTTTAAATTGTTGCTTTATACAGCGTTGTTCTAAGTGTTCTACTTTTATTCATTTTTGTGTTAATACCAAAACTTTGAGTGTGAGAGGGTGAGGGGAAAACTAGTACTGCATAAGTAAAAAGATGATCGAATCACATTTATATTGCACTTAAAAAGGGAAAAAATGTTAGATTTCACGTAAACAAAAAATATGATTATGCTTAGTTATTAATTCCAGCGGTTCTTCCGATCGCCGCGACCCCCCTTTATGTATCAACTTAACATCGCCAACTCCCCAGATTTTCAACACCCCGCACACATAACGGATGATTTAAAGGTTCCTCAACAATCCTAAGACTGCATTTGCTACACTTCTTAGTTATTTAATTAATTATTTTGCATTTAACACTTTTTCACTTTAAAAAAAACAGTAAACATCTAATTAAAAATATAACAAAATACTAATTTAATACTAACTAATTTATATTCTTGATCAAAATACATGCTGTAGTAGAGTTTTTTCATTGGGGGAAATTTAGTGATCGAGTCTGAGATTGCATATCTTTCCATTTTTCCACGAGGCCTTTCAAGGTCTGTAGAAGAGAGAAATCTTATATTAAATGCGAGACTTTAGCAGACCCCCAGAAAAATGCTGGGGACCCCGGGGGTCCGCGAACGACAATTTAAGAACCGCTGAATTAAGCAAAATATTTTCTCACGGTTTGCTACTTACTTAAAAAATAAAACTAAGCTGAAGGTAACATCTTATATCTTTCAATATTAAATTCAGAATGTGAATTGATTAAAAGTGGATATTGCGCTTTCAAATGTAGAACTTTCGAGAGATAATTTTTTAAAGTATCTCACATATATTAATTTGTGCACAACAAAACACAAATTATATTTTGTTGAATTGTGTTTCTTTTCAAACCATCATTTATTATTCAAAGAAAAAACTAAAACAGTTAATTAAAGTATCCGACAACTTACGACAACTTTTTTTTTAATAAATGGAGATATGGACATTTTTTTGTGTGGTTTTTAGATTTATTTAATACAATTTAAGAAAAAAAAATGCTAAAATTAAGAAGATAAAAAGAAATTATTATCACTAAAATGGAAAAAAAATGGATAAAAATTTACAAAAAATTACATAAACGCGGCCCACTGTATACAAAAAGTTTATGAACAAATCATTAATTTTTGAACTTTGATGTGTTACTTTGCTATTTATTATTGAAATGATCTTTAGGATAAGAGATATTTTAATTTTTACATGAACTAGAGCAGTTATTATATGAAAATGTTTAATAAAACAGTGATTATATTTACATAAGGGACTGTAAATTTTTTAATAAAACAGTGATTATATTTACATAAAGGACTGTACATTTTTTAATGAAACAGTGATTGATAAATCTGAAGGTTAAAACACTTCTACTATTACACAGAACATACACAAAAAATTTTAGTTAATTATTTTCAAAACTTTTTGAGCAATTGCTGTCCCCGTTTGAGTTTTTCAAAAAGAACACATTTTGAGTAAAATGCATTTTAAAATTTAACATCTTGTTTAAAGTAATGACATCCACTTTTACTAAAACACTTGTAGATTTTGTTCTAGGGAATGGAAAATAAAAAAACTTGGTATTTTTACAAAGCTTATAAGACGATCTATAAAATAAACAAACTCATGAACAAATTATCAACTTTTGAAAAAAATTCACGATTTTAGGGTAGCCAAGCCAAATACCTTAATACAATGCAGTTTCTTTTCGACAACTTAATTATTAACTCAATATTGTAGCATTAATAAGCGAAAGATTGCTTCACATTTTATGGATCCTAGTTTGGTAAAAGTTATTATTAGAGAAAGAGGGACGAGGCTTCTCACGAAAATAACTTTTGACTTACTTCGTTACTACAAAAGTTATTTTCAACTTATTCACTAAAACCATGTTTCCAATTTAGATTCCGTCATCCGAAACCAACCGATCCTTGGACTGGGATTATAAATGCAACGGAGAAACCGAACTCCTGTTTCCAGATCAATGACACTCAATTTGGAGACTTCAAAGGCTCAACCTTGTGGAACGCTAATAGTCCTCTCAGTGAAGACTGCCTTACCGTATCAGTATGGGCGCCAAGACCAAAGCCCGAAGGTAATACTTTCACAAATCCTTTTTCGGCTGATTGTAAACTGTAAAATTAACTTTTACCATTTTTAATTTGAAAAGTTTAGTTTGTGGATAGAAAGTAACTGTTTGATATAAAACCCTTTGTTTACGCTTTCTTGAATTACTTAATATTTTTTATATATCATGAAGTTGATTAGAAAGTTTATAATCTCATGTTCTGCAATTGATGGGATCATTTATACTTAAACAAAGCTTGAATAAGCAATTGTATTATTAAATATTTTAATTTTAAATTACTATATTGTGTTTTATATATAATAGATTCAGTATATGTAACGAGTAGTTGATTGTTTCTAGATTTGATTATTCTCTTCCAAAGGCTAATGCAAGATTGTCAAATGACACTTATATTTGTTGTTATTTTTTTCCTCGTGAAAATTAATCGGTGAAAAAGCTGATTTTAAAATAGTTTGGTTGTTAAAAAAATTAGTGAGTGTGAAATTATAGAAATTGCATTTTAAATGTAGTATTACTTTAATTATTTACAAATCAAGCATTTTGTTGTAAATTATTTCTTAATTGTTTTTGCAAATCGTTCATAAAGATAAAAAAAAATTAGTACAAAAATTTAGTAAAACTATGATTTTAAAGAAATTTATTGGAATTACTGAATTTCAAGTAGGGGAATAGTTTGTTATAATTATATTACATTAACCGAATGGATATTGTCTTTTTATTCGATTAAAGTTATTAATATCTGGCAACGGTCAGAAGAAAGTCACCAAATATTTTGTTGTTTGAACAAGATTGTTACATTTAATATTCATAATCTTATACCGATTCGCTTTTAAAATATTTTAATAGAAACAATGGTAAAATTCTAGTAATAAAACATACATGTTTGCTAATGAAGTTAAAACCCTGGCGTTGAGAATTGAAAAGTTACAATAAAGTTAGTTATTTTATCAAATCCTAGGAATTTTATTTATAACAGGGAAAAAATAGAAAAAAAAAAAGAAAAAAAAAAGAATGATACAGAAAGAAGAAACGAGAAATACATATTGAAAACATAATTAATACAGAGTAATTCAGATTTGGATTTGGTTCTTGAAATATTGTTAGTATGCTTTCATTTCATAAAATAAATATAAAGACGTTAAAAACATTTTAATTTCTATATATTCTCATAGCATTCTTATTTTATTACAGAATGCTAAAATGCTTCATTGCACGAAAATAGTTAAAATATTTCTTTGGAGTATTTCTGTTCCAGTTTATTTACTTTTAAGCATTTTAATGATTTTCGGCACCCTGTTTGTAAGTTTTATTTCGTGAATTACATTCTGCTTAAATTATCCTTTCTGCAGATAAAGTTATTTTCTATCAAAAAAGTGTAACTTTGTCCTAATTTTTTTATGCATTATTATTTTCTTTGAGATCTTAAGGAAATCTTTTTATTTTCCATTTACTGTCACTAAATTTAAGGAATTTAATTTAAAGGAGAATTGAGAAAGGCACTTTGAAGATAAAAGCTGAAAGCTTTATATTTTTGAATACATTTAGCATTATTTTTTTTTAGTTGTTATCAAAAGGACGATAAATCTATCTTAAAAGAGTTTTAAGTTTCATCTCCGGCATCTTATTTCTACTACATTATCTGTTCAATATTTCCAGAGATTCGAGAGCATTTTTTTCGAAGATATAGCTGTTATTTTGGAAAATGTTAGCATAATTCTTAATGTATATTTTCTTAATAAACTTTATTTAAATTATTTCAGTTGAATTATTACTTTTCAAATTCAAAATTAAAGGCACTTTTGAGGAAAAAAAATTTTGATATACATTTGGATTCGGAGAAAGATTGCAACATTACACTTTTTCCTCAACTTAAGCCGTTATTTTTATACTTATCTCTTCTAAATGAATTTTTTCTTTCATTCAGAAATAATTGACCTTTGAGGACTCAATCGACATTTTGATCATTATTATTTTATCTTAGAGTAGATTCCTTGAATATTTTATTTGAATGAATACAAAAATTTTCTGTTACATGTAAAGGCCATTTTTATTTTTAGAATAGCAGCATATTTAAGTGCTGTGGTTAACTCATATTTTTAACCATTGTTTCCTAACCATTGTTAAAATTTAAAAACATTATTTTTCTAGGAAAAAGTACGATTAAAAAAATCATTCAAATCTTTTTCAATTCCTCTCTACTATTAGCTCACACTCTATATATATTTATTTATTTATCTTGGTGGAATTTTCAATCGTTTAAAAACATTTTAAAGCCTCAATTGAGCTGAAATTTTATATACATGATTACTTTGGATGACAATACAATTTTAATTATAATTAAAAAAATTGATTGATTAAAACAAATTATTAAAAAAATTAAAAATACACCCAAATTTGGATCATTTTTGGTGATATAGCGACCCTTTTGACTTTAAAACTTTAAAATTTTTTTTTTTTTCTCACGTTTTAAAGCATTCAGTTGAACTGAAATTTTATATACCGTTTTTTGATGACAATACGATATTTTAATGATTTAATAAAATTAATGACCATTTAATGTTGTGATTCATAAATTGCATATAATATTTTATTAATTGTAACTATTTAATAAAAAGTAGCTAAAATAAAAATTCTCTTCGTTGATCTAAAAATAGGAAATGACTTAAAAAAATTTTTTTATGTAAAACTAAAGCAATTTTAATAATAAAGTTACTCAGATTTTGGCTAAATCACAGATTGAACTGATGGCAATCTTTGAGAAAAAACTTCTTAGATATATCTTTGGTGCTGTGAATGAAATGGTTTTGGGAACAACAAATAATTTTGAATTATGAAAGTTTTTAAAGGAAGCAGTTTAAATTAAATCCATCAAGAATGGTCGTTTAAAGTCCACATTTCCTTTTGGGCCCCTCAAATAAATCTAAAAAAATATACCAGGGCTATAGGAACAATACCAAATTAAAATTTGGGGTGATTGGTGGGAACATTTTAAAAATTTTGGGTGACTAATTTGGGGAAATGTTTCAAGCAAAAAGGGCGGATGAAAAAGGCTCTTGAGACCTTGAATCATCCGGGGCTGTTGTGTCAATTGAAAAGAACAACAAGAAGTTATTAAAGTAAACCGAAATAATAATTTAATTTTGTGCAAATAATCAAACTTTTATTTCAAATACTTCCATTTATATTTAAATTAAATAATTTTAAATAGTGAAACTGCATTTATAATCTTTTTAGAATTTTTTTAAAGGAATAATAGATGCAATAAAATTTAAATTTTGTTTCGGAAAATGCTCTTTTGAAAACTTATTTTAATTAGTTTAAATACAAAGAGAAAATAAGAATTGCTTTTGTATGAATAAATTGATTAATTGCTCTTTTAAAGTATTATTATTTTTAATTATATGTTATACTGTGTTCTTGAAATTAAACGGACAGTACTTATTAACAAAATTTTTTACTTCTTAAAATTTTAACAAAACTTCTTCTACCTCGTTTCTTTTTACTTGAATTCTCTTACTTCTAAACTTTTTGTAATTAAATTAAAGCAAAATCGCTTGAGTAGAAACAAATTAACTTTTACCATATTTCCTCAAGAAACTGTTACACTAAATATACAGAGACTTTTTGATACCGCATTAAATTGCATTCTTGTTACCAAGCCTCGTTTTTAACTCTCTGTAATGATACATTCGTGAGTTGCGTGGTTGACAGAATTATTTTTGAGCACGCAAGTTGGTTTATGCTTTATTTGTTCTATCTTCTCCATCATTCTACTCTTTTTTGAAGCATACTGAGTTAAATCACTATTGGTTATCATTCATTTACATATTTTCTACATGTCACTTTAGCTCGCGCACTTAAATCCAAATTACCTATTGATGAAATGCTACGTAGGAAACACATAACCGTCTCTCTTTTGTATTATGGAGAATTGCAGAGAAAATATAAAGTTGTAAGCCAGAATAACAAAGGTCTTTATGAATTTGACTAAATTGATTTTTAGGTATTCAAGTAATGAGTGTTATGTTATGCAAACAAATAAAAACTATCCCAACGATTCAATTATTTATTGTCTATAATCAGAATCTATTGTTATTTAAATTGAATATGAATGGATGGTAATAGTATATTAAAGTTTCATTTATATATAATAAGAGTGAAAAGCACTGTTATAGGAAATAATCTTTAAAAAGTATTTTAAAAATCTACATATAGGTGAAAAGTGACTCCTTCACGAACTCATCACGAGATATTCGGAACAATGAGACCTATAGTCTTAAAATTTGGCAATTAGTTTTTTTTTTTTGGGTACAGATCCAATAAGAATGCGTTTTGTGAAAATCAACACGGGGAAATTGGAGGTGTTAGGAAAAAATTTTGTTTTTAACTTTGTTTACATTTTTAAATTTTGCAAACATGCTTCTTTTGTTCATTTGAAATCCACTAACAATCCGTTTAAAAGAAGAAGACTCCTAAGAAGGAAGTGGCGTAAAAGATAAACGTACTTCCGTTTTAGAGATGCAAGGTTCAGTCCTTTTTAAATCAAGAGAAGGGGGATATAAGGTTTTCGAATACAATTGAATGCTTAATGTTACAACTTAATAAAATAGATTCTTTGGTTTCCCACGAATTGGGGTAATAAAGTACAATTAAATTAATAAAAAAAAAAAAAAATGCTCTCTTTCTTACTATTTTCAATTTTTCCTGTTTGCATAAATGACTGACGTGCTTTTGTACTCTGCAATTGTGCGATTTTTTTTTCTTTTAAAACAACGAATGAATCATAGCACAATTTTTATTAACTGTTAACCGTTTTCGACAGTAAAAAACAGTATTTAACTGGCATTAATTAAGCTAACTTGGGAAATTTTTTTCTCTAAATAAAACTTTTTTTGAAGTTATTTTTAAAATATGAATAAATTTTAAAGGATTTTTTTGTTGTTTAAATGTGACAGAATCTAAAGAATTGATTTTTAAATGTAAATATGGAACTCTTTAAATGAGAGAGAAAACTATTCAGTTTTTCGAGAAATAAATTACTTCCTTAACAAAGAAAAGTTAAATATTCTTATGAATTATCATCTTTTCGCCCTTTTCATTGAAAAATAAATTTAATTTACTGGAAACGAAATAATTTTAACAGAAAAAAAAGTTGCTCATAAAAGAAAGTGTCAAAAAGATTCTCTTGTGAATTATTATCTTATCTTAATCATTTTTTTTTTTTTGGAAAGGATGACTGTAATAATTGAAAAAACTGAATAATTTTCCCTCATCCGTGCATTTTTATCTTTTCCCCCTTTTGTGTAAAACCTAACTTTTATTAATTTTAAAACAATGGTTGGTTTTTTAAATTTAAAAATTTATCTACATTAACTGACGTTATGCATTTCAAAGATGACAGTTGTAAAGCCGCTATTTAATATAATCAAAAAATTGACTTTTCATTCGTGTATTTCAGAAATAAGCTCAACAAAGTGTACCCTCCTTTTTAATTTCCATTTAACCAATTTTTATACCAAACTATTTTTATAATACCTATTTCCTCCAAGAAGAAGGAGATAACCTTTTAAATACATAGCTAACTACAGAGTATTATCGAATTAAGTACTGTAAGCAGTATTGCTTGTTTACAGTGTTAATTATGAAAAGGAAAACTAACTTTCCTAATTCACTTTAAGAAAATTTACTTAAAACGAACTTTTTACCTATTTAAAATAGTGATTTTAAAGTTTTTGTAGAATTTTTAAAATAATCTTAATGCATAAGGAAAGAAAACACAACCCAACTTGATAACCTTTTTATTAAAATTTAATTTAACATATTTTAGAACCACCGGTTGCGTGACGTAATTGGTTAGGCGCTGACCTTGTACACCCAAGTTTGCGGTTTCGAACCTGGGCCCAAGTCGGTGGTTTTTCATGATGCAAGAAATTGACAGCGCCCATGTCATATGATTAGGTGGCATGTTAAAGATCCCTAAAAAGGTTTCCGTTTGGTTTGCTGGGAAAAAAATTAAAATTTCCCTGGTAATATTTTGCATCGTCAGAGTTTGGGTTTCCCCCTCTGGTGAGGAAACTGGGGGGGAAAATTACACTGTGGCAATTGGACCCAAACAAAAGGGTTTACACTAAAAGTAATACCAACTTCCGAGAAATGTACTAGACTCCCGGAAAAAAAATTTATCACCGCAGCCCCTTTTAAAAAGAAAAAAGTATTTTGAAAAAAAAAAACTTTGTTTTCAAAAAGCTTAAACTTTGTATTTTTAAAGAAATATAATTTTAATTTTGATTTTTAATTTCAAATATAAATAAAAATTTAGATTCAAAAGGAGTATATTGAATAAAAATTTTACTCATATACAGACTGATAGTTTAATACTAATTTTATTGGAAGCTACCTGTAACATTTATTGTAAGTATAGATATAGCGATTATAAAATTAGATCCAAAAAGGAATAATTTTCTTATTTTATCGAATTTTTATATATAGTCATATTTTTCTTGAAATATAATATTTATTAAAAAAACTTACAAATTTATGTTAGTTTCTTAAACCAGCATTGTTTAAAAAAAAACTTTTTTTTCAAGATCCGAGAAAATAATTTAAAACGTGCGTCAAAATTAGGATGATATTGATAGGTAACAAGTAAAAACTTGTTAGGAGAAATAGGCAGAAATAACAGTTAGAATAAAAAGTGAGAAATTCGACCTCAACAAAAATTATAACAATTTTAGTAAATGGTTTTTTTTATCTGATTAAAAACCCCCTTTTTTTTTTCCCAAAGGGGCTTGGATTGGTTTTTTTACCATTGCAGCCCCAATACAACCCCCGGGGAGCGGCCCCTTTTTTAGTACGGCACCCTGTAGGTGGATACCAATCACCGCAGGTAATTTTGACGCCTAGTTTCCTCCACAGATGGAGACACCTAAACTCTGACGATGCGAACCTGTATTAGGATTTAATTTTGCCGAGATCACCCAAGCCAAACAGACACTCTAGAGATTATTTACATGCTATATAATCATTCGACATGGGGGTCAAACCGTCAAACTTATGTGCAGAAGGTCATCGACAAACCAACCACGCTAAGCAGCCGGCCTGATTAAAAACATTCCATTCCATCATTTTAACTTCTATTACTTGCAACGAAATTGTGTGAATACATATTACGAATTTCGTGAAAAATATCTATAAAGAAATACTTTATATATCATTATTATGCGATTTAGGAATAACTCATCTCAAATGCTAAAGTATTAAAAGAATATCAGAATATCATATAACAAAAATTTTATTGAAAGAAAAAAAAAATAAACATTTTTGATTTAAACTAATATTTTAGAGTGTAGGGATATTTAAATCTTTTTAAATACTAAGCCTTTTAAGTCAGTTGTAACAGAATCATTGTTTAAATATCCATCCCTTGTACTGATCTGTTAATGTTATTTTTTGTAATTATGTTCTTAAACTTTAGTTCACAAATGCACATTGTAAGATAAATACGTTAAGGTATACATAGTATTAAAGTTCGATAAAAAAAAATGACTCGGACTGTTATTTCTGGTAATGCTTGATTCGAGTAGTGCGTGTGTTTGATTCATTGCATTCAAAGTCAAAACGAAGTTTTGCTATCACGCTAGAACTATTTGATGTCGAACGATTCGATCACGCAAATGCAATTGAATTCCATTTGTCTTGATTTCTCGAGTCTATAGTGAAATAATGAGTTACTAGTTAACGTAAGCGTTTGCTTTCTTTTTATTTTTTGTATAAACAGCTCTGTAATTTAAAACATCTGAAACAAATTTTGTCGAATGAAAAGGGTTACAGTTGTGTAGAAAAAGAGATGGTTTAGTTCCTGGTATAATTTTTTGGTTATTAAGGTGATGACATTTTCTTCAAAATATCTCTTAATAACTCAACGAACGATAAGGGTATGTGGAAACAAAAGAAATAACATTACATGCATAAAAATTTTTTTTTTCATAAAATATAAACCAAAAATTCAGGGACAAGTTTAAAAATTTTTCCCCTTAAAATTCACGGCACCAAGGGAAATCCAACCCTTTGAAGTAGTTCCCTTGGGCGACAATACACTTCTGCCGGCGTTCGTATAACTTCTGGAAGTACAGCTGGAAGCCATTTTTCGCAACCTCCCGTAAGACCTTCTGTGATGCTTCTTTTTTACCTCAAACTGATGACACCCAAAAAAGGCGTTCCCCCTTTAAAAGTTTTTTATTGATGGGAACAGGTAAAAGTCACACGGGGTTAAGTCTGGTGAATAGGGGGGATATAAAAGCACGTTAGTGCGTGTTTTGGTGAAGAACCCTTTTAGCAATTGGGATCGATGTGCAGGTGCGTTGTCTTGCACAAGATTCCAGTCGTCACTCCGCCAGAACTGATGCCGTTTACTACGAATGGATTCCTCAAACGATGTCTTAGAGAAGTGTGTATTTACAGCGATTTGTGCAAGTGTTTGACGACGATCTTTTCGTACACATTCAGACACCAACGAAGCATTTTCCGAGTTCGGTGAAGTCAGTCGTCCAACGTGTTCATCGTTGATGGATTATCGACCCTCTTTAAAACGCCGATGCCATTCGTAAATCTTGGATCTCGCTTAGAATTTCCAAAGTCCCCATTGGTGTTTTACCTAAGCGCTGACAAAATTTAAAGTTCAACGCTGTTAAAGAAAAGGCGTCTTTCTTACATTGCAGATCAAAACTAACTAGCTTTGGTAGATAACAGCTTAAGTGCGGGTTTTGGGGACAGACATGAAACAAGCACCTGGGCAGGGGGTTTGGGGGAATCCATTTCAAGTGGGTTTTAAAATTTTGGTAATTTTCTTTCGTTGTCAGCATCTGCATAGTCCTCACATTTTTGGATCGTACTACGTATATATGTGACGATTTTTTTAATTAAAAAAAATTTTTCTAGGGGTAAAACTTTTTTCTTTTTTAAAAACGTTGAATGGATTGATGAGGGAACATTTTGGCATTTTAAATCTATATTTTATTTTACACACAAAATTGCAACAACACCAACACAAAAATTTGGGCCAAAAGGGGCAAAAGGACACAAAAAACGTTTTTCAGTGTTCTAGAGATTTCAGCTTTTACAGCTTCCTGAGCCGGAAGCTTTGAGAACCGTAAGATTTCCATTAATGAATACCGTGATTTGGTCAGAAAAATTGAATGGTGCAATATTGTGTAATCTTATTTTGAAAATGGCAGTTTCTTAGGAGATAAAATTGTGGTTAAAAAGATATTCCCGTTAGGTGCGTAAATTAGAAAAATAATTATCGCTCGATGTCTTGAAGGGTTGAAGACCACACACACACACAAAAGGAACAAACAGAACCCATAACCGACCTCACAGAGATGACAGTCATCAAATGAATTCTTAATTCATGTTAAAATTATCATGCCCTAATTAATTATTATTCAATTAAGAATTAAGTGTCGAGTAAGTGATGTACTCGTCTGAATTTTCTCTTGTGTAATTATTTACTTATTTTACTTTGTGTTTCAAAATACATGATCTTTTTACCATACAGCGTATTTAGCTTTCCTCTTTCACTGATTTTATTGTTAAATTTGGTTAATCCGAACTTTCTAGAGCCATTAAATCCTGATCAATGAAATTCTGCTATAAGTATTTCTGTAAAACTGACGTATATTATTTGACTGGGCTAGTTTTCCAAGAAGACTTTTTTAAAGCTAAGAGGTCAACGGCACCCTGATGAGTAACGCGTGTCATACGATTGATAGAAATCGATACGAATTGGGAGATCAAGTCCTAATACGAAAGAATGTTGTGTAAATAACGATGTCAGTTGCCCACATAAATCCAACATCTCGGTCTTCGCTCTGCAGATGTTGGAAGTTTGATGAGGGATGTCAGCTTAAGTTTCATCTTTATTATCTAACCATAGGTCGAAATTACGAGGTTCATTGCACTTATAATTATTACGTTCTTCTAGTGGATGAAATTCTAAAGTTAACAGAAGTATTACCTACGGACTAAAAATTTCTCTAAGCCAAATAAAAAAGATATTTTCATAAGCACATCCTTTTAGATAATTTTAAGTCACAAAAATTATCATCAGTAAAATGCTGTGGAAATAAGGATGTTTTTAAAATTGAGCTTTTAAGAAGCGCAAGAATTTTAATTCCAGTTTTGCATTTCCCTTTTTATGTGTTTTTCCTCTATTTCTCTAAATAGGGGGAAAAATAGACTCACTTATTCATTCATCATGAGGTATCCAAAACTATTAGATTTTCAATTCGTTGACAGGCATTTTTCGTTTGACAGGCACAGACCCGCTAAGAATAGGTTTTTTACTAAAATCAGTTAGCAAGGGTGTAAAGAGCGGGGGCGTAATAGAGAAAAAAAAAAGAAAAGGAAAAAAACTCGTTTTTGTACTATTAGATCTACAGAGTTGAAATTTCGCAGACATGTTTTTTTAGAGTATAAATCTTCTAAGAACGGGTTATATATAACATGTCAGCTGGGTGATGTAGTTGGCTAGGCGCTTGCTTGTACGCCCATGTTTTCAGGATTCGACCCTGATGGATTTTTATGATGCAAAAATTCGACAGCGTCCATGTTGTATGATTATGCGGCATGTTAAAGATTCCTAGAGTACCTGTTTGGCTTGAGAGCTCTTGGCAAAATGAAATTTCTTGTACATTTTGCATCGTCAGAGTTCAGGTATCTTCCTCTGAGATGAAACTGAGTGTCAAATTATATGATGCCACAATGAAAAGTTATACTAGTGTAATAAACGCGATGTAGCGTTTATTTGTGTTTGGGGTTAGAAGAAAGATCACCCATAATCAATGCAATTCTAATATATTGATCTCTCACTTAAATTAACAACCCAAGGTAGGAAATGCACACTTCTACTAAGTATAGGAGCAATTACATGGCAAAAAAGATGCTCAATATTTAATTATAATTCAATTAACTTATTATTGGAACAATTTGGATGTCTACGGTTTAAATTACCGTAACTCCGTTCTTAGTTGTCCGACCTCCAATCGTTATTAATAAATTTTATCTTATTGACTAAATTGTCAATTAGCAATCTTTAATCATTCAGCAATTACTCGTCGACTAACTCTCAACTACATTCCACTACTTGTTAACTACTAACTACTAGTCAATGCTTCAATATAATTGTTCATTTGCATAAACCGAGTCTTCTTCTACGGGAGAAAATTTTCAATAGAACAACATTTAAAAGAAATAAATTTACCCCAAGAGAATTAGTGAAAGGCTCGAGGATAGACCTGTTACACTAGTTTCCGGGTAATACACTAAGTATGCAATGGTAAAATACCAATTCACAGCCTCATTTGAAAAATAAAAATAATATATATAAATAAATGTATGGGGAGGGGGGGTAGGAGAGAAGAGACTCGGTTCAAGATGTCTGGAATTATTTGATATACTAGTGCTTGAAATTTGGAAGGGTTGTTTCTTTTGTTGAGTAGAGATCTGGCAAGAATGGGTTTGAGAAAAATCGTTTTCCACAGTGGCGTAAAAGATAATAATTAGATATTTGAATGAGATAATATTTATATTTGAAGGATAGAGAAGCCTGGGAGATACACATAGCTATTGTTATTCAGCTATGTTTATTTATTTTGTGCTATTTTATTTGTTGAATATTTTCTTCCTCGCTATATAAATTTTAATTTACTTAAAATTATTCAATATATTAATTTAATTTTGATCTCATTAATTTTTTTATTCTTTTATCTTGATTACTATATTTTACAATTAACTCGTGCGAGAAGAGATTGACCTAGTGACTAATGTCAAAATAATGAATGAAAAATGTGTTAAGGTAAACAAATATCTTACAGAAAAGTTAACTTAAATAATGAATATGTGAATGTGTAGCTTTTACAAATATCATTGGAATATGCATTTAATAAGCTTTTAATCATTATTATTTCTATAACTTTCAAATGTTTTTTAAAAATAGACAGAAACATAAATTTAAAAGAAACCCTTTATATTGAATGGGGCGCAGTATAAGTATTTATATTTTAATATAGTTTTTCTGAAAAATTTTCCTTGAATTTATTATTGGTTATATTTTTTCTACAAATATAATTCATTATTTCACCCTGTGCAGTAGCGCACACAAGAATTTTCTATAAACAGGGTCGAAAGTCCACCATTTTGGTATCATGCTCCAATACATCGCCCAATATATTCTTTTGATTTTGTCGATTTTCGAGAGCAAAAACAATACAAAATTAACTATTGAATAAATAATTAGCCTTAATTAATAAAATTAATTATTAATAACAAATACATAATAACATTTTACGTAATATATGCATAGGATTATAACCAATAAAAAAAAATCAAGGACTATGGGGGGTGTCCGTACCCCTAGGACATCCTCCTTGTGTGCGCCACTGACCTTATGTAATTTTCTCATTTTAACAATTTCTACTTTGTTTTATTTCAAATCAAAATGTAATCTTAACCAAAATTATTTTATCTT
This sequence comes from Trichonephila inaurata madagascariensis, assembly GCA_019973955.1. NCBI lineage: Eukaryota > Metazoa > Arthropoda > Arachnida > Araneae > Nephilidae > Trichonephila > Trichonephila inaurata. The sequence continues at coordinate 60,914 of BMAV01010869.1, read as the reverse complement.
TCAGGAGCCGCTGTCTTAGTATGGTTCTATGGCGGCGGTTTTTACAGCGGAACGACGACTTTGGATGTATACGATCCTAAAATACTTTGCTCTGAAGAAGAAATCATAATAGTAGCGATAAACTATAGAGTAGCATCCTTGGGATTTTTGTACTTCGATAGACCGGATGTTCCAGGAAATGCGGGAATGTTCGATCAGCTCATGGGACTTGAGTGGATACGAGACAACATTGCACACTTCGGAGGCAATCCTCACAATGTAACTTTGTTCGGCGAAAGCGCTGGAGCGGTCAGCGTGGGTCTGCATTTGCTGTCTCCCCTCAGCCGACATCTTTTCAGTCAGGCTATCATGCAAAGTGGATCTGCCACTTCACCATGGGGTGTCATGGAGAGAAAAGAGAATATGAAGAGAGGTTTGTTGCTGGCTGAATCCCTGAAGTGTCCGCATGATGAATCAGATATGGATGCAGAGAATGTCTGAGGCTTAAAGATCCTTTCGAAATGGTCAGCAATGAATGGGGAAATTATGGAGTGGTGGAGTTTCCTTTCGTTCCAGTCGTAGATGGAGCTTTCTTGGACGAGACCCCTGCGCAATCTTTGGCGACCAAGAACTTCAAAAAAACTAATTTAATGATGGGCAGCAATTCGGAGGAAGGAACGTACTTCATTGTGTATTTTCTAACTGAGCTGTTTAAAAATCAGGAAGACGTGTATGTTAATCGACAAGAATTTATTGATTCAGTAAAGCAGCTCAATCCTTATGTTGGCGAATTGGCTCAGGAAGCTATCATTTTTGAGTATACCGATTGGACAAATCCGGAAGATACCATCAAAAACAGGGACGCCATTGACAAGCTTGTTGGTGATTACCAATTCACTTGCAGTGTGAATGACATGGCATTACGATATGCAGAGACTGGCAATGATGTGTACATGTACTTTTTCAATCATCGCTCGAGCATCCATCTGTGGCCTAAGTGGATGGGTGTTATGCATGCGGATGAAATCAATTTTATTCTTGGAGAGCCTTTGAATTCTGCGTTCGGTTATACTAAAGCAGAGGAAGAGCTCAGCAAGAGAATGATGAGATATTGGGCAAATTTTGCTAAAACTGGGTAATTATATAATATCATGTTATTATTAACACTTTACAAACTTTTGTAAGATATTTTTTTAATCTTAAGGTATACGACTACGTTCGTAACCGTGATTTTAAAAAAAGGCATAAATGGATAATTTGATGATATTTAGTGTCACTTAGATAAGAATACATGTATAAAACTGTTTTAAGGACATTTTGAGAAAAGTATTTATTTAAATATAATATTTTGGCAAAAAATTAACTTAGAATAACCTTTTTTCAAAATGTTCTCCTTTTATAAAAAGTGCTTCTATAATAATAATATTTTGCTTATATAAAGTAAAGACTTCTCCAGAGAGACTGAACTAGGATTTTTTAAAAATTCACATTATTTTCAGAGTTACCACCAACTGAAATAATTATCGGCGGTTTTTGCTTAAAATTTCTCTCCTCTGTAGTCGTAAAACATGGATAAACCCACTTCTAAGCTATATATTTCAAAAATTCTAGTTGAGCCTCTGTACAGAGATCTGAGCTATATACAGGCAGAATATTATTACAATAGAAGCATTTTTCACAAAAGGAGAATATTTTGAAAATGGGTCATTCTATGTTCATTTTTTTGTCAAAATATTGTACTTAAATAATTTTTTATTGTAATACCATTCTTAAAACTATTTTATATACATTTTTTAATATAAGGGATACTAAATATCATAAATAGTATCCATTTATACGCTTTTACAAAATCACGGTTCCGAACATAATCGGATACCTTAATTTAAAAACAAATTATAATAGTAATATTAATCACATTATATAAATTCATATCAATTAGGATTTAAATTTTCGAATTTTTGAATTTTATTTTTCTCAAAGTTCACAATATTTATATTTATTTGTTTACTTTTGAGCTAAAAGTTTTAAAGATAAATTGGGTGTACTAAAATACTATTTATTACAGTTTTCCTTTTATCTTCAGCTAGCTATAAATTTAAGTGTAGTAAATTTTAACTTCTAAATACCTTTTTTTCTTGTGAACCTCAAGAAACAAGTTTTTCAAAGCCAATAAAAAGTGCTGATCATGCGTATTAACGTAATTTTTTTAAAACTCTTATAAGGCATTATCAGCATAACATATATTAAACGATGTTTGTAATACTTTCCGATCCCTTTGATCTATAATTTTGCATCTAGTTGTTTTTATTTCTTAGAATTTAATCACTAACAATTTGCTTCTATTCTATTGCTTTTGATCAAGTTGATTTTATTTTTTAAATTATATCTTTATAACAAATCTTGAAAACTTATATCTATCCGGAATCTATCGCCTAAAGCACCAAGCTGCGTTTTTGAATGTCCATCGTATCGTTATCAACTAGACGAATAAAAAGGAACATTAAGTGCCAAAGACAATAATGACAGATATATGCATGGGTGGCAGAGGAAATGAATAATAAATATATAATATAAAAGGAAGAATGCTGAAAATGGAAGAATGGATATACCCTGCCAAAACTGAATGAATTTTTCAGTCATACGCTTTAAAAATAATACGCATACTGTTCTTAAAGCGCCACCGCTTTTTGCTGGCTTTGAATGAAGGACAAGATTTTTCTCAAATTTCAGCCATAAAGCAACCTTTGTAATGAGTTATGGAATGTTTTTTGAAATTTCAAAATGTTTGAAAATCGTTCCGAATACATAAGCCCTCAGTACTGTAACAGTTTAGGTATGATATACCGAAGCCCAGTCAAGGCCTACAGTTGATAAATAGCCGAAACAACGCCAAGTGTACTTTTTTTTACCTTGTATACTTTTCCTTGGTTCTTCACCAGTCAGTATCGGTTAAAATTTAATTTTTATGAAGCGCTAAATTTTACTCATCCACAAAAACGCTTGGAATTAAATATCTAAAACCGTTCCACCAATGTTTCTATTTCCCAAAACCAACAAACTTCATTTATACCAAACAGCCAGTCGGCCTAAATTTCACCAAGCAATTTTATCAAACATAGTAGCCCAATCATTCACAGTCCTGTAAAAAATAAATTTTTGAGTTTTTTACAAAATTCTTATTTCAGTATATATTATCCATCATTATAAATATATCATAAAAAATTTACATACCTGTGAATAGTAGAAAAGGTACATCGAACATCAATATTTACGTTTTGAGATAAATTGATTTTAATGTATACATTGAGGCTTCTAATCGGCTAGGAAGTAAAAATAAAGGGTTCAATTTACAATAAAAAATACATGTTTTGGTTTATATCAGACGTTCAACTTTTAAGCAAAAACGAAGTGCTTTGTTTACATTTTTCACCATTTAAATGGGCGTGGCCCAGTTTCAACTATTGCTTAAAAATAGGTTTTAAGGGCTTCTAATTACCCTAGAGGTTAAAGTAAGGTATTTTAGAAAAGTTAAAATCTATACAACTTAAAAAAAGTAAAAATCTGAAATTGTCAAAAAAATGAGATTTTAACTTTCTAACACACCTTAAAGTTTCAAAAAATTTAAATGACTTTAAAAATTAATTGCAGTACTTTTTCAAGCTAAATTTTTTCTTAGAAATATTGTCAATTTTTTCAAGAAATTGTATAGATATCTTTTTACTCTTGACAACAAGTTAGGGCATCATAAATGTTTCCAACAAGTTTCATTCTCCAAAAGTTTCCCTGACAAACAAAACTATGGTATGCACAAAAACAGTTTAGATGATCATAATGCAAAACATTCCATCCGAACCAGTATGGAAACGATACCATCGCAACATACTTTTCCTTCTTTATCTTTTTTTTGACAATACTTTCTTCGTCTCGTCTACCCGTCTCATTTCCTTAGCATTCGATCCTACACGCCGTTGCCATGACAAATGGCCAACGGGTGACAGATAACCGTGTTACATCCACCTATTGGCTCCTAAAGAGAAATGGTTCTGGTCATTGAGTTCCGATTGTGCTACATGCATTATCTGACGGACAGAATCGAGGGGGGATTCTTTTCCATCCGATTTATCCCCCCTCTCATGATCCAATCTCTTGTCGTCGCTGAGTCACGGAGACAAATTGGAACGTCTCCTTCACAATCGATAGAAAGCGGAAACAAACCCTCCAGGTTGGGGTGAACTGTGAAAACATTGTGGGAAACCCTGGATGAATCTTTGACGTAAATCGAAGATGGAGAGCTATCGATAACAAGTGACTTTTCGTTATAATAGAATCTAGTCAGCAAAGAGATTTCAGATGAGATGCATGAGAAGTATGTGATGCTATTTACGGATTTAGATGCAAAATTATTACGCGGAATGTTTTTATTCTTAATTTTGATAAGAAAATGGAGAGCTAACAACAGTAGCATGAAAAACTGTTATTTTAATTGCAGTTAAAATCGCTTAACACGAAACTGAGGAGGCCGAAATATTTTTCCGTGTTAAGAGAATTTCGCGTAAGAGAATATTTCAAAAACACATATCAACAAAATTAACTGTATTAGAGTTTATTTTATTTGCATAGATGCAGCACCGATCCTAGAGTGCCAGCCGCCCGCGTGCTTAGATCTAATGTGCCGTCCCTCTAAAGGCCGCGGTAGCCGAATGGTCAAGGGATCGTGGCTGGTTTTGTCACGAGTTCGAGCCCAGTACCACTAAAGAACCACCGTGTAAGGCAGCGATGCACGTTAAATCTGTCGAGAGCTGAAACCTCCTCCCGTTGGTGTGGTGGTAGTTAGAAAGGGAGTGTGCCTGGTGCGTCATCCATCACTTGACCATGGTTCAAAATTACGTGGTCCGTCGCCAAAAGCCCTCGTGTAGCTGAATAGTGTGACGTTAATATTCATTCACTCACGCCGCCCCTCCAGAGAATTTTTCATATTTTGACAAATCCTTTTCGTTGATGTTATAAACTCATTTACCTCTATAAGAGTAAAAAAGTAAAACATTAATAAAATGCAAATAGACACAAAATAACTTTCCTCTCTATTTTGTTTTTCTAAATCTAAGGCTATTACTAAATTGAAAACTTTTAATATCCCCAAAGGTATACTGCATTTAAACACTCCTATGTCTTAGGTAATATTAAATATATTAGATATTTTCGTGAAGCAACTTTCACAAAAAATCATTTTTGGGGCCCTCTATGTTAAGTATCAATCCACAATACCGCCAATAATAAAAAAAATGCAAGCAAAAAATAATAATAAATAAATAAAAAATAAACATTTTCTTGTAGTAATGCCGGCTCTACCATGGATTTTACACCAAATGAAGAATACGTATAGAGACATTAACGGACTATGGACCAACACATTGTGCACTTACATTCTAGTTTCTATGCAATGTTATCAGGAATTCGGGACTTATTTGGATTTTTAAATAACTATTTAAAATTTAGCATATTTATTCGACTTATTAGGTTTCATTTTGAGAAAATCGGAAGAAAAGTTGCTTGATTGATAGAACTAATTATATGAGGCTTGTGGCCACCCCTTGCTTTGGCCACCCGCGCGTGGTACACGCTCTGCATACCTGCTGGAATCATCCCTAGATTGCATGTATTTAAAGAAAATAAATAAAACAAAAACGTTCCCAAAAACTTAAAGAAATTCAATACAAAATTTTCAAATTTTTTGTCAAAAAACCTTTATCGAGTTTTTGGGAAATAATCTGATATTTTTCCTGGCATTTTTTTTAGCATTAAATTGTTACCAAATTGTTTGATGTCGTCTATTTTGTTGTTCATTGAACCAGGGAATGTAGGGCTAAATAACCTCGCATATTTTCTTCCTTTTTGATGACGCGTGAAAGGAGTTGAATTTTCTTTCATTTTCATCGTCAAAATTTATCAAAGACATTTTTGAGCTTTAAAACAAACTCCAAAATGTCTTTTTCTGCCATAATTGGGGGGTACACGTATTATCACATCACGAGTATTTCCCGGAAAAAATAGGGTAGTCCAATCCTGGGTGTGTTCCGTATTTTGTTTATTGTCGGAAGGAAAATTTTTCCGTTAAGAGGGGAATGCACATAAATTTTAAAATGTTAAATTTATAAAATAAAATATTTTTTATTAGAATGTGATTTATATCACAAAATTAAAAAAATTTTTTTTATTTAACATTTTTATCAGTTATAGCGAATATTGTACAACCCGTGTTTTTAAGGTAATGAGAAAGAGTTTTTTAACTTTTTTCACATAAAGCGGGGGGCATTGGCAAGGGGCCCTTTTTTAACCATAGTCAGCAGATGAGGACAACACCTGAGCTGGCAACTTTTGTCCTAACTTCTACATCCCACCAATGGGAGGACGTTTGAGCCTAAATATATTTAAGGTATCCGACTCATTCGGGAAACCCTGATTTTAAAAAAGGGGTAAATGGGTAATATTTATGATATTTATGTCCTTTTGATTAAAAATGGATATAAAATTGTTTTAAGAATAAAACAATAAAAAAATTTTTTAATGCAATATTTTAAAAAAAAAAACATAGAATGACCCATTTTCAAAATATCCTCCTTTTGTGAAAAATGCTTCTATTATAATAATATTTTGCCTGTATATAGCTCAGACCTCTGTACAGAGGCTCAACTAGAATTTTTCAAATATATAGCTTAGAAGTGGGTTTATCCATGTTTTACGACAACTGAGGGGAGAAATTTTCAGAAAAAACGCCAATAATTATTTCAATGGATATAACTCTGAAAGTAATGTGAATTTTTCAAAAATCGTAGTTGAGCCTCTGTACAGAGGTCTGAGCTATATACAGGCAAAATATTATTATAATAGAAGCATTTTTCACAAAAGGAGAACATTTGGAAAAAAGGTTATTCTAAGTTAATTGTTTGCCGAATTATTGTATTTAAATAAATTTTTTTGTCAAAATGTCCTTAAAACAATTTTATACATGTATTCTACTCTAAGTGGCACTAAATATCATGAAAATTATCCATTTATGCGTTTTTTAACATCACGGTTCCGAACGTAGTCGGATACCTTAATGTCCATCAATTCCTCAACACGCGGCACTAGCTCGAATATGTAACATGCCAGCCTCGAGTTCGGTACATTGGCCACTACGATACCGCAGATACATATGAAGAGTGCAATATATAGCATATTACATCAGCTCTGACAGGTGGCATTAGCAACAACAATGCCACTAGTATCCTACATGATTCAAATATGAAAGGAAGTATTCTTTTCCGACTAACTGAAAATTTTATTAAAGACTTTAATGTAATTGAGGAATAATATAATATTTTTATATCATAATTTCTTTTTATTTTTAAATTCAAAAAAATTGAATTCTAAACTTAAGCGTTGTACAATTCTAAATGATTGTAATATTTCTATAAATATACGTAAGTATATATATATAAATAACCCTACTTCTATTTCTTATATACGGATAAATACTCTAATAGTGAAACAAATTTTAGCACAAATACTTCTTTGTCGCTTCGAACTACATATTTAGTTATGTATTTTCGAACAAATAGAAATTTCCTCTCAGTTTAAGAAGGAAATAAATGTTCTAATGATCTAATTTGTCGATTCTCCCTTTTCTATAATAAACATAAACTAGTTTCCGTAAAAGCTTTTTCTATTCATTATACAACAAAGTACGTAAATATTTCTAATAATCTAATAAAGTAGATCAAATTATGTTAATGTATCATATTATTAGATTTTCCCTTTATGCTTTCGGTTTTCAGAATTATTGTTTCACTTGCAATTTCATCCTTTAATGTTTTAGGATATAAGTACAAAATGGTTCTTTTCCAATGTTCTTATTTTCTCTCATTAAAATTTAAATAAGCGGTCGTTTTTAAAACTACTTATGGAAATTTTAATACAAAATTCAGTTTAATTCATTACAGTATCGACATTAAATTAGTGCAAATTAATTATTTTTAAATTACGCAAATATGAAAAGTATTAAATTGTCTAAGCTGTAACATTTGAGATTTTTTCAAAAAAAAAAAAATCACCATAAGGATAATCCCGAACAACAAATTGATTTTTGATATAGAAATTTTTGAATTTTCTATAAATAAATCTAAAGCGTAATTTTTATTTTATTTTTTCCTTTCTTTCTCGTTATTTATGCTTCTCTACTAATTAACAGGACATTTAGATATATTGGAAGGATTTTTCCTTATTTAATTTTGTAGTTTGTTTTGAACTGCTACTGATTTTAGTCAAAAAAAAAAAAAATTTAAATAATAATAAAACATATTTTTTGAAAAACTAATTATTTTATTTTATGTTAATTTATTTTTATGTAATAATATGTAAAATGTAAGCAAAGGTACAAATTTGAAAACAATTATAAAAATTCTTTTGTTAATTAAATTTAAACAAGCGAGTAGATCTTTTCTTTCACTTTTAATGTACAATCGAGTTAAGCATTTTCGATTTAAATAAGGTCATTCACTGTATATAACATTAATTATAATTATACCATCAATAAGAAGAGAAAATGGTAAAAAGTGCATTAGTAATGTTTTCACAGCATTATATATACTTCGTCGAGAAATGAAATATTTATATCCGTACACAAATATCAAAGAAATTTGAATTTTAACTGTCAAAAGGTTTAGTTATATCTAAAAGTTTAATTTATTTTTAAATATATATATAGGAGAAATTATAAGAAATTAAACGCATGTGGATAAGCTATTTATTATTATATTTTAATTATTAAAAATATTAAATACATCTTCTTATGAATTCTGGCACAAAATTTTACTAATAGAAAATTTAAAATCCATTCTTTGAATTATGTAGTTTTAACTTCTCAAAATTTCGATTTCCTGAATTTAATAAATCTCGAATTCCGTATTATGTTCTACTTGGATTATTGTTGTTCGTTTCATCCTGAAATTCATACGAAAGATAGATGAATATATAGAAACATACAATACAATCACAGAGAGAAGAATATATACTTTATTAAGAACGATGATCCCAGCATAGAACAGAAGAAGAGTGCGCTGGTTTCCATTCGATACGGGAATCCATTACAGGTGAAAGTCCAACTTCTTTTTCCGAAGATATATCCAAGCCTTATTCGGGATTCGAACCCGAGCCCACTCGATTACAAGCCGAGAGTCATAATCGCCATACTAACTGGGCGGCTCTAATTAGATTCCTGCAAAGAAATTAGAAAAATCTTTATTTATAAAATCTAAAATCTAAGTCTACTTATTAAAATTTAATTTCTTAGAATCGCTTTGATTTTTTTATTACTGTATATGCGTTCTATATTTATGAAATATTATATATGTCTTATTATTTACTTTCTCTATATTATTTTTTCATTCTAATTTTATACTTCAATTAGTATATTTCATATTCCATATATTCTGCAATGTTGCAAATGAAATGTATTTCTGAAATAATACAACTATGAAAATCTTATTCTGTATTCTGATACCACAATCTATTGTCATCCAAACCATCAAGAAATTTAAATGAAGTGGCGCATAGTCATTCCGCCTCAAGAATATTAATACTGACGCCTAAACTTATGCTCTTTCAGAAAACTTATCTTTGAACGAAAAACAAACCAAAACAAACGTGCTAACATAAAAACTGGCAGGAAGAAACGTGAGACCACACCGAAAAAAATAATGCAAACTTCCACCACTACGCATCATCCTCATCTCGCTATTCCTCTGCAAAAAACACTTGTTCAACGAGCAGCATCTCTAACAACCCGTTCTTTTTTTAAAAAAAAGAATGTCAGCATCCATCACATGAGCGAATTTGAAAGAGCAAGCTTAAGTGCCTGATCGCTCGTAATCTCATTGCCCATGCTAAAACCGCAAACCGAAGCAAATTTTAAGATCGATCCGACTATTTTTAGCGACTGTCCCCAGTCCTCCGTTGATCGGGCCCTCTGGATAAAAAATTCCTATATATCTGCCTGCCAGGGTAAATAGCTGCATCCGATTCAGCCTTTCCCCCCATTCCAGGGTATTGTGCGAGGGAAAACAACTAGTTCCCTACCCCCGTTCCTTTCTTCCTTTTTCCTTGCATCCGATCGATCTCTTTTACCTCGTCGAGTAGAGTGTGTAAAACATGGAAATATATTATTTACAGTGACGTATTGGGGTTGCTTTTTCCCATGTTGTGGGGGAAATTCTCTTACCGAATTTTAAACAGCTTATGTGTTGGGAGATCATTGTTCTTTTATGTTTGGCGATTGAACTAAGGAAATTACTTGGCTCACAGAATCATTTGTTACTTTTCTTCCTTCTGGAAATTGTAAGGTAAATTTTATTATGGGGATCCGATTATGTATTCAAAATGTTAGATTTGTAGATACATTTTATGGAAACGATGTCGATAAGTATCTTATGAGAAGGGAGAAATATCAAAGAATAAAAGACAGGAAATAAAAATTAGTTCTGAAGTAGGAATTCTTGCAGTATATAGCATAAATAGGCTGACTATGTAAGACATTCTTTTAATAGCTGTATTATGCATAAAACTATTAATGGATCACTTAATAATATATTTTAAAATCTCAGTATATATTAATAACAAAAATAATAATAATGATTATATTGAATTATAGAATGTTGAAAAAATGTTAAAAAGAGGCCTTCAAATTTATTTAGTGTGTAGTTGTAATTAATGTACTATAGATACGAAATTGCTAAAATTTTAAAATTGCTCGAACAATCTGGACCGCAATGATGGACTCGTACTCATTGGACTCGACAGAGGTTTTGTTTCGTCTCGGAGTTTCTGATTCAGATTGTCGTATTAAACGAAAGTCTGACAATATGTCTTGTAATGCTATTGGATACTGTTAATAATTCCACAACTGTTAAATTGTGCAGATCTTGAACTGCAAACTTTACTTTGGAGAACTGATGAACCTAAAGTCCTACCCGTGGATGTATAATTTACAAATATCCCCCACTTTCAGCATTTTTTATTTCTCCAGAATATTGTTACTTGACCTCCTCTGACAAACTCTCCAATATAACTCCTTGCTGTGGAACATAATTCAACTTTATGAACTTTTTGGTAGTCATCTCTTAGTTGGGCTGTGTTCTTCAAGATCATCTATTTTAAAGCTATCCACTTCCAGTTCCGTACTTTTGGTCTCAGTCACAATTGTGTTGACTGCATGCACTCTCTTAAGCCTTCAAAGACACATTTGACAAGGCTGTCATGCCCAAGATTTTGTGATATGGTCGATCTTTGGCGACCATATCTTTGTGGGTCTTCAGCGTGAATTAGAGATGTGGGGTTCTCGAAATGAATAGACATTTTATAATTCTTAATATGACTTTATTAAGAGTTTAACTTAAATTTCTGATATATTGAACAAACTTATATTAAGTGAGAATAAACCAAAACACGTAGCAGTAGCTAAAACAGATCGCGCAATTGGATCACTTATCTAAATAATTATATTATCCGCCTACTTTCAATCCTAATAATATTACGAATACTGATTTCAAATAATCTGTCCTACCTTGAATTCCACGCAACGGTTCAATCACCGTCAGATAGGCTGTTGGGCTCGCGTGCAATAGTATGCATCTTGTAGTAATGGCTAGATATCCGTGATTCTTGGATAGGCCGTCAAATTACACTTCTACCTTTTTCAAACTGAACTTTCTCTAAATTGCCATCCCGCTTACTAAAACTTTTGTCCTTTTAAAGGCTATCTTATTTGCATCTATACTTTCATTTCACTTCTTGGATTTGGGTTGGAAAAGATTTGCCATTAATCTTGGCCGTCAAAGACCCCAGAGGTTATGTTACAGAAAAGACGCGTGAGCCCGTCACAATTTTTCTATCCAAAAATAATGGTCCTTTTTGTAAACTCTTCACATCCCGAACATGTATTTTCGCTCTTCTTGAAGCAGGCAACAATAAGGCAGTGATATTGGGAAGAAGAGGGAAGCTTGATCTTGGCAAATTTAAGTTCTTCAAGAAGGTTCTATTTAGTATTCCTGCAGATTGGGCTAGAGTGTTGTGCACAAAAAGAAAGCCATAGAGTTACAGAGATTTCTCATCTCAAGCAAATATTTCTTCACAGAAGAAAATACTTCATTTATTCGATCAGTAAAAAAGTCTTGTGTCAGCAAAACCTTCTTGTGAGTCTTTCACGTCACGTTTAACCTGCTGTTCTGAACTTCATACTTCTTGAAAATTTGGGAATTATCTGAATGGTATAGTGTTGGTACAAAATAGCTGAGTGAACCAGTCTTTTGTTGTTTTGTGGATGCAATCTCTTCTGCTGTTATATCGATTCGTTTCGACAATTTTTTTCTAGAAGAAACCCATTTCATCACAAGAAAAAACTTTTCTTTGCAGGTAGCCTTTAAATTTTAAATTTCTTGGTTGCTGATGAAGTAAACTACTGCTTCGTGTCGAAGCTTACTGTTACATGCCTTACAACGCTGTGGATGTAGGTTCTCCTCTCAAATTTCTCGAACCATCCATGGCTTTCTCTATGTACTTTTTCAATTGTTGGTGATCCTGGCTTCTGCTAAACGAGAACAGTAAAAATCACTTTTGCCTTCTTACGAATGATATTCTCTTTAATAATGTCACCTTGCGATTACTGTTCGCTAAATCCATGATCGCGTGTCTTTTCAACATTGTCGAGAATACGTAACTGTGTGTGTGTATCCTTGTTACTCTCTTTGATATACCCATCTCCTTATTTATGTCCTTACTTTTAAAGATAGAAAAAATTGTTGTGTTGATAAAGATGATTCATCAGCCAACACATATCGTTCTGACTTTTTAATAATTTCAAAATTTTCATTTCTACGATTGTTTTCCGTTTCATATACCTGCTTTCATTTGCCTTTTTCTTCGGAGACATTTTTCCAAGGGTTATTCAACTTTTCAGAAAAATAAATTACTGAAAATAAAAGTAATATGTGTTTGAACACAAACCTGGAAAAACGCGATCATAAGTGATAATAAGATGTTGGTGAAACATGGACTGATTCATACAGCAGATGCAAAATTTGAGACTTAACCCTTTCCTCGTCATTCGTTGTACGAAGCATCGCTGCCTAAGAATCATTCAAAATGTTTTATTCTCGCTATAAAAGTTATTCATTAGGAGATAGGCTCGTTAACCTAGATTCCAATAGGGTTTTTTTCAATATATACCTATTGTATTGCATATACATCAAGATAAATATACAACTTAAAGGAACTTCAGTAACCGCCCAGCCAGTATGGTGGATATGACCCTCGACTTGTAAACGAGTGAGCTCGGGTTTGAATCCCTAATAAGGCATGGTGGTATTTTCTTCAGGGAAAAGAAGTCAGACTTTCGCCTGCAAAGGATTGCCGTCTCGAATGGAAAGCAGCGCACCCCTTCTGTTATATGTTAGGATCATCATTTGTAATAAATGTCTATATTGTATTGTGTATGTTTCTGTTTTTCCACTTGTATTTCATATGTATTCCAGGATAAAAACACACGACAACAAGAATTTCAGTAAGGATTTAGAATCTGCTCTCAAATAAAATTAAGCTAAGTACTTTATTCTTGTTAAGTTTTCTAAAATATCAAAATCATCATTTATTAGTTGAAAACTATTTTATTCTGGTACATAAGGTTAAATTTTTTATTTTCTATATATTGCTCCCTGCTGTACATTTTTTTTTTTTTACGTAGGAGGATTGTCTTCAAATGCAAAGTACACAAGCTAAAAGTCATTGAATCGAAATGACTAAAGAGATATTTACTTTTTCTTTTCAGGAACCCAAGTCAAAGACCAGATGGAGAGTACGAGTCAATTTACTGGCCAGTGCATACTGTTACAAGTCGTGAATACCTAACACTTGCTGTCAACTCAAGCGAAATTGGGCGTGCTCGCAGGGCGAAAGAATGTGCCTTTTGGCAAGAATATCTACCCAAACTAGTCTCATATACTGGTGAATATTTTATAATTCGTTTTACCAATTTATGCAAACCAGGAAACGTTTAATGCAAAATCATATGCATTACTTGTGCGAAAAATTAGTTATCAGTTTAAGATAGGATCAGTTTTAACTGTCAATTCAAGAATTATTAAGACATCATTTTAAAGAAGTAAATTATATACTTATATATAGATATAAAGTGCTTCAGGGTAACATATGCTTAGGTATAGGACTCTTAAATTGTAATACAGTAAGACCCAGCTTAACGCGGGGTATACGTTCCATCAAAGTAGAGCGTAATGCGAAACAGCGTTAAACGAGGTTATCTCATCATGTAAATAATGGGGTTAGGGGAAGGTAGGTAGAAAATTGGTCAGGTATTTTACCATTAAATTTATTAATTATGTTTTTTATAACAATAAAACAAAAATGTATTCCTTACAAATATAGAAATATAGTAAACGAATATTCATATAAAAATAAATAAAATTCTAAGTCTTGTTTTAATGGCATATTGCGTTCAATTTCATCGTCAGTCCATATAGAAAGTCTTTTTTCCATTTCCTCTATTGTATTATTTCTAGAACGGTTAGTTCTAGTTGCAGAGCTTGTCGTAGTTGCAGCTGCTGATCACAGTATTTTTTCTTTATTCTTAAGAATGGTCCTTATTGTTGAAGTTGCCAAATTCAATGCAGCACCAATTTGAAATTGACGTTCACCAGTATCTAATCTTCTAATCACTTGCATTTTAGTTTCAAGTGAAAATGCTTTTTCTTGTTATTCTATTTTCGTGTTTTTTACTATCACCCATGATAAAAACTAAAAATCATAATATTTGTCACTATAGCAATCGTTATATTACATAAATTTATACTTACAATAACGTCTCAACAAATGTTTAAACGATAAAAAATACGTTCATATAACACCACAGGAAAGAAGAAACACAGATAAACTGCTTCGGAGATCGGGAAGCCTAATGCTGCGTGCAATTTCCGGAAATCCTACAATTAAAATAAAAGAGCATTAAATCGAAACAGCGCTAAAGCGAAACAGCGTTAAGCGGGGTCTTACTCTGTACATGTAATTTCACGGATATCTAAGCAATTTAAAGAAGTTATAAGTATAATATTGAATGGTCACGTCGTATCAATGCACGTCGTCTGAAGAATTGGTAACTCTTGGCATTCATTTAGTAGGTATAAGCATTTGGGACATTGTAGCAGTAGTAAAAATATGTTCTACAACTGACGGAGCGGTCGTCATTTGCCCATCTTGCAATGTGAGACAATCGTTCGCCTGCTTTTCATAGGCCCTACGACTTCTTAACGTAAATATACTGGGAAATGTCATTTCGAGCTTGTTTTTATTTCTCGGTTACCTCGAAATTGTTTAATATATATTGCCCTTCATTCAACAGCGATTCTCTCTTAAACAGCTGGTTTTAAATTGTAACATGATTACGTAGTGATGACAATGCTAGTCTTTTGGATATTTATACTCTATCCAAATTGCTTTTATTTGTTATTTATCAAATTTTCAAGAATTTCGGTTTTTAAACCAATTTATCGCCAATATTCAGTTTGTTCCTTAATGTATGGAACCGAGAATATTTGATTTGCCATTGTTTTAAGGTATCCGACTACGTTGGGAACCGTGATTTTGCAAATGCGCATAAATGGATAATTTTCATGATATTTAGTGTCACTTAGATTTAAATATTTGTATAAATATGTTTGAAGGACATTTTGGCAAAAAAAAAAATTATTTAAATACCATATTTTGGCAAAAGACTAAGAATAATCTTTTTTCAGAATGTTCTCCTTTTGTGAAAAATGCTTCTATTATAATAATATTTTGCCTGTATATAGCTCAGACCTCTGTACAGAGGCTCAACTAGAATTTTTAAAATATATCACTTAGAAGTGGGCTTATCCATATTTTACGACAACAGAGGGGAGCAATTTTAAGAAAAAAACGCCAATAATTATTTCAATTGGTGGTAAATCTGAAACTAATGTGAATTTCTCAAAAATTCTAGTTGAGCCTCTGTATAGAGGTCTGAGCTATATACAGGCAAAATAGTATTATAATAGAAATATTTTTCACAAAAGGAGAACATTTTGAAAAAAGGTTATTCTAAGTGAATTTTTTGACAAAATATGGTATTTAAATGAATTTTTTTGTCAAAATGTCCTTAAAACAATTTTATACATGTATTCTAATCCAAGTGACACTAAATATCATGAAAATTATCCATTTATGCGCTTTTGCAAAATCTCGGTTCCGAGAGAGAACGTAGTCAGATACCTTAATATCACTGTCTATTAAGGTTTACCAATTGTCACATTATTAGTAGGTGCTATGTACAACCTACGTGATTTAAATAATAAATACAAATGTTAACTATATTTTACAAAGTGTATTTTATATATATATATATATATTTAAAAGGGATAATCTGTGAATGATTAAAATGAATGTCATTTTAAAAGAAATTTTGCGTAAAATTACAGTATGATTACATTATATATATATAAAAAAGATGGGCAGTAATGAAATAAAATATTATATTTTCTATATAAAAATATGATCAAAGCTATTTCGCAGAGTTTTTAAAATGATTTTATTTTACCTGAAAGCCAATTTTTACAAAAGAAATTTTAGTTGCATTGAATTAGTTCGCATTAATAATTGTCCAAACCCTTCATATTATGTACCATTTTATACAGATAGACATAATACTAATAAACAAAGTCCCTCGACTTTCAAAATGGAGGACACATTTAAAACACAATTCCCAGCTACCAGAAATTGGAAAGGCGCTAATTTAATGTGCATAAAAATGTAGAACACTATAACTGTGAAAAGTAAAATTAATAGTTTCTACATGCAGTACATTTTCTTGAGGAACTATTAATTTTCAATGAGGGTATTCTTTTGGCACAGTTCCATGACACAATTCTCGTGACTGTGAAAGTCATTTCAGAAATGTTCGCTTTAACTGACACGCCCACGAAACCATCTGCCTTCAATTAACCATATTTAGCCACTGATTATCATCATAAACGTGATGAATATGTCTGGATGAATTCTACTGGCTCAAAGGAAACTTAATGTTGGGCATTTACCAATTTAATTTCTTCATCGGATTAGAGTCAGTGTCAGGAAAGAAAAATTGACACGACCAGTGTCTCGCTTCACTTAATTTATGCATTCATTTTTAACTCCACCGATGCAACATGTATGCATGAATTGTTTGAGTAATGGATAAGGAAATTATTTGTAAAATTAAAAGTTCTAATTTTGACTATGTTACTTGGGTGCACATAAATAGTTTTTTAAAATTCTGAGTACCCAGAATTTAATTTTCGTTTATTAGCCTTAAAAGGTAGATATAATGTATATCTTTTTGTTTGTTTGTTTAATGATTTTTTTGACAACATAAAACTATAACGACCTGGTTGAGTTATCATCAATAACATGGTAATGATTACTGTAATATTAACAATAAAAAAATACCTGAATAAAGACTCTCATCATTAACACTATAACGTCCATCGGTGTCAATTTTTGCACCTTTCCGCATTTTTACAGAGAATTTGAAAAATTGCTGTGAATTTTAATTATTTTCCATGGTAATTACACAGTAATATTTTTATGGTTTTAGGTTAATTAGGAGAAATTTTGCAACTAAATATACCTAGAACGTCCGCTGGTGTCATTTTAACACCAAGGCAATTTATCATCATAAATAGCTGTCGTCCATCATTACCATTAGTAAAACAAACTTCCCAAAGACTATCGCACATTTATTTGACCTTGAATGCAGTGTTATTGGGTTAACAGTGAAAACGAATCTATTTCCCTAAAATTGTTGTGTCTAAGTGTTTTGTTACATAGCATTTGGTTGTCTGTTCATAAAAAAAAAATCAATCGATTTTCGAACCTTGTTCAGAGCAGAACCCTGAAACGATGGCTTGAAGAAAAGGTCTAATCCCTGATGAAATTGCTAATTTATTGCGAATAGATTTCTGAAAATGAATCAGATGATGGTGTGTGTGAGCTGTCTTGCTCTAATTTAGATTTCGATGAAGACATAAGATTGAGTGAAAGTGACTGCGAAGAATGTGAAGAAAGTGCAGAGAGATATAATTGATAATATTCAAGTAAATCCTGATATATATATCGCTAGGGATGGTACAGAATGGATACCGCATAATAGTAACGTTCCTGGCAGATTTGCGATTCGAAATGTTTTGAGACAAAGCAGTGGTCCAACAAGCTTCGCGAAACATAATGTCAACGCAATTTTTTATGATATGAAGGGTCATAAAATATGTTAATTACATGAAATAATATTAAAAAGTCTTAAAACTAAGCTTTACTGAACAGCAGTCCTGCAATTATTTAGTTAAAACAATTATTTTATATTTTATATGTCGTGGTGTCGAAATGACACCGGTGGACGTTTAAGAGTAATTGAAATCCCAGACGTTTTAGTGTTAAACCGATATCTTTCACCTCATTTAAGTAAATTTGAATATTTCAGTAAAGTAAAATTGATTTATATATATACACTGGTGTGCAAAACTTAAGCAACAATGTAAAAATTTAGCAGATAGCCATGAAATTGCAGAAAAGGAGGTCTGGAGATCAGTAGGGGGAACCTAAGTCAGTAGAAACGCGCGTATGCATTCAGAACAAAACGTCAGAAGCGATGGAGGAACGCAAAAGGGTGATGTGGCGCGCGCTGCTCAACAGTAGAAAAATGAAGGAGGGAGACGAAACACCATATTTCTGCAAGTGCCAGTGAGTCTTTCGTGAAATATGGCTAGAAGAAATCATCGGGATCTTCCACGGGGAAGAATGACGGGAAGCTGGAGGAGGGCATGTCACCGGTAGCTGCAGAATTGGGAATCAACAAAGTGTCGTTTCGCGCGCGGGAAAGCGTTCCAAACCACAGGTACAGTTTTAAAAGGTTGGGGGGCCCCCGAGGACACAACGCGGGGGGATACTGATATACATCCGCAGGCAAAAAAGCGACAGCAGTCAGCAAGCGCCATTGCTCGGAAAAATCTGTACAGCAACAGGTCGACAAGTGTAGCGGTTTACGTCCAGACGCCCACAAAGGGGCCTGTTCAGCCACCGAACGCTGCCCCCGTTGAAAGATGGCCACCGAAGCCACCGTTTTCAGTGGAAAGATAACACAAAATAGACAATATAATGGAGTCGTGTTTCTTTAGGGTGGGGTGGGTTTAGTACCAAAACGATTCTCAACGCGTTTTGATTTGGGGAGATCGGGGCCCGGTTTTTTTAGTAACATCAAGGAAAGACATCGTTACGGTTGTCCTGGAGTTCTTGTCGTTTGGGATTATGCTGAACGGCGGAACTGAGCTTTCCCCTTTTTGACAGAGGGTCTGTAACCGGGGATCGCTATTGTGAGGAGGTACTTTCCCCCTCTGCATCTTTCCGAGGTGCCATTGGCCCAGACTTCATCTTTAGGGACAACAGCCAATGCACCCCCGCTGTTTAAGAGCTGCTGAAAGTGAAGATATCACTGAATGGATTGGCCAGGGGCTCCCCGAAAAATCCCATCGAACATGTGTGAGATGCTTTTGGGGGGACGGCCACACGCTCACATCATCCGAGTAAAAACCAACAACAAAAAAGATGTTGATTGAGGAATGGGGACTCCCCAAGAAACGTTGCACCAGCTGGTTCTGAGTATGCGGAGACGGTGCAAAGCGCCCAAATAAGGGGGGGGATATACCATAAAGGAACATCTGCTTGTTGTTCTTCCGTTGATAGACAATCATGAGTCACGATAAATTTTGCGTTCAATGTTGTTTTTTTTTGATTCCATACCGTATGCGTTGTATTCCCTTTTTTTAGCGCCGATGCTTTCGTCATCCTTTACGCATAATAATTTTCCCTTTATTTCAGAATTTTAGTTTTTCATGATTTTTTTGGGAATTTTGGAAAAAACCCACCTGTTTTAAGTTTTGCACACCAGTGTATATATAATCGGATTCTCTTCCAGTGAACCTCTTCACATGGCATTGAAGGCAATAACGCGCCACCAAAGCTAGTGCTTGTGATCAGTCGATATCATTTGCACCTCTTTTTTTTTGGGGGAAATTTTTCCCGAGCAGTGTAAATCAAAATATCTTGTTCTGTTCCACCACAGCACTACTGGTATCAGAGCAATCGCTGGTTGCAACTGACAGAACCAAAATATTTACTCGCTTTCTCAGTGGTCATCTTAGATCTTTGGCATACCTTTTAACGCCCCCAACCCCAAAATTTTAGATGGGTGTGTGCAAAAGGTGTTTTTACAAAAACAGAAATTTTTCTGGGGGTCCACGGGTCGAAAGTCCACCATTCTTGTTTCATAATCCTTTTGTTTTTGTCGATTTTCGGGAACAAAAAACAGTAAAAAACTAATTATTGAATAAATAATTAGCATTAAGTAATTAATAGAATTATAATCAATCGGGGAAAAAATCGAGGCTTTTGGGGAGGCGTCTGGGCCTCAAGGACACCCCCCTTGTGTGCGCCACTGACTACAGGGCTTGCTTCCCCGTAACATAGCCTAGAATGCCTGATGCTCTCTAGACAGGATCTTATAGCCAATCTATTGTTGGTTTTGTATTTCCTTAGAGTTTATAACGTCATGGAACTAATCTATCCCAGCGGATCTTCGAGGGTGTTCAACAACACAACAACAACAAATCTGAATACAGTATAACTTCATCAATATGGACTAAGTTGCCTGGATTAAACAGAGAGAATATTGTATAAAATAAGCCTAAGTACTTTGCTGAACACTCTGTATTCCATAACACTAGACTGTGACTCAGAAACACTAAACATGTCGTCAGTAGTAGTCGTGTTGTAGTGTGACGTTAATTTAAAATTTTCAGTTCTCAATTTGTATTCTGTCACTGAAATAGATATAAAGTATGTTATAAGAAATAAAGAATTTCAGAATTAGTTTACGCAGTAGCTAAACTTTTTTGAAAAAAGATGCCATTTAGAAATCTATTAAACTATAACTAAATTAAAACCTCTTTATTGAGAAAATATTCCAATACAGCATTACATTTCAAAAATGTTTTTCCAATTTCACTATGTATTTATATCTTTTAGTTGAAAAATTCTAGTTTTTATTGACAGACTTTTTATATCTTTATTTACAGCTGAGAATAATCCCAAGTGTACCGGAATCAGCCACGCAGTGGTACCTTACACGCCAAGTGGTCTCATTCAAATTTTCTTACTAGCATTCTTGAGCATCACATTATTTAGGCCTACATAGAATCCTCAAATGTGTCTGATGCATAGCTACAGATCATATCCTGAAGCATGGTGTGGTCGAGCTGATCAATGTTTACTTTTATAGAAGGAAATCAATCGGATAGAAAATTCAAAATGGAGGAAGAGGATTCTGTGATTCTTTCATGTTTTGTTGACACAGAGCCAGATTACACCTTTGCTTGCTTATCATTTACTGCCATGAGAGAGAAATTTATTCTTAGAGCAGCGAGAAATAATGAAGCTTAAGTAGTAGAGAAACATTTCGATAACTACTTTAACTGTGTCTCGCGGACAATTTGATTTGCTGTAATTCGACTCTGTGTTGACATTGTTCTTAGTATAGAGCGAGTCTGTTCCCAGAAGACACGGTGTTGTAAATGTTTGAACTACTTTTCGTGATAAACTGATGTTCAAGAAACTACATCTAGTGGGTGAAGACAGAGAAGCTTGTAAACAATTCTGTTTGTGAACATTAAAATATTCTCTCTTGGTGATTATGAAATATCAACAATGCTGCGTTTTGTCGTCTGAACTTGTCAAAGCAAGGAAAAGATGAATTTAGTCAATATAGTTATCAAATTTGCTAGCTATCTGTGAAAGAATTTCTGTGAAATATCAAGCTTAATTTTAGTGTTATTTTCTTAAATTATTGTTGTTGTTTTTTTGGTTCATTATTTCGTGTGAAATGTAACTGTATATTCATCTAAAGGACCCAAAAAACTTAATATATATCAATATGTATATAAAATGTTAGTAGTTGTGAAGTAAGTATATGTAAGACAAAGCGTGTTCAAAAAGTATTTTTGTGTAATTGTTATTTTAAGTTGCACTGTACTTTGCCTTCTTAAGAAATATGTTTCTACGGTGCTTATTCATTTGTTCATTATATATGTTTACGTGATGTTGCAAAGGTACTAACCAAATATCTAATTTTCTAAATCTCGTTTCCTGAGTGGTACACCAGGAATAAATTTAGATATCAACCTGTTATTTCTATATAATATAATTTCATCTTTTCATTTTGTTTATCGACTGAGAGGGCAATTAAAGGTGGAATACGATTTTTTTTTATCTACCTGGCATGTAAAATAAGCTACGTTCACATAAATGAAAAGTAGTACATATATAAATATATGTTAAAATTTAGAAAATTGACACAAAGTCGAAAATTTTTATTCCTCAGTTGATGGTTCGCTTTTTATAGCATTTATGTCATTTTGTGTTTAAATATCTCAGATTCTTTTCTTAATGCACTGAACAAATTTAAAAATTTACTTTAAAGAATTATTTTTAAACAATCATTTCCACAAAACAGAATTAAAATATGCATTTCATAACTATACTACGTTCTATAAGTTAATTGAAGTTTTAAATTTTATTTTATTAATATCCTATAAAATATTTAACTGTAAGTGAAAAATATTTATTTGTGAATTATATCTCTCAATCTTTAATCACAAATAAAAATAAAAAAAAAATACATTTTTGTATTAAGAGTTACTTTAATACATTTAGATTCTAATATAAATGACTCTTAATGGCTAAATTTCACTTTTTAAAAAAAGGGAACGCATTTTTTCGAAATCGAATAATTACATAAAATCAAAACTTCAATTTTAGATAGTTAAAATTATACACAAAAATCCATCAACTATTTCGATGAGAAATATTACACTGACAGAGAGATTAGATTAAATTACATTAGCGTATGTAATTTATTGAAAAATACAGCCTTTTTATTTACTGATACAATAAATTTTATTAAGTAAATACTAGTTATACTAAGAACATTTCATCGCATTTAGCTATATTTATTTTAGATGAATAAAAATTAAAAACATAAAGTAAAATCATATAAAAAGAAATCGTTCTATTTACGAGGCATTTGATTTGTATGAATTATATTTTCAATTTTTAATTTATCTTTGTTAAATATTTAATTTTACTTTGTTTGAAAAAAATTCATATTTATTTGGTAAAATTACAGTCGTAAATGACTCCCTCCCCTTTGCAGAATATATTCAATGGATATTTTTCTATACAATAGGAAAAAGAATAGCATTCTGGGCACTGTACACATGTCCTGTAAATAACTATACTTGATTTGCTTAACTTCAAATAATTGTATAAACAGTGTTTTATATCAGTGCATATCTATAACACAACTTTCAGCAATATGTTTATTGTTTCTTTTAATTCGTGTTAATACTTGAAAAAAAATTATTGATTTTGAAAATCGATGAAGGAGAGAAAATCTCAATAACTGCATTCAACATCATTGTTGCCAAAAATAATTCTCAGAGTCAATACTTTTAATCAACTTTTGTATAAGGAGCTACAAAATACACACAAAAGTTCAGCTTTTAAATCTGATTTTCTACATTTTCACCACATTTTTTTTATTTCAGATATATTGTTTTCATCAGTTATAATTAACTTTAAAATATTCAAGTTATAAATTATAGTGTTTTATTCGCAAGAAAAAAATAACCTCCTAAATATAACAATATTTGTTGAAATAACAAGTGTTAGTAAAATAAGTTGCATTTACAGGATGAAATAAATTTGTAGGATAGATTTCAATTATTGGGTTTAATACTTATTTTTGCCTTTTATTTAACTCTGAAAAGTAATTGTGACTGTTATTGTTATTGATATTTATTTTTAGAAATATTTATTTTTATCAAAATTTGTTATTAATTACAAGATTTAGATTTATAATAAATATATTTTTATTAAATTATAGTAAAAAATATTTTTAAATAATTATCAGCAATGCTTAAAATATTGCTATAGATATTTATTATATCATGATTAACATTATTTAAAGAATTATTATTTTATCAAACTTTGATTTATGTCTTACACAGAATAAATATTAATTATTCTGATATTATACATATAAATTATTTTTATGAAACTGATTCATTTTTAGTGCAACATTAATCGCTATTACAAAAAAAATTAAATAATATTTAATAACGTATTTAATTTTAAATTGTACATTTTTCAGGATTGTCCAGGAAAATATAAGATATGACTAAAACATATTTATGTGTGTTATTCAGCTTATACTTAATATATTTAATTAGTATTTATCTTATAAATAGTCAATTTTAAAAAGAAAAATTTGAATTTTTCATTGCAGAATTATTTGTCGGTTTGATGCACTTCCTTTTATTTCTGAATGAAAATTTATTGCAAATAAAGTTTCTTGGTGTTCAGCATTTTTTTTTCAATTATAAAAACTCATCAAAAATTAGTTTCATATCCTCTTGTGGACAATTATGTTTTTAAAATTATCGTAAATTTCCATTACGTGAAGTGGTAAAAATAACTCGGAATTATCTAATGATCATGGATTATTCGTTTGAGAGTTAGAAAAGCATTAAAAAAGTATTTTATAAACATATTTTACATATATGCAATGGCTTAATTTATTACTAAAAGCAGAAAGTTTAGAATAATAATTATTACTTAAAAATGTTTAATAATATGTTATTTAAAGATAAATATCTGCACTTACAAATCGTCTGTACGTTGTTTAAAAAATAAAATGCTCAAACATTTCTGTAAGTAAAATATTATTTTAAAGTAAACCAGAGGTGTCAAACTCGGGGCCCCGGCCTTCATGTGGCCCACAAAGAACATTTTTGTGACCCGGCCAATATATCAGTACACAATATTTCATAATAAAATGACAAACCTACGCAAACAAAAATAAGACAGGTAGAATTCGCTAAACACCTTTTAAACTATACAATTTTTTTTTTTTGCTATTATTAAACAAAATGTGTACTTTTATTTCGAATAAACCATAATCAGGTAAATATGGTATTTAAGCATAAATACTATCTAAAGTATGTAAAAAGTTAGATTACTGACTTTTTGACAGATGGAAAATGTTGAAATAATTTTAAAAAATATAAACAAAACACCTTAAGAAAAGTTGGTTAAATGTTCAACTGTTAAATAATTAATAGTAATTTGTTGTTGAACGAAAAGCTGAAAATATAGATTAAATTATATGATATCCTATTAAATAACTAACAGCCCTTTGCTGTAAAAACAACTGATTTGTGGTCAATGTGCAATTATATGGGGCTGAGTTCTTCAACTATAGTTTTGTGTGGATTGTGGTACTTGAAAGAGAAAACATTTCTCCCGAAATAGGAAAGATAGTATCAGAGAAGCTCTGTCAAGTGTCAGGACGCAAACATTGAACTTATGTAGTTCTTTTATATATGTTCATTATAATGCATTTATGAAATAAACTTACGTTTCTAGGAATATTGATATTTTTTGCGGCCCACCTAAAGTTAAATCTTGTTTGTGCTTGGCCCAAGTTAGCCTTTGAGTTTGACACCCTTGACGAAAACCATATATGACGTTACTGTGATTTATTTCAATACAGAAAAGAGTTAACCAATATATTTTCTTAAGAGTGTTTATGTATTCTAAAGAAGTTTTGTGAAATTGAGAAACTGAAGTGAAAAAAAAAGGTTGAATATTAACTTATGGACAATATTCTTAGGTACAACATTTTTTTTTAATTCGAAACGTATTCAGGGGCGTATTAAGTGTATCTTTTGTCATAAAATAGTAAAAATATTATCTAATTACCTTTCCTCTTGAGCGATCAAGTCGTATATTCACCTATAAATATAATAAAGAGTTGGTATAATGTAACTTATTCAACATCATATGCTTGTTTCGATTCATTTTGTAACTCTGTGGGTTTTCATCAAGTAGGAAATGTATGTTTAACGCATCAATATATATCAGAATCACTTTTGTAGCATATAATGCACTAATTGTTTTCTCTGTGGTTTTGAAGTTGTAATTATCTCCTGTTATATATTATCGGCCATTTATGTGCAAAATGGTGTTCATA
The DNA here is from genome assembly GCA_019973955.1 of Trichonephila inaurata madagascariensis. NCBI lineage: Eukaryota > Metazoa > Arthropoda > Arachnida > Araneae > Nephilidae > Trichonephila > Trichonephila inaurata. The sequence continues at coordinate 34,699 of BMAV01010869.1, read as the reverse complement.
ACGTGTCGTAAATAATTAAGCCTATTCTTTCTAAGGTACTAACAAATATGTATTATTTTGAGAACATTAATAACTTATATCATGCATAAATATATATATATTTCTTCTTTTTATCTTTAACAAAGATCATTGTTATTATCAATGTGCTGGCTTAATGTTGTATGAAAATTGACATATCTCTACCTATGTAGCAACTGAAACATATCATTCTAACATACATTACTTTCGTACATAATTAGATATATTCGATTAATTAGATGGAAATAAAAATTCAAACATTGGAGATGTGTTGTCTTTTTGCTTCCTTTATTTGTTTGTTATATAATTTTTTTAGTTAGACCAATTAGGGGTGCTTTCTAATTACACGTACACTCACGAACTAACGATGCTATCGCATAATCAATTCTGTGAATTAGGTAAAAAAATTTAACTACTTGTTAACAGTTTCTAGGTACTGTTATGATTGTAAAAAATACTAAGAACCATTTTATAAAACAGGGGAATATTTTTAGGGGGCGATATTTTTATTTTTATGTTAGGTTTTATAAATTTTAATGTTTCCATTATGGAGCAAACTACTACATTTATGAAAAAGTACTAACTTCTCTTCCGTGGAACCGTTAATTTTACAACTGCATAGCAGTTTTTAACCCATTCTAGATCGTTTCTTTTTTTAATTTCTAGTTCAAAAAAGCTGAAATTTTATTGCTAAAAATTAATATATGTTCTATCCTGAATTCGAAAAAAACTTGTAATAGCTTTGTCAATTTTTTTTCAGTAGTATTTTTTGTAAAATATATTTACCAGTAAGGCAGTTTTTTTGGTTGCCGTATTGGGTATGTTTCATGTGATATCCCATTCACTAATCTATTTAATTATTGTAGTCTAAATTAAAATAATTACTAAAAATATATATAAAAAAATGTTTTGGAGAATGATTTTATGGCCTTACCTTGAAAGCAGCTTTACTATCTTTCTTGATAATCAAAACACAATATCCCCATCGAAATAATTTATAGGTCATCAAAAACCACATTGAAATGATTTATTGGAGATCATTTTGTTATTTAAGGTATCCGACTACGTTCGGAACCATGATTTTTAAAAAACGCATAAACGTATAATTTTTATGATATTTAGCGTCACTTAGATTAGAATGCATGTATAATATTGTTTTAAGGACATTATAACAAAAAAAATTATTTAAATACAATATTTTGGCAAAAAATTAACTTAGAATAACCTTTTTTCCAAATGTTCTCCTTTTGTAAAAAATGCTTCTATTGTATTAAATGTTTTACGAAAACAGAAGGGAGAAATTTTAAGAAAATACGCCGATAATTATTTCAAATGGTTGTAACTCTGAAAATAATGTGAATTTTTCAAAAATCATAGTTACTATTTGAAAAACCCACATTAACATCGTGTTGTCTACTACAAGTTCAAAAACATTTATTTGAAATTGAATGGATGAATAAAAGGTATTTTATTAACGACTGAAAATTTGAACAAGACATATATATTTATACAGGGAGAGAGCGAACTAACATTAGAGAGAGAGAGGAATTGAAAAAGATCTCAAGTTCGTAAAGAAATTACTTAACAGCTGAATGTGCCCAGAATCACGTCAAAATTAAAGTCACAATTTATAACCCTAACTTTAAGATATGAAAAAGTAGAACGGTTATTTAACTATAATGAGAAGGGAAATAGTTATATTTTATGTTGTCTATTTCTTATTTTAATAAATATGTTTGAAAATGCATAATATCTGTACAATTTTAATTTTTGTTGAAGAAATAGTTATATTTTGTGCTGTTTATTTTTACGTTAAGAAATATCTTGAAATGGTGCAAAATTAATATATAATAATTCTGTAAATATCTATATTATTGACCTCTATTTTTTAACTCTGCAAACATCATTGTCAGAATCGAATTGCTTCAAAAATTTCCTACTATGTAGCACGCTGAATCATATTGGTTGGTCGGTTTGGCACACCACAGCTATAACGTTGCCAAAACCTGCTAAATATCATCAAGCGAAAAAAAGAAAACTATGGCTCACTTAATTCTACTGGGAATTAAAGCTTTAATACTGTAAATTGCGGAAGTTAAAGAATAGGAGACTGAGTTTTGGTGAGGACAGGAAATAACATACTTTCTCATTTGTCGCCCTCGTGAACTCTGAAAAAACATTCATTCGAGTTTTAAAAAATCCATACAATAAGCATTATTTATTTTGGAAAAATTTCAACATAGTTCTGGACATGAGCTAAAAATATTTTCTGAAAATATTTGGTCAGTATATATAACTCCTTAAGAACTTTAAAATACATATAATCTTTCGTTATATTAAGGCAGGGGTGTCAAACACGCGGGCCGCATGTGGCCCACCAGTACGAAAGTTGGGCCCGTCAATTCCTTTTAAAATTTTTTAAATATCCGGTTTTTAAAGTTTTTACATTTTGAAATTTGTTTGAGGTGGACCCCTTATATGTATATATATATATATAAATCTACAATACATTTGGCTGTTACCTGTTATTGTTTTAAAAGAAATTCTTTTTGATAGTAGAAATTGCCTTTAGAATTGTCTTTTTTTAAATATTTTATTAAACATTTTCATTTGATTTTATTGTAATAAATTACTTTTTTATAAAATTCTGAAATGCATTAAGCCTATTCTTTACTATGGATGGTACACGATTCTTTGTGTGGGCGACTTTTATTTCTTTTCCTTTTTTTCTGTTTAGAATGTCCAATCAGTAAGATGCAATAAAAGATGTTTTTTAAAGTTTAAAAAGATATTCAGGACAGTTAAGATAAAAGGGCAGTGCATACTTAATCTTTGAGAATAAAAGCACAGTCAAATTTCAACAATAAGTAAAGAAAGATCTATTCAAAAGGAATGCCGTAATTTTAAAGAAAATGTGGCAACTGTAATATTCCTTTGTTTTCAAAATAAGATTTAAATATGTCACATATCTAAAATCTATTTCAGTTGCTAAGGAATATATTCCTAAAAGGCACTATGACACAAATCATGAAGCAAACTATGACCAACACTTCGCAAAACTTTGTGAAGACAAATTGTTTGAATTGTGTGTGTATGAGATCAATTCTTCAAAAACAATAAAGCACACTCATTAAATTTTTGAAGACTATACAGCTGCTGTGTAAAAGTTATATACTATTATATTTAATCTCGCAAACAGCTTGAAATTCTTTACTGAAAAGGAATTTATTAGACTTTTTATTTAAAACAGCGGAAGTATTATGTCCAGCACAAACAAAAAAATTAAAAATGTAAGTTTAAGTCAAAATATTGTTGGTGGCAGAGTTGATGAAATAGCCAAGAATTCTACAAATCAGGGTATAATTCAAGAATATCAACATTTCAAGACTACTTTATAGCAATATTGATGAAAGTACATATATTCGAAATTTCGCTCAGCTCTTGTCGCTTTTTTCACGGATGCGATGTTGATTTAAAAATAAGTGAAGAACTTTCGGGATTCATTCATATTCATAATACAACCACTGGGATTGGTATTATTGAGATGTACTTATAGATGTTTTGAAGAAATATAAGTTACCATTGTGGAAAAGTTAGTTTGTCTTGCATGATGGTGCACCTGCCATAATCGATATTACTAAAGGGGTTGTTGCAAGATTAAAAGAAACAAGCAAACAGTATAGCAATAATAACTTTGAGCATTTTCATTGTACCAGCAGGTACTTTGCTCCAAAGTTTTAAACAGTCACTAATATTGTAAATTATATTCGAGAACATAGACTTAATCATCGTGAATTAGTTCCATTTCTCAAAGATATAGAGAAGGAATTCAACGATCTACCATATTGTATGAAAATTCAATAGCTTTCCAATCACAAAGTGTTAAAATGATTATTCATATTTCTAGACGAAATTATAATTTTCTTAAAAATAAAAATATTATGAATGTTCTGAATTAAAAGTTGAACAATGCATAAAGGACTTGGCTTTCTCAGTTGGTATTACAAGCCATCTTAATCAACTTAATTTTAAGCTTTAAGGCAAAAATCATGTTGTTACAACTATTTTTGATAATATTAAATATTATTACTTTGGCCAAAATAAATAGAAAAAGAAAACTTGTCTCACTTTGAAAGCTATCAATATCTGTTGATTAAATCCCTATTAATTTAAAATTTACTGAATATGCTCATAAAATTAAATTGTTTGAAACGGAATTATTAATTCTAATTTTAAGAGCTGTGAGTTATAATTTCACACTTTTACTTTATCGCTTTCTATCGATACTGAAATTGTTGATGAAAATTTACAAGCAAATTAATTAAAATTTCATGTAATTATTTGTTGAAGCAAAAATCTATGGAAGTTGGAATTCTGTATTTTTAGACATGTATTTATCAATAAAACTTTTTCCAAAAATTTATCATTTGTTAGGCGAATAATGGATAGGTTTAGAAGCACTTATTTATAAGGCAATTATTTTCTTTAATGAAAAATAGCGATAATTCAGAAAAATAAGTTTAACCCCAATCAAAATTTATCGTCAGTTTTAAAAAATTTCATCAGCGATTTTAATCAAATCTTGGGATCTCTTTGTAAAAAAATTGTTGTCAAAATCTCAAAAAAGTAATGTTAAATTAAAATTTTAAAAATGTTTTTTTTTTTAAAAAAAAATATAAAATATGATAGTTTAAGAATATTTTTCAACCGGTTTTAAAGGAAAAATTTTTTTATGATATTTATGTCATTTTAGTTTAGATTATAAAAATTTTTTTTTTAAATTATGAAAAAAATAAATTTTTTAAAATACTCGAAATTTTTCCAAAATGAACTTAGAATAATTTTTTTCAAAATGTTCTCCTTTTTTAAAAAAAATGTTTTATTATAATATTTTGCCGTATATAGCTCAGACCTCTGTACTGAGGTAACTATGTTAAAAAAATCCCATTATTTTTAGAGTTACAAAACCATTGAAATAATTACGGGTTTTTTAAAATGTCTCCCCTTTGTTGTTTAAAACATGGATAAACCTTTTTAAGTAATATATTTCAAAAAAATTTAGTTGAGCCTCTGTACAGAGGTCTGAGCTAATACAGGGAAACTATTATTATAATAGAAGCATTTTCGCAAAAAAAGGGGAATATTTTGAAAAAAGGGTTATTAATGTTTTTTTTTGTGAAAAAATTTTACCCAAATAATTTTTTTTGTAATACTATTCTTTTAAAAAATTTTATATACATTTTTTAAACTAAGGAACTAAATATCATAAATATTATCCATTAATACGCTTTTTTAAAATCATTTGGTTCCGAATGCGGATACCTTTTTTAAAGAAACAAAAACAGGATTTTATTCAAACAAAAACCCAAAATTTAATTTTTATTTTATCAAAAAAATTTCCAAAAATTTTTTTAAAATTTTATTTCATTAATTAATCGAAGCCCAGTGGCCAAGTGGTAGCGGGGACGCCCAACTACTGGTCCGGGGTTTTATCCCCTGGGGGGGGGGAAAATTCTGGGCCCTTTTATCCCTTCCCGGGGGCAATAAATGAATACCAAGTTTCCTTTTGGGGCTTTAAAACTGGGGGGCCCCCAGGCTGATCACCTGACCGGAACATCTGCTCGTGCACCTCAGCGCCCAAGATCACGTATATTGAGATGGGCACGGTAGGCTTTGGCCATAGGGTTGTTGTGCAACTGAGTTTAGTGTATTAACTAATAACAAGAGTAGTAATTATTTATAAAAAGCCGTTAGACGTAAAATTTTAAATTTTATTAACTTGAAATTTTTTTATCTCATTTGTTTAGCTGAATTATTAGAGTGAGGAATATTGAAGGCTATTAGCCCGTTTTAATAAAAGGAAATATTTTCATCTTTAAACAGATTCAAAGTATTTCATATTCTGAATAAATGCTTAGAACATTTGTTATGGCAGGAGTCATGTAAAAGATACTCTACTAGCCAATCAAAATACAACACCATAAAATAGGTATCCAAACCACGCGAAATTTTCACCCTATGTATTCCACAATGGGATATACAAATATATGGCATTCAGTCCAGATGTACATCATGATTGCTTGTGGAGCCACTAGTAAGTGCTTTGTAAAGGAAGAACAGAATGCCATTTTGAGTGCTGAAATTGCTTTTTTCGTGTGGCTGCTTCGAAGATGAACAAAGGCGTCATTAGAGCATTTTCTGAGTTCGATCAAAGAAGAATCGTTGTCTATAGTAATGTGGATTATCTTTTTGAGAAATCAATGAGCGGGTCGGATGCAACCAAGGCAGTGATACGAATGCGTAATAAATGAATACAGGTGGAAATGACTGATTGATGCCATCAATTGTGTCCAACTTTGCACCACTATACGTAATTATAGGCATATTGCGCGTATGACTGTGATTCATTGGTCGATTACATCAAAAATCATGTCACAATAAATCTGATCTTTAACATAACGTTTGGCACACTGGAATGTTCTTAAAATATCAATCGGTGCAACAACCTTCTGTCTAAAAAATTACAGGCTTTCTTTTCTCTAATAACAACGGGCATGGACATCCGAATAATATGACATTTTCTTCATAAATGAATCACATTTATGTCTGACGCACCACGATGGTTCAGTCTAGAGACACTGGTGAGAAAAGTCGCTTAACTCTGTTGATTTATGCATCGCCCTACGGGTCATGCAACCAATATTATGGTCTGTAGTAGTATGGAATTCCGCTGTCTCACCCAACAGTATTGGCCTTCAGGTCAGGTAACCTCTGAAGATTTGGAACCCGTTGGTCCTTCCTGACTTCCAGAGCTTGCGTGCGGCCACATTTCTACAGGGCATTGCGCGACATCAAGTAGCATGCAATGCTCAATATTTATTGTTACGTTGATCGGAGCTCAAAGATTTTGTGCTAATCAGTCGCAAAGAAGAAGAGAGTTCTTTGCGATGAGAACCAAGTTCCCATTGAATCACCATTATAAAGTAAGGACGGCTTTGCTTGCGAATATTACAATTTTAACATAAGATAAATATAACATAGAGTAATATAAATGCTTTCCACATCCAAATACAAATTATTTACACTATTTTGCACAAAATTCGTAACATTAATCTTCACCCATTAAATTGCATTGTCGTCTTAATCTGCCTGTTTTTCCACGGTCGATGAATGGAGAACAACAGATCCAGCACACTCCTTTTATATGCTTCACTAGATGAATTTCGGCAATGTGTGGAGGTAAACCATACTCCACTAATCAAAGCCTCTTTCATTCAGTGCAGATGCAACATTGAAAGTCTCTTTCATTCAATGTAGAGGCCTGCGGTAGAGGTTATTGCCAACCTTGGCAATAACGCTCTGTACTAGTATCATCATCATCCTCACCTCGCAATAATAATTTTCAATAATTTCTCCTTTTTGTGTGTGTTTGTGTTATCTCTCATAAATTAATCTTTGATATTTCTCTTGTTCTTGCATTTTAGATGGCCAGCAGTGTATGTTGAGTTGGGGATCTATTTTAAACATTCTCTGCAAATTATTTCAAAAAATTAAATATCTTCGGGTATTAGATAAACTGTGTTCTAAGTCGTTTATATATTCTCTTTTATATCCATGGCTGATGCAATATTGTACCATATCGTAGTTTTTGGTAGTATCAATATGGTAGTTTTTGAAGAGATAAACTTATAGTTAAAATTGTATTTCTCGTTATAGTAGATTAAACTAAAAGTATTAATTATCACGCTATGTTCATGGGATTCAAGATGATCATAAATTAAAGAAAATCCTTCAAAAGAAAGTGTAAATGTAGAATTATTACATTTATATTTTTCTTTCCCCTCTTTTATATATATATATATATATATATATATCATTGTTATTGATTTCATTCTCAATTCATCAAAATGAATTCATTGAGAAATTCGACAAATAAAATAATTGTTTGCTAAAAGAGTTGTGAAACAATACAAAAGCATATTTTTAACACTGAAAGTATTTATTAGGACAGATCATCTATTTTTCAGGCTGCTATACGCCATTGCTATAATAATAGCATAAAGAAAAGTTCTAAATCTGTTTATTTTTATTTCAATACAAAGTTTACAAGATTCAGTCTTTCAACATTAGTTACAAATTTCTGCTCAGACTATACTTAAGCGTTTTATGTATAAAATATTCAGACATAAACTAAGATATTAATTTTAGGAGTTATATGTTTCAATTTTATAAAATTAGGGGAACAACAAAATTTAATATGGGAAGAATCACAAAAAAAATATAACTTTTCCTTTATTTGTATGGATAATGTTGAGATCAGAATGTCAGATAATGAAAATTTTGTATAAAATGTTTCTCTCTGTAACGGCCCAACCCTTCAGTTTTAGCATTTTATTCAGTAAAATGTATTTTTATTTCTTAATCTTTTCTAAAGCTTGGGACAAAAGAAATGACTCAATAACAATTAACAATCTAAAGTTAATTTGAGATTATTATTTTTGAAAGGGTAAAAGTTTTGGACCCAAGTCTTGTGAATTTTTCATTTATAATCATTTCAAAATTGACTAGTTGAAAAGATGTTTTGTGAAAAAGTTCTAAGAATAAGTAGGGACATTTGTATGACTTGCTTTAAAACTCCACTTGACCAGACATCTTGAATTTATGAATGCAATGAAAAATGAAATGAAATTTTTATTCCCCCAAAAAATTCTGGATTAGTTGTACTTTTCTTATATAATATTACTAATTATGTATATATGTGTGTGTGTGTGTGAATGGTGCTATATCGTGTATATAGTGTTTAAAAGAATGGGTATGTTTGACAATATGTATAAAAAAAAATTGACATTTTTTTATCCATAATACAGAAATAAAATGAGCTTGGAAGGGGTAAAATACTATAATATAGTACTTTACTATAATGCAGTTTGGCACACCTTGGAAATATTCAGTTATATCTTCAATAATTGTATTCACACACACACACAGAAAACCTGTACTCTAAAGTATAATTGTAGTATTCATTGAGGGCTGCTTTTAGATATATCATTTTCAGCAGTATTCCATCTGTTCGAAATACCGTTTCTTATAGCAATCTGGGAACCTATTGGTTATTGCATTTTCTCAACAGGAAAAAATTAATGGGAAACCTTCTAAGTATTATAAACTATTTGTAAAAACCAATATTAGTCTTGAGATCCAGTAACTATGACAACTTAAAAAACGGGAAACACAATCTAGCAGAAATGTTTTTAGTAATGAAAATTTACATTAATAAACATTTTATTCTAAAAGAGTTGATTGTGCTCAAATATATTTTCAAAATATTTTAATAAAAAAAGGCTTTGAAATGAAATCGTGTAACTAAAACCTAAGCTCGGAAAACTTCAAACGTCTTGAAAACTAATTGGTTATCAGATCCCATAAAATTGGGAACAAGCTTCCCAATTATATGAGTCACAAGAAATCGGAAGGGAAAAAACCCCGTTATTTTTTGTCATTTGTTGGTAATGTACGGCCTTTAAGTGAAGCTCAAAGTTCCCATACCAAAACTTCTAATTATTATTCAAATAATAATTTCATATAAGTGTAAGTTTCTTCTTTTTAAACTTTCCTTGTTAAATTAAGGAAAATCTAAGAAGCAAGTGTAGGCAAGAATATAACTTTTTTACTAATGTAGAAATGTTCACTAATGTAGAAAGCATCATTGTGTTTCATAAATGGGAATTTTTTTGTTTGTTTCTTGCATTTTCATGATCGTAGCGTGTTTTTTACTTTTAGATAGTTTTATTCAAATATCCTATACATAATGCTCTTTCTAAACATTGTATAAAAAGTATATTGATAATCGTATATTATTATATCGATACTTATATATGCAAAAATGTTATTTAATAATGAAATAAGGATCAATAATATATAGTGTTGGCTATTATATAAAAGCTCTTGTAATAACAAAAGTGTTTGTTTAATATTATTTTTTGAGTTAAAAGGAATTTAAATAAAAAAAATTATTAATTGAATGAATTATATTATTTTAAAAATTGAAAAATTAATGGAAATAATTTGTTTTCTTTTCAAAATGTACATATTCTTTGCCCATTACAACAAATTTTAACTAAAGATACTACAGGAACAAAATTTTTAGAAAATCGTTAAAAAATTTATATTTAATACATGAATATTAAAAAGTGTATTAAATAATTACAGTTATTATCCAAATAAGTTTCTAGAAAAAGATTGAATAATCAAAGAACAGCTGAATATATATATATATATATATATATATATATATATATATACATATATATATATATATATATAATGATGGTAAATAATTTACTTATGTGGAAAAAACTATTACTTATTTTTATTCGAAGCAAATTGAATAGAATCAAAGAGGAAGAATTCAGAAATATTCAATTGTGTATACCCAAAAAATCAGTCTAATGAAAATTACATAAAATATTATAAAATATTATTATAATAAAATATTATAAAAATATTATTGTAATAAAATATTATAAAAATATTATCATAATAAAATATTATAAAAAATAATATTATAAATATTATTTTTATAATAAAATATTATAAATATTATTTTTTTAATAAAATATTATAAATATTATTTTCATAGTAAAATATTATAAATATTATTTTTATAATAAAATATTATAAATATTATTTTTAATAAAATATTATAAATATTATTTTTATAATAAAATATAAATATTATTTTTATAATAAAATATTATAAAAATTATAATTATTTCAATTATTCATGAAAAAACTATTAAAAAGTACTTGCATTTTTCTTAACATCAAAATCAGTGATTCTCCGTCACTGTCCCGCAGAACTTTTGTATACCGCCAATTTTTTTTAAAATGATTGAATGAGAAAAAAAAATTCTGGAATGGAATCATTCCGCCGTTTTATAGAAATAAATTATTCATAAAATTGTTATTGACTATTTGACAACTCATGAGGAGAGAGTTATTCATTAAACCCAAATTTGGATTAGGTTCGTAATCCATTTGTGATACGGATAATTCTGTATATGAATTAATGTATTCAAATACCCTAAAATCATGATTTTTAAAAAAATTGACATTTCTTTTTATGATTTTATTTTATAGTTCATCTTATTAAGTTTATAAAAATACCAAGTTTTTTATTTTCCATTCCCTATAACAAAAACTACAAGTGTTTTATTAAAGCAGATGCCATAACTTTACATAAGACGTCAAACATTAAAATGCGTTTTACTAGAAATGTGTTTTTTTTAAAAGCTCAAACGGAAACACTGATTGCTCAAAAAGTTTTCAAAATAATTTGCTGAATTTTTTTGTGTATGTTCTGTATGAAAGTAGACGTGTTTTAACCTTCAGATTTATCAATCACTGTTTTATTACAAAATTTCCAGTTCTTTATGTGAATATAATCACTGTTTTTTTAAGCAATTTCGTATAATAACCAAGATAAAGTGCTCTAGTTTTTGTAAAAATGAAAATATCTATTATCCTGAAGGTCATTTTAAAAAGGAATAGCAAAGTAATACATCAAAATTGAAAAATTGAGAATTCGTTCATTTACTATTTGGACGGAGCGGGCCTCATTTATGGAATTTTTTGTCAATTTTTACCCATTTTTTCCCATTTTAGTAGTGATAATTTATTTTTCGCTTCTTAGTTTTAGCCTTTTTTTTTCTTAAAATGAACTAAATAAATCTAAAAACCACAAAAACTATCCATATATCCATTTTTTAAAAGAAAAGTTGTCGCAAGTTGTGGGATACCTTAACTCTCTGAATGAAGAGGAAGACTTAATTTCTTTCTGTAATAATCGAGATTTAATTTCAAAACATTCAGAAGATTTAATTCATTTTGAATTAAAATTAAAGGCGGTTTTTTTCCATAATATCCAAAAAAATCTTTAAAAATATTGTTACAGTTTTATGCATCTTATTTGTGTGAATTCGGATTTTCAGCACTAAAAAATATAAATGAAAAAAAGATTGAAACTTTTAAATATAGAGGACAAAATGAGAGTGACTTTATCATTTTTACGAACAAACAAACGAAACTATCAAAAATCATCAACCTCAAATTTCGCATATTAAATGCGATCTTACAATTACTTTGTAATTAATTGCTGAATAAGCATTTTGCTGTCTTTGTCGTACATATTATTTTATTCAACATTCAAAATTATTATCATAAACTATTTTACATTGTAGAATTCAGGTAAGTAAAATTCTTTTGAATTGTTTAAAATTCTTTAGACTTTTATTGTTAGTGGGCCGCCAAATTTTGAAATTGTTAAAAGTGTACCGCAAAGAAAAGAGGTTGAGAATCACCGCTTTATACAATGTCCACTTTTTTTTAAAATTCCTTTTTAAGCAAAATGTTTTTATTGCTATCTTAAAATTATGTCGATACATTCGAAAAAGCATCAAAATTCTATTCCACAAATGGCTTTTGATTCCCCAATACAGCATCAAATATTCTTTTAGTAACTTTTTAGCCATTTTGCAAAATATCAAATAACGAGGTCTCATAAAAGAGCCTTGATATTTTCTTTCCCTTTAGCGAAAAAATATCTCTAGAAAGAAAATATTCTTGCTAGCAAATCTAATTTAAGTGGCTAAATATAAAAATATCACATCCCGAAATAACCAGGATAAAATGTATTTCTATGTAAAAGCACTAAAAAATTGAATGTGATTTTTTTTTTTCAGAAAATATTTTTGATAAGGTCGAGAACGCAGAGGGAATTTCAAGAAAATAAATTATGATACGGAAAAGGCTTATATGAAATCTTTAACATATAGTAAGTAATATTATTTGAATAGATGATGAACAAGTAATATAGAAGGAAAAAATTTAAGTCAATTTCTCCTTAGGTCAACAAAGAAAAAGTTTATTTTACTTGCTTTTTATTAAATAGTTACATTTAATACAAATATGTATGTACATATGACAGAATCACAATTTTAAGTGACAAAATAGAAAGCGATTTTGCTTCCAATTTTTAATTTTCCATTCTATATAGGGTGTTGGATTATTTTTCTTTTGTTTGTGCTTCTATTTAATCATTAATTAAATTTAATTATTCTAATAAAATAGTATAGTAAAACAATGAATCCCATTCTTAGAAATTAGGCCATCCCAGGTGGGATTCGAACCCATGATCCTTGAGATTAGTATTCCAACGCGCTATCCATTGCGCTACAGGGACGAAACGAACGACTTTCCTTTCTATATATGCTGTTGGATTATTATTTTTGTTTGTTACTATTTATTCATTTTTGAATTTAATTACGGAATTGAGAGAGATATTTGAAAAAAACTGTATTAACATCAATAGTCATCCTCTACAAGTTTAAAAAATGTATTTAAACTTGAATGGATGAATAGAAAGTATTTTGTTAATGCTTAAAAATTTGAACAAGATACATGTATAGGGAAAGAGTGAACAAATAGTACGAATTGAAAAGTCAATCAAAAGATTTATTATTAAATTTAATCCAAAGTTTACATTTAATTTTTCTGATCCAATGAATCAAACTGGATTTCATTTGAATTAATGTCGCAATGATACTATACTAAAGAGAGATTAAACACAAAAAAGATTATCTTTATTACGAACTATCATGTGATAATAAGGATTTAAATTGAAATTTTATCGCATTGCACTGACATTTTTGAAATCACGTCATTATAGTAATTTTGATTTGTTCTCAATGATATTTCATTAAAACAATAAAACGAGCTGTTGTTGATTAATCTCGGAATTTTTAAATCAAGATTACAAAACTGAGTAATCAGCAAAAGGTCTAAGCATTTCCACGACCTCATACCAGGATTTTTGATGGCAAAATTCATTTAAGGTATCCGAAAATATTGAAATAAGCAAATTAGGTTAAAGCAAATATATTTTTTATTATTATTTTATAGAATAGAGCTATCTTTAGATTTGCAAAACATACTTTGTTTTATTTCTACGTTACCTAGAGGTCAAGTTACAAACAATTTTATAAAATTGATTGGGGAAACAGGAAATGGGTCTGTAATCAATGAGAATTCGGCCTTTAAATTGTTCAAAACCTATCATGGAGAATCTGATAACTCAAAATGTTGTAAATGTATTTTAATAAAACTTTTTGAACTTGATATTTATGTTGTTTCCTACAAAAATATTTCTTGTTGTATAACTATTTTTTTTTTGAGTTATGTATGTTATGGCCTGTTATTTAAATAATGGTCTTATAAAGAATGTCACATTTCTTATAATATTTACTCGATAAGAGCTCTAAAGGTTTTAAATTCTCATAAAACGTTAAAATTTTAGTTCGTTCTCTAGATTAAAAGTGTCAAACTCAAATGATAACTTGGGCTAAACAAAGGGGTTTGGGCCCCAAAAAAAATAATTTTTTATAAAAAAAGTAAACTTATTTTTTAATAATTTCATTACAATAAACATAAATAAAAGAACAAGAAAAATGTAATGTTTACGTCCTGACACTATCTTTCCTTTTTTGGGAGAAATTTCGATGTTTCATTACATATTATTATTGTGCCGATATACAGGCCGGGCCGCAAAAATGTTCGTTGTCGGCCGCGAGTTTGACACCCCTGCTCTAGATAAATGCATCTCATTTGTTTTAGCAATACTTTTACTGATATAAGTGTATTACTTTTTTATCCCATTGCTTTGAAGTTTTTCAAAAATATTGCTAAAATTTCATTTATAATTGTTATTTTTATAAAATTTAGATATATTTTTTTAAACATTGTTATTTAAATATTAGTATTTTTTGATATTGATGCCTAAAAAGGCCTTTATAATGTTTTAGTACGCTGTTTTTTAAAAAAAATACTCCGAACGCGTTTTCGGATACCTTAATATAGAAGCTAGATTTCTCCAAATGACGGTCTCTTAGAATCAAGACTCTACTCATAATATCCCTTTCCCCAAAAGTATAGGGGTGCTATTACAGGACTTCGAGCCTTAATTGAGTTCAATATGGGAATATACTCATTATGTTTCAATCCATAGAAATTAGCCAATAAACTATCACCAGCCGTTTCTTTTAACAATCAGGCTAGCGCAGCAAATAAAATTTATGAAAATTTAATGAAAATATTTAAAAGGTTCTTTATATGATTAAACCTTTTTCTAAAAATCAATGTATTAGAAAAGTTATTAATTAACATACTATAAATAATAATTATACACGCTTTTACGGAAGTAAAAATCGAATAATTCTTAAAAAATGGATGGGATTTATCAGATTTCGATGAAGGTCAAACCGTTATGTCTCAGTACTTGGGAACATCGATTTCAGAAACGGTACGTTTGGTGGGCTGCTCACATGAACCGTTGCAAGTACTTTTCGAAAGTGGTGTATGGATGGTAAAATGATAAGTCGCTAACCAGAGATTTATTGGGTCCAGTGCATTTATTTCATAAGAGATCTAAGACTGTTACACAATGTTCACCACAACCGAAAAACCACCAGCAGTTGCAACAGTGACGACCAGACGCAGTGCCTCAACACACAATGCAACGAACACTTCAGTGTGAATCTATGCACTACCGTGTGCTGATGGCTTGTCATCACCAACAGCGCCGGTAAAGGGCCATGAAAAATCGGCGCCAGATCACAAAAGAATGGAAGGAAGTCACCCGGTCTGATGAATCACGTTTTCTGGTCAATCGCAACGACGGGAGAGTGCGAATACGCCGTTATCCAACGGAAACCTTGGCCCCAGAATGCATATTTGATTGGATACGTTCGGTGGCAGCCAATAATTTCTTACCGAGTCCTATATAAATGAGTGTCGTAGGTAGCAATACTGATTCTGAAGATGAATGTACAACTAGGGACGTCTTAAGGCATGGGCAGCTGGGCCCTGGCCCAGGGCCTCACCCATGGTGGGGGCCTAGTTTCATTCTCGACTCAGTCTTAATAAGACCATGATCTGGATAGTTTTACTGAACAAATATTATCCTTTCATATTCCCCGAAAAACAAATTTAAAATTTTGTAAATTTAAAATGGAAAGAAATGTATTATGTGATGACCGTTGTCCATGTTTAAACCTAGACCTAATACCATAAACAATCATTCAACTTTTGGGGCGAAATCGGGCTTGGTTGGGGCCGGTTCAAACCCAGTTTTTTGGGGGAAATTGGATTCGGACATTTATTTGTTTCAATTTACCATCTGTAAGTATTTTTACAAGGATCTTTTAAACCAGGTGCCCAACCTTTTAATCGTCGCTGACCGATCAACGTTTGATAATTTTACTGGGGTCCGATGAGAGGGAGGGGGAGCTCGTTGTTGTTTATCTTTTAGATTGTTTTAATTTAATAATTTTAACGGAAAATAAATTTTGTCGGATGACGAAATAGGATTTAAAAAGATGTAAAATCGTCTATTTTTCATCCTGAAACTCTTAAAAATATGCATTTGAGCTTGAATCAAACATATAATAAAATAAAAATATGTACAATTGTTTCTGATTTGTAAATGCTCCTTCCAATAACAATAACATGAAGTAATTTATGCTAGAGGTAAAAGTTATAACCTTTTTTCTTGACTTAGACCACTTTTACATTCACTGGCACAAATAAAGACGAATTAATAAGAATTACGATTTTTTTTTGTATATGATTTCTGCTAAAGATTAATGCATAAGCGCATACTATTAGGGGAGGTACTTGGCATCTTTCAAACTTTGAAAAATCGATAAAAATACCGATTAGTTCAAAATCTAATTTGATACCTCTAGTAGAACTGAGCAAAGTTCTGAAACAATCTGATTATTAAACATGTAGTAAAAAAGATTTTAAGAGATTATTCAAACCAGCTCTGACAGCTGCTTTGAATAGAAAATTCAAAAGTATGTAAATTTTTACAGTAGATAAGAAATTAAAAAAATGAAAGTGGATTGATAAGAAAACTTTTTTACTTTGATTATTTGTATACTGTATTTTATATTAGCCGTTTCAGAAACTTCGGCTTAGACCTTGAACAATAATATTTTTGAGATACTGGTGTGTAAATGTTAAGAAACAAACAACACATTGTCACGAATCTTTCAAAAATTACTTCACCCACTCAATTGAAAAAATTGGTACGGAATTTTTTAAAAAATTTACTAAAAACAGTCGATATCAAGAAGTATAAAGATGATCATGAAAGTATGATAATCCGAAGATTATTTTTAAGATGACACTAGTGGAAGTTTTTATGTGAAGTACACAGGGTTAGAGCGAAATTAAACTTCCGCTACTCAGAGAGCCCTGGAGGCCGTTCTACTAGTCCGAAGAGAAAAATATTTGGGCAACAGATATTTCAGACGATGCGCTCGAGGTTTATAAAATAAAAATAGTTGAAAAAATAGCCAAACGCTCCCGGTAAACGTTATCTCTCAAAAAGCCCCATAACAGGAAGTCGCAAGGTGTGAGATCGGATGATCGTGGAGGCCAAGCTGTTTTTGCAAAGCGGCAGCTCACACGTACGTCTGTCAATTCCTGTCTTAACAATTTTGTTGGACTGAACACGCATTATGAGGTTGGGCTCCATCGTGCAGAATATGGTTTCTTGTAGGCAGACTCGTTGCTGTAGAGTAGGAATTACGTAGGTCTGTAACATCTCACGATACCATTCCCCGTTAACAGAACAGGTGGTAAGTCATTGAAGGGTCGTTCGTACAAAACATATGGGCCGAGAATGAATGAAGCAACTGAACCTGAACCATACCGTCATTTTCGTATCATGCAAAACTTTAACATTCTCACTGTTGCGGTAGTATAGCTTCACAAGAAGCGCACTCTCAGGCTACGTCGGCATTCTGCAATGCTTATCTGATTGTGGCAAGAACAATATCTTCCTTTTATTGTGCGTGATATGAACATATTTTGCTGGAATGTGCTGACCCCAGCGCCATCTATTGGCAATTTTTTAACTATTTTTTTTTTTCCAGAAACTTTAAGCGTATCATCTGAAGTGTCTGTTGTCCAAATATTTTTTCTTCGGACTAGTAGAACGGCCTCCAGGGCCCTCTGAGTAGCGGAAGTTTAACTTCTCCCACCCTGCATAATCATTCCAGACAGCAATGAAGCTCTTACAACGAACACTCATGCAGTTTATTAGGCTGTTTGTGAGGTCTTGGGACAATAACCTCATACTTACAACAAGGTCCATCTTAGATCCGGGAGTGTTCTGGGAGAAACTGGCAAGCTGCAATTCCTTTGGCAAGAGCACCCAGGTATGCTGTATTATAGGTCTGATCTGGCTGATGATTCCCTCATTGGAATATTCTTAGTTTAGAGATATTCGCAGACCACCTGAGACCACTGTGAGCGAGAATTATCATCCATTAAGTTATCTAAATATCAAATGCTCCTCTGAAACGATTTACTCGGTACTCTAAGATTTAATTTCTATACGTCACAGCAAACAAGATACCTCCCTGGAAAACGTGCAGCATTCGTCCAACAATATGTTTGTCAAAACTTTAACACCACATGACTTGCAACTTGCCTGACATTGGAAAGATAGTGATGGTTTGTAAGCTCTCTTCTCACATGTGAACACATCGAGAATCGATGTTCATACCGAATCTCGACTCATCAGCGAACACTGGTTCATTCCTCCTGCATCAAAAGATGATGTTGTTTGCATCGCATCAACTAAGCTCTCCTGTGACCTGGAATAAGTATGATGCAGTCCATTGGTATAAGCTTGCCCCATCAAACATTCGGTTAATTGTATACACGGAAACTGAAGTACCAGAAGCAGAGGAAAGCT
The DNA here is from genome assembly GCA_019973955.1 of Trichonephila inaurata madagascariensis. Classification (NCBI taxonomy): domain Eukaryota; kingdom Metazoa; phylum Arthropoda; class Arachnida; order Araneae; family Nephilidae; genus Trichonephila; species Trichonephila inaurata. Next base: position 15,858 of record BMAV01010869.1, on the reverse strand, counting down.
CATTTGTAAGTTTAGTAGTTGTCCTCTTTTTATTGCGCCTTACAGTTAAAGCCAAGTAATGAAATGGCTCATGATAGCTCTGTTGAACCCTGTAACTCATCCTCTGGATAATGTTCGGATTTCCTGGAAATTGTTATGGTCGAGAACTCGTGGCCGGTGTTGTTGAGTTGGGGATTCGAGTTTTGGTGTAATGGAAAACCGTCGTCTTGAGGGGCTGATGAACATTAAATCTGTCGAGATTCGAAGTCCTTATATTAGTAAGTTTTGAAGTTTGGAGAGTGGGTTCAGGTATTGTACTCGACTCTCAATTGAAATTCAAAATTATGAGACAATAAAGGCTAAATGCGAGGGTAATTGCATCCCGGAACCAGTTTTAGCTCCAAACTTTTTTGGGTGAGCTCGGTACCCATAGACATTTTACTAATAGCCTTCGTGTAATTTCAAAGTCCGACGTTAATATAATAAAAATCAAATTAAATCAATCAAGTCTGAAACTTGTTACATACTCTGAAACTACATTTTGCCAGACATTGAGTCATCTTGCTACTTCCGCTGGAATGAGCCTTGCTCCAGTCTGTCAATGCCTTTCATCGTAGTCTACAATCTAGGTGTTGTATTTGTATCATTGTTTGCAAAAGTTTCAAAATATGCACAAGACTTTATACACAAGAAGAAAATTAAAACCACGCAGAGAATAATGTTCAAAGTGTCCTCCTCTCAATTTTCTTAATTTCAAGGAAACCAAAGTTAGAGATAGATTGAATATGTTTAGATAATCAAGTAAAGCATCTTTTCTTTATGATATTGCAAATTTTCGTTTAAAATTTGTCACTAGTTTTTGAGAAATCTCGCAAATGTGTTTTCTCTCAACTTTTATACACTAAGTCTAGTACACTCGGATGTAATTCAGTACTATTAACAGTCGGAATCCGTTAACAGAGAGTCTGCTTAACATGCGTTTTATTCTTCGTAACAAATTGCTTATGATATCCCTCTAGACGTTAGAATCTCATATTTATTTTTATTTAATAAAATTCAGTTGAATCTTTGTTTAAAAGACGCCACGACTTCCTGTTAAGAGCAGACAATAAACTTTTTCTTCTTTCTATTGTTAAAGCAACAAACTCAATTTTCTTTAAATATTTTAAGTGAAAATTTTTGTAATTTTTTTGCTGCATGTAATTGATTTACAAACTATTAAAATACATACTTCCACCCCAAACTTATTTTCTCGAATTAACTAGCTACTCAGAAATTTAACGCAAATGTTCACTGCTTAATGCTAAGTTGTATTTATTAAATGGATCGATAATCATGAAATTGTGGGATTTAAAACAATTTTTCGTTCAGTAAAGTAATTTTTTGGCGTACTTTAATTAAAGTAAAAATCATAGTAACGGCTATTCTATTCAAGATAAACTGGAATCGCAAAATATTCATATCAATGCTAGAATTTACATTTTTCCTTTATTTTTATTATTTCGTAACTTGCGGTACATTTAACTCGAGGTTTAGTAGACATGGATCCCGACTACTACAAATACAGGAGTCAGACTATATATACAGTCGAGCCTATATTTAACGAAGTCGCTAAATCCCGAAAAAGTTGTTATGTGGAAAATTCATTAAATTGAAATTCATTTTTATAATATACTTTATAATCTCCATAAAAAACTTTAAATTCAAAACAACTATATATTAACAAAAAAGCACTTATTCGCACTTTTTTGTAAATAGTATTTAATTATTTTTATATTTTACCCATCAAAAAGAAACCATCAAGTTAAACAAGAAAAGTAAAAATTTTAAAAAAAATAAAAAAATAATAATAATAAAACATTGTTTAGGAAAAAAAATTAGAAAAAACAAATCTGCCTTAAAAGTGATGAATTTTTCGATAGTGAATGGAAAGGAAATTTCCTAACTTGCTGCAACAGAGTCCTGAAAACTCGGTACTCGATAACTCTGCCACACTCTTGCAGGTCCGAGGCAGAATTTATTGCTGTTGTCACAGTAAATGAAAAATTGCTGGAAAATGATTGAAGACATTAACATTCAAGACACCGTACGAACTCCTGAAGTAACACATAGTGAGGAACTAAAGCTGTCGGAACCATCCTTTAGTACAGGGGTGTCCAACCCAAATGACCTTGCGGGCCACTTCGGAAAAACATTATAATCTCGTGGGTCGCAATTAAAAATATGTACCATTATATCAGATTTGGAAACAAAAAACTTTTATTGGAGTGAACATTTAAAACAAAATAAATTACTATTATTGTTTTCATTATTTTTCATGTATACAGACACACACACACATAGATAATATAATAATTATTATATAATCTAATAATGAAATGATCAAATAATGTTTGAAATATTACAGTTGTGCCATTTTCTTGAAAATAACGGTGTTCCTTTTGAATTGATCTTTCGTTACACATTGTTGAAATTTGATTGTGCTGTCATTCGCAAACGATTAAGAATACACATGGCCCTTTATCTTAACCATCCTAAATACTTTTTTCAAATTTTAAAAACATCTCTGACTACCTCTTACTTTTTGGGCACTCCAAACAAAAAAGGAGGAGGAGAAATGAAGTCGCTCAACAAAGAATAATGTACCATCCATAGAGTTAAGGATATGCATAATCAATTCGTAATTTATTAAAAAAGTAATTTATTTTAGTAAAATCAAATGTAACTGTTTGATAAAATGTAAATCTATTTTAATCTAAAGGACTTTTCTATTATCAAAAAAGGATTTATTTTAAAACATGAACAGGTAACAGGCAAATACATTGTAGATTTATATATATATATATATATATATCCCCTCAAATAAAAACCTGACAAAAACCTGATATTTAAAATTTTTTTAAAAAGAGTTGGCGGGCCACAACTTTTTGTACTGGCGGGCCGCGTGTTAGACACCCCTGCTTTAGTATTTTGAACAAGATGCATCGGTAATAAATTTACTGTTCCTTTGTCGTCTTTGTGATGAAGCAGCAAAACGCAGAGTACAGTACGGAAGACAACAGGACGTAACGCCTTTCTTTAAATAAAAGAAGCCAGTTTTTAGAAAGTCGACTATGTAATTTTCACTGAATAGACAGTTTTATGCCTTCCTAAAGTATTTTTGTGAGGCGTGCCCGATCAGGTAAATTACTACATACTATGTATTCATTAATTTTCATTTTCATGTAGTAAAAGCAATGTGCCGTCCTAAAGTACGTACTTTTCCTTTGTTTAAGGGTATTTGAGCAGTTTATTTTCTGTTGTATTCTCAAGCAAACAATACATTCAAGTTCAGGGTAATATTTCCCGAAGAAACAGTCATACCTTTCGTAAATTCCGGTGCATAACGCGCACTTTTAACACAAAAATTACTATTGAAATTTACGGGTGCGCGTTATACGCCGGGTATAAAAGTGAGAGCTTTAAAACTAAAATAGGTGAGCATAGAAAAAATTAGACTTCTACAAATATCGAAACACTTTTAATTTAAAAGAAATGACACTCCTTATGAACTTAAAGGGTTTTAGTTCTAGAAGTATACTATTCATCTCTATACCTTAGAATAATACCTCGACTTCAAAACATAAGAGCAATGCATACGTACATTTCAAGTTTCTTCGTAAGAAAAAGGGGTGTGCGTTATACGACGAACATACCTACAAATTAAAAAAATGCAGCTTGAAAGTATAGATGCGTGTTATGCGGCGGTGCGCGTTATACGCCGGATTTTAAGGTATTCCTTTTTAATTCTATTCTCGATGACTCGGCATTTTCACAAACTCGGTCACTCTTCCTTCTACTTTAGGCCGAGTTTTCGGAAATACTGTATTTATTTTTTTAGAACAAAAACAAATATTTAGCATTTTCTGAGAAATAATATAAATTACTTTTTTTAAAAAAAACTTTCATTTGTTGTGATAATGAAATGTGAGAGAACGATTCATACCATAAAACTATGTTATGTTAAATAATTATTAATACTTCTAAGCAAATAGCAGAGGGGTAGCTACCACCATATCAATTATACGGGGCCCCCAAGCTACTGGGGCCCCAACATGTGTAACTACAGTCTCACTAACAAGGCTTCCATATCCAAAGAAGGGCCCCGAAGGATTCTTGATACAGGGCCCACTCAAAACTAGCTACGCCAGTAACAGATAGATTATTTTTTATTATCGAAATTCTATTTCCAGAAATGAATGATACCTAACAAGACTTAATGGGATTGCATACAATAAAGTAAAACAAACTAAAATTATTTTTAATTAAGTAATGAATGAAAACTATTCAATAATAAAAATTTAAGTTCAGTTTGAATATATGGGAGTAAAAAAAGTTTAATATCAACCATTATCAAGAAGGAATATTGCAATGAAAAACCTAATAAATAAAAATCTGCGTCGACACACTTATGAGTATATTCTAATTCAAACCAAATTAATCGTTATTTGCTAGATTTTTTCCTATTGAATTTTATTTATATAATTAAATCGATTTGTAAGTTTCCATGTAACTATTTTTTGTTTGTATAGAACTTCTTCAGCACCGTAAAATATTTACCTACATCCACACTCTTTTTATATCTATAAAATAGTTATCAAATACTACTATAAAACGGATTATTAAATTACACAAACAATGGAATAAATTTTTGCAAGTAAGATTTTTAGATAAACAAGTATTTTACATATTGGTATAGTATCTGATTTTTAAAGTAACAAATAGGTTTTATGAGTTTTTTCAATCATAATTTCCTTCAAATGTATATCCTGTGCGTTATAGGCATGTAACATTTCTCTAGACTTAACAATGTTGTAAAACGCAGCCATTATAATTGTTTCCTGTGTTATGCAATTTCTTTTTTACGTATAAATTTACTTCCTTAATTGTTAGTACATTGTCCGAAACCTATTCGAGGAAGGTGAATTTAAGTGAATACAAATCTATCGTGCTGCCATCTGTTGCTTAACTTTTGAAATAATATAATGAGAATTATCTTCTGTTTAACATTGTAATACGATAGAAAAAAATATTTTTTTAAAAGTATTTTTTAATTAAAATTCAAATTTATATAAAATTATTTTAATTAATTTAATTAATAACTTTAATTGAAATTCAATTTCAACTATTTCTTTTTAATTAAAATAATTTAATCATAAGTATATAATGACGAGTATAAAACTCATTTGAGTATTCTTGCTTCAATAATAAAATATTGCATATTTCCTAAAACAAAGAAGTATATATAAGGAATTTTAAGTCCAAAGTTTTTTTCTTTTCACTTATGTGTTCTCGGACTTCGACAGTATCTAGGAAAATAAGAGTTATTATCACAACAATTGCTAAAATTTATGGAGGCAAAATGAAATTGATAGCAAGAATGTTGTTAACACCAGCGCATATCTATTTCTGTATGTTTACTCCATTTATTGGTGACTTTTTTCACATGGAAAAAAGTCTCATTCAGTTAATGCATACGAATTTTGATATGTCATGGTAATTCTTCTCGAACGCCGGTGAGGCTACTCTATGTTTCATGTTTCGCATGACTTAATTCGACATAATATTTCCATTTTTTTGAAGGTTTTATAAAGTTCTACAATATAATAAATTAAATTGATATTAATTAGAAAATTTTCATTACTTATTACTTCATATTCAGACACATAATTAGCAAAAGCAATAATGGTCTTCAGTCTCCAAAGAAATTCGTATTCGCATAGATTTTGAATAATTTTGGTTGTGTATGTGTGTGTTGTCGTGTAATCATGTACCTCATTAGCAAGAAGGAAGGAACTTCGAAATTGAATGAAAAACATTCACGCACAGTATCGCTTGCCGATAAACGAAAATATCCCAGTCATCATCATCATGATACCATGTGCTTCGTAACAACTTTCTAATCCATCACTGGTGTAGCTGCTAGTCCTGAACGGGCTCTGTATAAAAATTTCTGGGGGCCTTTTTTGGGAAACCTTCAATACCTCACCATTTTTTGCTTTCATATGTTGAAGCCCTTGTAGCGCTGAGGTCCCATATCATTCATACGGAGGTAGCTACGCCCCTGAAAACTACAATTCTTTTGAAAAGACAAATAATCAGATGTCAAATTCAAAGCAAATTTAACATATTTTCTAAAATGAAGACTTATTGAAAAATTCGTATATTATGATGTTATTGAAGATAAATAGTTATTGTAGTTAAATATATTATTTGAAGAAGAAGGCAATCTGGAAAAAGAGTGGCTTGCCAAAATTATTATTATATTTCGATATGTTTTTAATGCTAAACCTAATTTTGCCAAACTGCCTGATGTAACATTGTAAATTACCTGCATTAATTTTACGTTATCATAAAATTGCAATAATTTATTTAAAAAAATAGAAGAAACACATTATGTTAACTCGATTACAAACAATTCTGCATCAGGTATTAATCAAAAATAGAATTATTTTACGTTCTACTACTGTTTCAACTGAAAGAATTAAGAATATAAAACTTTTAGCAATAAATTAGGAGTATTTTAAATGCTCTAAATAAAAATAGAAGAGGTTTGAACCTTTTGAATTTAGAAACTAATGAACATACTCATTAGTTTTCAATAATCATGGAATTTAATCACCTTTGTAAATTACAACAGCTTTGTGCCAAAGAAAATGCTCAATTTAAGCAGGTTGTGCAAATGAACCCCATCACTATTTCATCTGTCCAGTGTCTTTGAAAATAAACACTTTACAAAGATTTCATATATTTAAGAATTTAAGAACCCCTCACACATGTTGCATGTATTGGTTTAGTCTACCACAAATTCGCACTGATGGTGCCAAAGGAAACACAATTATTTATTGTAGGTAGCTCAGAAAATAATAAATCCTTGACCAAAAAAAGTCTTTGATCCAGGAGTTTCTAGTTAGACATGCAATCAGTTATCGCTACCACCCCCTTTAGGTGCCTATTACACCTAATTACCCTAATGAATAATCCAAGTGAAACCTAAGCGCCCTATACATTTTCGTCGATAAATGGAAGAAATAATAAATGTGTTTTGTTTTCCACTGTCATCATTAATGTTTCGTCTCCGATTTTAAATAGTAATGTCCTTAGTACAGTGATCCTCAACCTTTTTTTTTCTTGCGGTACACTTTTAACAATTTCAAAATTTGGAGGCACAATAACAGTAAAATAAGTTTAAAACAATTTTACTTATCTATAATACACTATGTAAAATAGTTTATGATAACAATTTCAATGTTAAATAAAATAATATGTGCGGCAAAGACAAAAAAATTTTTTTATTGAGTACTCGTATTTAATTACAAATTATTATAAGAATACATTTAATGCGAAATTTGAGCTTGATAATTTTTGATAATTTCATTTATGTTCGGTCTTAAAAATAATATTACCGCTCTCATTTCGTCATCAACATTTAAAAAGTTTCGATCTCTATTTTTTTTATGTATATATTTGTGTAAATACTCATAATTTGAATTCACACAAATAAGATGTAGAAAATTGTAAGAACATTCTTAAAGGGTTTTTTTTGCTATTATGGGATAATCACCTCTAATTTTAATACAAAATGAATTAATTGATTCTTCCAAATGTTTTTAAATTAAATCTCGATTCTTACAGAGTGAAATATAAGTCCTACCTTTACATTCAAATTTAATCCATATACAAATATATTCGTTATCACAAATGGATAACAACCCAATCAATTTTTTATATCTAAATTTGCAAGTAACTCTCTCCTCTAGTGTTGTTAAATGGTTAATAACGATTTTATGAATAGTTTATTTCTATAAAACGGCCAAATGATTCCATTCCAGAGATTTTTTTCTGAATATAATTAATAATTTTAAAAAATTTGACTGCACATTCCAAGAATTTGGCTGCACTCTAAAGTGACGCAGCACAATGATTAAGAATCATTGCCGTAGTAAAAATCATCATTGACAGCGCTTCTTTATCAGATTTTATGAACTGGCAATCTGCTTTGATTTTTGATCTTAAGAAACAAGATAAAAAAATAAATATAGGTCAGCGAATTAAATGGAAACATAAGCATTAAATGAGAGATAAATGACGTATTTATTAATAATAATGCTTCTTTATTGACGCGTTATTCCTTACTTGAAGATTGCATGTAATATAAATATGAATATGTATTAAATATTATGCCTTTGTTTAGAAATCATGAAATCATCAAAATGGTGGATGTAAGATTACTGTTTAAGCAAATTTTGATTAATTCAATTCAGAGATATTTAATAAGGATATTGTTGAAAATAAACTCTAAGAAACCTGTAGAATGTGAATCAAACGTAATATAACTTACGACACAAAAAGCAACCCAATTATTTTGCCGCGTGAACCATGAAATAGTTATATCTTGATGAATCTACTAAATTTTTTCATTAGCTGCTAAAATTGTTCTGTCAAATATCTACATAGATGGTACTGTCATTGACTGTCAAAATATCAAAAAGTCTAAATTCTTGAAGATTAATTGATTAAAATGTTTAAAACATGCGGCAGGACTCTATATAAGTTGAACTCTAATTGTGACGAACTTTTAGATATAGATTACTAATCTCTGGAAAACACTTGCTTACACACAATGTGGAAAATATACTACTAAGATATTAGGAATATGTGGAATTCGAAAGAAGATAAACTTGTTTTCAAAGTTTCAGTAAAAGAAAATGTTTACAATGAACCAGAAGTATTATCGACTATTGTCAAATTATGTAACCCTTTCTGATTATTTAGAACTTATATTAATAATTCAAAAATATTCCGTCAGTAACGTTGGTAAGAGAAAATGATTTAGAGTTATTCGTTACCTGAACTGTTGTTCAATGAATGAAACAGTTATTTTGTTTGCTCTCTAAAGGAAATGAAAAGGATTTCCATTAAAATATATCTCTTGACGGATGATTCCAAACTCATAGTTTTACGTGGTTATTGAGATTATTCTATATCTGCTTAAAGATCTATTGTTCATCTACAAAGACATTCCGAAACTTTTCATCCTATGTACAAATTACTTGCCAGCAAATCGTGAATTTCACTTAAAAAAATGATTTCTATTGTTCTGTTAAAGTTATATTCTTGTATTTTGGTTTCCCTGTTAATTAACTAGGTCATATTTTTTGAAAACAAACATGGATAAAATAGTGTTATTTTCAGACACTACTATATTTCTCGTTTGGATTAATCCGCCTCCTTATCAATTAAAAACTTTTTGTGTTGAAAACAGTTTCAACAATTCAGTCTCTTCCAGCGAATTAACAGTGGAAATATATTTCGTCTAGTGATAATCTTGCCGATCTCAAACCTTACAGCGTCAATTCTTCTTGCATCTGGATCTCTAGAACCTAGAAATGGGTGGTCAGGGCCACCTGCTGTTATTGAACAGATTATTGATGATGAAATAAATTAGATTTTTTGAGAAAAGACTTATTTCTCAAAACTAAAAACATTATTCTTTCTTCAGAAAAAAACTGTCGTAAATTAAATATTTTTTTAAGTAATCTACAGATACACAAGCAATATGGGAAAAAAATTAAGTCAATTCCTACATAGGTCAACAAAGAAAAATTTGATTTCAGTTACTTTTTATTAAATAGTTACAATTAATATAAATATGTATATACATATGACAGAATCACACTATTGAGTGACAAAATAGAAAGCGATTTTACTTGCAATTTTCCATTTTGCTTCCTATATAGGGTGTTGAAACAATTTTTGTTTGTTTGTTACTATTTATTCATTAATTAAATTTAATTAATTTAATCAAATAGTATATATAGTAAAAAAGAAATCACATTCTGAGGAATTAAGCCAACCCAAGTTTGATTCGAAACCCCGACCTTTGGATAGGAAGTCCAACGCGCTATCCATTGCGCTACAGGGACACAACGAATGATTTTCCTTTCTATATATGCTGTTGGGCTATTATTTTTGTTTGTTACTATTTATTCCTTTTTTAATTTAATTTAATGCATTAATATATTCTGAAAAAACTGTATTAACATCAAGTGTAATCCACTACAAGTTTAAAAAATTGTATTTGAACTTGAATAAATAAATAGAATTGAATAACAAGTAATTGGATAAATTGAATGGATAAATAGTATTTTTTAACGTAATTTGAATGATATATATATAGATAGATAGAGAGAGAGAGAGAGAAAGAGAGAGTGAACTAATAGTAGGAATTAAAAAAGAGAAAATAGACTCACTCACTCATCAAGATATCATAGGAATTATTACACCTACAGACTTGAAATTCAACAAACGAGTTCGTTTAAGGGAGTAAAGATTCGATAAGAATGGGTTTTGCGAAAATTGGCCTCTGGGGGGGACGTTACGAGGGATTAAAGGTCGTTATAGATATATAAATAGTCCCGTTTTCGAACAATGTGTTCTACAGACTTAACATTTTTTAAGTATGTTCCTTTGTTGATTGGAGATCCTTTAAGAATGAATTTTACGTAAATCGACTTCCATGGGGATGTTACAGGGAGTTACTGGGGCATATAGATAAAAAAAATTCCCCTTTTCGAGCCAATAGATCTACAGCAATGAAATTTGTTATTCATGTTTCTTTCGTTTAGTCGAAAACATCTAAGAACGAGTCTTAGGAAATTGATTCTCTAAGACAGTAAAGGGAGAGTATTGATACAAAAAAAAATCTGTTTTTTAACTACTTGAAATTTACTAAGCATATTTATTTTGTTAAGTAGTGACCCTTTAAAAATGGGTTTTGCGGAAATCCACTTTGGAGGAGAGAGTTACGGAAGTGTAAAAGATAATTCTACTTCAATTTCATAAATTCAAGTCTAATATAGAGGTAAGGGTTATAAGAATGTTTTTCAATACAATCAAACGCTTAATGCTAGGACTTCGAAATCAATAATTTATAAATAGTATATATGTCGCAGGGAAATGACGAAATTAGGAACTTCATCAAATCCTTAAGGGATATGATTAATTGACGGGATATGTTAAAATAACGTCTCTTCAAGGTCATTTTCCTGATGAAAGTAAGTGATTTTATCAAATCCCTGAACTGTTTCAATGAAATGATGAACTAGTCAGGATTTTCATTGGCAAAATGCTGTCCGGGGGGTGGGACATCTGGGGGTCGAGTCCTTGTACTTTCTAACTATACAGGTAGTACTATTGAGCCCCTAAATATCAACCCCATATTTTTAAAAGAATGGCACCATAGGATTAACATAGGGATTTTTATTTTAGTGTGTAAGTAACCGAGAGGAAAGATGTTACACATCGAAAAATACCGGCCTAATTTTCTAATTATTTGTTAATTAGTTTCGAATAAATAATTTGTGTTTCATTAACTATTGTTGTATTATTTATTTCTACGTTTACTAATGCACCCTATTTGTTAAATAAACATTTTAAAACTTTTGACAATGCTATTTCATCATTTTACTGAAACAGATCAGGGATTTGTTCAAATCCCTTACTCTTATCAGGGAAATGACCTTGAAGAGACGTAATTTAATTCATCATTTTCCTGCGACATATATTCATACTTCCCAGTGAAGCGGGTGGGTAACGGCTAGCAGTTTCCATAAAAGGATTAGAATTTTTTGCTTCCTCTTTTCAGAATTGTGTTTAGTTGCCGGAATTACGGGGAAAGGAATGTTTTTTTGACAATGTAAGAATTTGAGGATGTCTTTAGGTACCTCATGAAAAGAGAGAAGTTAATGGTATTTCATAAAAAAATAGATAAAGAAAAATCGAACTGTATTGTATGGTTTTACACAATTTGAATTAATGTGTTAAAGAAAGTTAAGATTATTCTGATTTATGGTTAAATCATAAATATCCTACACTTGTACCAAGAAGTCATACATTTATATGTATCGTATAGAAACATTTTCATCTGCATGTTGGCTTCGAAATTTTACTTCATCCCTTAAGAGAAAAATATTATCCATTAAATGGGACAAATATTGCTAGGAGAATAGTATACAAGTACATTAAATGCTTTAATGATAAACTGAAAAAAACAAAGGAACAGTTACCGACATTATTGTCTAAGGAAAGAATCTGTAACTCCACCTTCTACGAATACAGACACTGATCTATGCGGTTCATTATTACGGGCAGTGCCGATAGAGACTCATTTAGATCCCTGGGCGCAGAAGATCTACAGGCCCTCTTAGCCCTGGCGAATTGAAATTTATTGCCAGAAAACCTGATTAAGTAGAGCTTACCCAGGTCCCTGGGCGTCCGCCCCAAGCGCAAGCTCAATGGATAAACCTAAGGTGACCAACCGTCCTCCTTTAGGGAGTACAGTCCTCCTTTTATAAGTTCTGTCCTTCCTCGAAAGGACTCCTCCTACTTGTCCTCCTTTTCAATATTTTAAAACCGATCCCTTAATCTCTGTATTCAGAGATGAACTAAACATATTTCCAATATGTCAAAGACTTGTTTGAAACAAATCTCACAGGAAATAACAGGTTTCAATGGTGCTTTTTGACATCATTGCAAATAAAGTGGGCAAATATAGAAAATTGTATTGAGTTTTTATCGAAAGAAACGCCTGATACTAAAATCGATGACAATGGTCTGTTTGAAGTAGAAAGACGACTGAATACATTCTTAAATTCTAATAAATTAAAACAATTGGAAATAAACATGCTGAAATTGATAAAAGATGGGTGAAAGTACTTAAACTATTTCAAAAATGAACACATTCCAAATGAAAATTTAGTTATTCTTGTTGAATTTACGTTGTGCTGCCCTGGAACTAATGCAGCAGTTGAAAGAGTTTTTTCAGTTGGTAATGATTTTTGCACGAGTGAGAGAAATCAAGATTGAATGTTAATACATTAGTTGCAGTACTTACCGCATAAAATCTAGTATAAAGGAGATATTTTTTTGCTCCGAAATTTCCAATGTATTAGAAAATGATAACAAAAAAAATTATTCAATGAAAAAATACTTGCTAAAGTAAATAACTAAAAGCGTAATTAGCGTATTTTTGTTTGAATTAATGCAATATTTTATACATTTACGGTGTAATTTTTTTCTTAAAATTTTCGTCCTCCTTTTCATTGTAAAAAAACTGGCCACCTTAATAAATCGGCAATGATAATCGGTGAACCAAAAGTCCATTCAAACTTTAAAAATTCATAAAAAAAAGGATGATAAAGAAATGTGGTTTGAGAGAAAGAGTTAATAAAAACGTGTGATTTCTTTTACTGGCCAAAACATTTTTATGTAAAATATCACCTGTAGAGGCGCTCACAATCCAAAACACAATGTCAGGGCAGGGTACACTTCATTCATTTATTCTTGCAATAACGATTGTTCAACATGATCTCCAGAACATTTAAGACGGCTCGCAACGCCTGTTACAGCTGAATGTAACATGTCGGAATGAACTGGAAAAACCTCACGACAAATAGAATGGCCAATGTTAACTGGAGATAAAAGGTACATATGGTGTTTCAAATAGCCCCACAACCAAAAGCCTAAGGAGTGATGTCGGCTAAACATAGGGGCCTTGCAAACTTGCAACCTCGACCAGTTACTCTGTCCTCACGAAAGGTTGCTAATAAGTATAGATTAACTCAACGATACTCAACCTGCGGCCCACCGAGTCTTTTTAAGTGGTCCGGTCATGGTCCATCGCTGTGAGAAATTTACTTACTTAAGAACATTGTATTAAAAATTCGGTGGGAAATTCTTTGTCAAGAAATCCAATATATCAATTTTGCTTTTTGCTGTCGGTGTCGCACGCGTACCAATTGATATTCTTTTTTTATTTGGAACGATTACAGTTAGTGATAACAGACAACAGTGGAGTAGCGACAATTTTATGGGTGGAATTAATTTATATATATATATATATAACTATCTTTCATAACTTACAAGCGAAAAATATTCAAAAAATTAAATCGTTTCAAGACGATTGGGAGGTTGACTATTTTGTAGTGAAAAACAAACACAGATCAGTAATTATTTGGTTTGTCATGAAAGTGCTGTATTTAAAAAATACTATAATAAGCAGGAATCATTTAATGACACTTTTCCTCGAAGATCCCTTTCAAGAGGTGATAAATAGGCTTTCTCGAATAATCTTTGCAACAGCAACAAAGTGTTTTGTCTGTGGTAATATCACAGCGGTTACAAAGACAGCCTATGGTATTGACAGCCTTATATATATTATTGGTAATCGTATGAAACCGTTTACTGATGCAGAAATTGTGGAAGATTGTTTCTTAAATGCTTCTAATTTTGTGTTAGTGACAAAAATAAAAAATATAAAAAATAATTATAAAATGCAAAACAAAAGTTATAATATTTTAATCAATTTTCCCTTTTTTAAATTTCAATGTTATTTGGTTTTAAAAGCTTTCTCCCCCCCCCCCCGTTTATCATTTGCGGTTCTTGAAATAGCTAACATATGTATGCGCCCGGGTGAAAAAGCTAACATAAAAAGGGGAGAAAAAAAGGTTGAATATCCCTAGATAAACTAGTTGGCATAGTATGGAAACGCGACATTCTGCATGAAGGTTACAGATAACATTGTGCATGAAGGGTACGACTAAAAATATTTTTATGGCTAAAAATAACCGACTTCCTTGTGAGTCCTTTCTTGTAAACTGCATTTCTTTTATCATCATTTCTTCCCTTTTTTATGAATTTTTAAATTTTAAACGAGCTTTTGGTTCAACCGGTATATAAAATATAAAAATCAATTTTAAAAAGGTTTTTTAAAACTTATATTGCAGTATTCGTTTTCTTTTCTAACTTTGGTAATTCTCTTAGAAATTGTTAGTGATTTAACATTCGATGTTTTAATTGTGTGCAGAAAAAAGATTCTTTGCTAGTTGAAATAAATGTTTTCTTGCACAATGTTTTCTGACAATGTTACTAATTTAAAAGGTGATGATTCCGGATTGAGAGAGAGAGAAAAAATTGTACTAATGAGTAAAAAGCCCTTCAAATAATTTAACTTTTTATCTGGTTTCGCGATAAATTTCTTTGAAGTATTTGCCTTATATGTCTCCATACTTTAGTGGTCTGTCAAAAATTTATCCAAAGTTTTAAGTCATTTTATACCTAGTTAAATCTAGAAGCAACTACAGCTGTGGTTGACAATAGCCTTCACCGATGTGTAAATTAAAAAAAATTTTGAATGGTTAAAAAAAAATTTATTTAAAAAAAAAAATTTAAAATTTTTATTTTAAAGTTTTCAACTTTCAAAGAAAAAAATTTCATTATAAATAAAAAAACCTTTTCAAAAAAAATTAAAAAAAAAGGGTTTTAAAATGTAAATTGAAATTTTTAAAAAAAATTTGAATTTCTTTATCAAAAATTAAAAATTTAAAAAAATAAAAAATTTTTAAATCATTTAGTTTATTTGAAAAATTTTTTCAAAATACTTTTGATATTTTTTTGGAAAAATGAGATAATTTTAGATACAAAAAATTTAAAAGTAAACATATTTTGCAAGTAAAAAAAAAAAATTAAAATACAATTTTTTATTAAAAAATTTTTTTATAAAAATGAATTTAAAATTTTTTTAAATAATTTTTTCGTATGAAAGGAAATTTAAAAAAAAAAAAGATTAAAACAACTTAAATTTTCTTAAAAAAATAATTGTTTTGTTCAAAAAAAAAATTTAAATTTTACAAAATTAATTAAATTAAAAAAATTTTTATTAACAAAAATGTAAAATTTTTTTTTAATTTTTAAAAAAAACTCTTATGATTGATTTTTATGATTTTTAAAAAATTAAAAGTTTTTTTTTTTAAAAATTTAAAAGTTTTTTTTTTTAAATTA